>CM056949.1:29711497-29893634 GCA_029856935.1 Cyclocarya paliurus | reverse complement strand
CCTTATACCTAAAAATAAAATTGTTAGGATTTTAATTTCTATATTTTTTATTGTTTAGATTGTAATTTTGGAACTTGTAATTAGTTTTATATTTTTTTTTCTAGATATTGTGATTTTAACATTTATATAAAATTATACTAAACTTAACTAGGTCAAACGGGTTATAATTTCGAGTCTGTTCAATCGATTACATAAACGGGTCATAACGGGTTAACACGACACGACCCATTTTGTTAACGGGTTGTGTTAGGGTTTGAGATTTTGACATGATAAGCTTAATGGGTCGGGTTAGGGTTGACCTATATAATATAATATACATGTCTTGACACGACACACGAACACGACCCGTTAACACGATTTGACACCCCTAGTGTATACTTTAGTCCTTTTACAACCTTAAAAAATTTTGAAAAAAAATGTAGAGCAGTAGCCATGAAACAAGATTTGCAGTGTTTTTATTTCCTAAAGAAATCATTTTTATGTCCATTTTCGAATTTTTCTTAAAATTTTTTTTATTAAATTAAAGTCATGCGCAAAAGATAAAACAAGAAAATGAAATGCATTATTATCAAAATGATTAAACTGCACTAGAGATGCTTGAAAAATGAAGAATGTTTCTGTAAAAAATTAATCAAAATTAATAGTAGTACAAACATAAAATAAACAGAAATACTTGGGATCCATCCCTAGCATTTCTCCTGACACTGTTTTTAATTTTTTTTTACTTAATAATTAAGAAAGTGTTTTTAATAATATTGTAAATTTTTTATTATTTTTTTTAAGTTATGATGATTAAAAAAATAAATAAAAAAAAGAAAATAAAAATAATGGGACTACTAGGCAACATACATTTGCACAGGGACGTGATTACATTTGCTATTCTACGGATTAGGGTAAGTTCCAATTTTTTCTAGGACATGGTTAGTGAAAAGAGCAGTGCTAGGGATACCGCTGTGGCTCCCGCTCGGTGTCCCGCTAATGTTAATTTATAGTTTTTTTTTTTTTTCATTTTCAACATATATTTTTTTTAATGTTTTTTTTTTTATATTTATTTAAAAAAATAAATAAAATCATATTTTTATTAAAAATTATTTTTCTTAATCAGAAATAATAAAATAAAATAAAAAAAAAAAAAAATTCCCAGCCGGGAAGGTAGAATTACTCTTAGGATATGTTTGGTAACAAAGATGAGTTACAAAATTCTCATCTCATCTCATCTCATCATTACAATTTTTTCAAATCTCTATACAAAATATAATAAAAAATTTAACTTTTTCAAATCCCAATTTAACTTTTTTAAATCCCAAAACAATAATACTATTAAAAAATAATATTTTAAACTTTCATCTAAAACAAAAAATTCTCATCTTATTATCCAAGCATAACCTTAGTGAAAAACTATAAAAGTCTTTTTCTAAGGAGTTAAAGACTGAAGACGCGATTAAAGGACTGATGGTCGACCACAACGATAGGTAATGGGACTGCTGAGATGGGTAAAATGGTAAAATGGAATATTGTTGTTTTATGCAAGGTTAAAAAGAGAGTTTTCAGACTGCTGACATGGTTTCGTACTTTTCGTGCCTCTCCTATTTCGTGATCTTTAGATTCTTACAACTAGATTTTTTTTTTTTTCAAAAAGAAAATAAAAGATATTCTAGAGGCTAGAAGACAAATTATGTGACTGTTTTATTGTCATAAAATTTTACTCTATGTATAACACAATCTTTTCATCTTTTACCTTTACCTTTACCGTGAAGTTAGATATTTTTTTAAATTTTTTTAATATTTTTAAAATTTTCTTTCGTAACAAAGCTTTAGACAACCGCCTAACTCATCGTCTTATGGAACAGCCAGTCATGAGTAGATCATAAAGTTATTGATGAACAGTATACTTGTGATGGACATAATTATCTGGAGAATATCCAGAAAATAAAAGTTGGAAAATAATTTTTTTGAAAGTTTATTTTTTATTCACTCAATATATTATTTAAGAGTGTCAGAATAATGAGAAATATTGTGAATCTCATAATCACGTTTAATTATAAATAAAAAAATTCTAGTTAGTAGTCCTACATCACACACTTATTAAAAATAAAAATAAAAATAATAATTAAATAACTCATATCAGTAACTATATAGTAGTGTAGAGAAGCTGTGTAAAAAATTCATTATAAATATAATTACATGTCAGCGTGATGTGAGAAAAATTTTTATATAGTGAGTGTTTAGTATTTTCACCGGTTGCATTTTCAACATGTCTTTTTTTAATATATTATATATATTATATTTATTTACATATCACATTTTCCTCTCACCTTCAGTTTATTCTATTTCTTAGGCTCGTTAAAATTAAAATTTTATATTATTTTATTCCTACTTTGATCATTTTAGGTCCTGTTTGGATGGTAAAAACGTTTGGTCGCATTTCATTTCCTCAATTCACTATCTAAAACCAATGTTTTGAATACCGCACCGGATGCCGTACCGGTCGAGCTACTGGAACGAAAATTTCGATACCGGTACCGTTTCATGTACCGTTTCGAAATAACATTTCGGTATATGAATAAATTATATATATAAATTATAATTCAAAATAATAGTTTATATATAAATAAAGTATATATAAATACATAGATATATAAATTATAAATAGTCTAGTCTGAATTAGGAGTCAAAAAATGAATTTGTAGTTTGAAAATATGAAAAAAAAAAAAATAAGGCGAAATATCGATCGGTACGGACGGTACACAGACCGGTACAGGCTAAAATATCGGCCGGTACGGCCGATACGGCCGATATTTCGGCCGGTACGGAACATAAACATTTCTGTACTGGTCCGGTGGCCGGTACGGTACGAAATTTACAACACTGATCTAAACAACACCTTAAAATCAATTATTTAATGGATAAAATTGAATTGAAAATAATTAGAGAGAAATTTTTTTGTATGAAAGTCGTAAAAGTTAATATATAAAATTAAAATAATATTTTAAAATATTTTTTATTAATTTGTAAAAAATTAAATTAATATTTATATTTGAAGGATGTTACAATAAAAAGCTGAAATAATTTATTTATTTTTTTAGATTTGAAGAAGTTTTGTTTGATTAAAAAAAATTACTAGTTTTTCACTCTCACCAACCGGCAACCAATGCCAGTAGTTTTGCTTTAACGTTACGAAATTTTGGCACGCTTTTTTTTTTTTTTGGCTTTGCAGAAAGATCGTTTCCTCTCAACTAAGAAAATCAGACTCTCCTTCTGGAACTTGGAATGTTTGAAATGACGGACGCCGGTAAAACCCTCCGAGTTTTCTGCGTCGGAACGGCGGACTCGAAGCTCGAGGAGCTCCGATTCTTGTCCGAGTCGATCCAATCCAATCTGAACAGCTTCTCCAAGAATTCTTCTCGAAAGGTATACAAATCCACTACTCTCTTTCACAACCTGGCGTGCGTTATTTATGCATGTATACATATAGATATGTTTCTGTTATGTTTGATTGCTGATGATTTGTTTCTTTGTAATCGTCTAGCCTCAGTAAGAAAAATGCTAACTTTTATGCAAAATAGAATTGCGATACAGAGCTTCATTCTGTAAATTGTTTCGAAACATTTTCTGGCTAGTTCTAATCAATAATGGATTCAGAAATAAATAGCTTCGAGATTGGTTATGTATATAGTTGATTTAATCTAGAAGTTGTCAATGTAATATCGCCATAATTGGTATGTATAAAAACCTATAAGTTGGAGATTAAATTCACTTATGTACAGTAAATGAACGTCCGAGTGTAAATCACAAAACTTTGTATAACTATCAAGAAATGAAGGTTCACTACATATGCTCATTTTCAATGTCTAGTACATTGTAGGGATCTTATAAGAAGGGTGTCTCAATTTTCTTCATACCATTCACTTTATTTTGTTGGTACATAAAGTCATTGGAGGAAATCTTTTTTTTTTTTTTTGATAACCATGGGTGTCCGAGCCAGCTTGCGCGCATCTCGACTAATCCCATGAGACCCTGAAGTTAACGACCAGGTAAACCTCCAGTGGCCCTAAGGGGACTCAAGCTGGTGATCATTGGGAAGTAAATCCAAGGCCGGACCAGCTGAGCTACTCCTCAGAGTTAAGTCATTGGGGAAATTAACACTAGAATAGTGATTTGGGTCAAGTTTCATCACTAAATGGGGTTCAAAAAGTTGCACTTTGCCGAGCATAAGTCTGATTGTAATTGTTTTTGGTTCATGAGTTTAATGTGTTCAGATTGTATTGCGATTGTTATTATAGATTTAAGCATTGCTAATTTTAATGGTTTATAGTTGAAAAAATACCGAAGGAAGTGAGATCTAGTAGATAAAGTGTAATATTTTAACCAAATGTTGGTAACTTGAACTCAACCCAAACCATAGATGATTAAAATGTACTGAACTCAATAGTTTCTAAGTGGGAACTTCAGTTGTTAGCACATCATTTCTAGTTTTTCAGTACTCTAACAACATGGTTCAAGTTGAGATCTAGGATATTTAACTATAGTTTTTGTTGGAATAAACGAATTAGATTTTATTTGTTAAATTTTCATGGAAATGACAGGTACAAGTGGCAATTGTAGATGTTTCTTGCAGTCAGAAGGAGACTCAGAGTTTGGGGGATTTTATGTATGTGTCAAGAAAGGATGTTCTCTCTTGCTATTCTGAAGCCCCAACAGTGCTTCCGGATGACAGAGGTGAAGCTATTGCCATAATGAATAAAGCACTTGAACATTTCCTTGAGAAAGCTCATGAGGATCATGGTGTTGCTGGAGCCATTGGTATTGGAGGCAGTGGAGGGACGTCTCTTATATCAACTGCCTTAAGACTTCTTCCAATTGGAATTCCTAAGGCAATTGTGTCAACAGTAGCTAGTGGTCAAACTGAACCTTATGTTGGGACATCGGACTTGATATTGTTTCCATCTATAGTGGATATCTGTGGGATTAATAGTGTAAGTAGGGTCGTGTTAACAAATGCTGGAGCTGCATTTGCTGGAATGGTGATTGGCATGCTTGAGAGATCCAGAGATTTTTCTAGTATCAATCAAAAGCCTACAGTTGGTATGACCATGTTTGGGGTTACAACTCCATGTGTGAATGCTGCCAAAGAACGATTGCATAAAGAAGGTTATGACACCTTGGTTTTTCATGCTACTGGAGTAGGGGGCAGGGCTATGGAGTCTCTGGTTAGAGAGGGGTTTATTCAGGTACCTTCATCTACAATCCAGTTGCATTTAAAATTACTCTCAAGCTATAGCAGGATACATACTTTGTCCAAAAAAATTGGAATTTTTCATATATTTGGAACCTTGCCAGTGAAAATTTGAACCTTTGTTTGTGTTTAAGAGTTGGTCAAACAATAACCAAAAGTTTTTTCTTGGATAAATTTGAACATTAAGTTGAACTGATGAAAGTGCAAATTGATCAAGTTTACGTGATTTAATTTGTCTTAGACTGGTTAAAAGTTCAATTGCTTAAGCTAGAGAGATGTAGCTGTGTTTGTTTTGTTCCTTTTTTTTGTTCCTTCTTTCTTCTATGTACTTTCTTGAGTTAACGTAGGTACTTAAGAGCTAATGATAAATTTGCAAATGTACATTTATGTCCTATTGTGCTTCAATGACAGCCAATGGTAAAAATCTGCAAATTTACATATATGCCCTATTGTGTTATAATGGCTTGCAACAAGAAATCCAAATCCTTTTAAGCACTGGCATTGCAGACTAGTAGTGTTGAATACCTTATGACACTGACAGTTAAAATATTAAAAAAAAAAAAAAATCCTTTCTTGTTACTTGATGATGGTTTCTTCCTTGTACAGTTAGATCTTCTTTTCTTTTTATTTTCCTTAGGGTGTTCTGGACATCACAACAACAGAGGTTGCCGATTGTGTAGTTGGAGGTGTAATGGCTTGTGACAGTTTCCGCTTTGATGCCATCTTAGAGAAGAGGATCCCTTTAGTCCTCAGTGTGGGTGCCTTAGACATGGTTAACTTTGGAGCTAAAGATACCATACCATCTAATTTTCAGGAGAGAAAGATTTATGAGCACAATAAGCAGGTGAGTAATCTAAAAGCTTTTTTTTCTCTTTGATCTTTCTCAGGTTGTCATTCTGGCATATTATTAGGCATTTGAGTGCTTCCATGCTCCGGATGCTATTAAAAATTGTAGTCTCATTGTCAGGTTTCACTCATGCGAACCACTGCAGATGAAAACAAAAAGTTTGCTGAATTTATAGCAAATAAACTCAACAAGTCATCCTCAAAAGTCTGTGTTTGCCTACCACAAAAAGGTCTATCTGCTTTGGATGCACCTGGGAAGCCCTTCTGTGATCTTGAGGCAACTGCTACTCTTTTGAATGAACTACAGAGACTTATTCAGACAAATGAAGATCGGCAGGTAAGGTTATTGGAGTAATATAGATACAGGCCTAGGGTGTACGAGCCCAGCACATCATGGTGGGTCCTACTTTTTTTCAAAGGGCCTGCTCAGGGCTTGAACACCCCAGGCCTGTACAAATCATTTTCCATGTTAGTTATTGTTCATTAACTTTGCATCACATTCCAATCTTCTCATTTTACTTTGGTTCTATGGAGATAATCTAATATATTTACCATCTTGATTTACCTTTACAAACGAAAGTTGTGCATGTGTTATAGGTGAAGGTGTATCCTTGCCATATTAATGACACTGAGTTCGCAAATGCATTGGTTGACTCATTCTTAGAGATTAGTCAGGATTTTTTTAAAGATTCCAGTTCTCTGCAAGTTCCTGTTCCTGGGGCCAATCAAGACCTTCACGAGGATACTGTTTCCAAGATGGAATCATCATGGTTGGGGGAAATTCCTTACAGCCCAAATCACTTCCCAGATGCAAGACCAGGTGTAGTTTTAATATTTGAATTCATATACAATTGTGGAAAGTACAGCTTAATTAACTGAAGCCTTGGTGGTATTGATGGAAAATGTAAATTATCTTTTCTTTTTCTTTTTCTTTTTTGTGATGGCACTTTTGGAAATCATTAATTGGGTATTCCTGATCCAATTGATTGGTAGCTTTCATTCAATGGGAGTGGTGTCATTTGACTTTACATTGGCATTGTTTCCATGAATAGATTCTAATTTGCAATTAAGATTTTATCACGACAAGAACATGTCAATGACTATGCTTTTTATCTTTACCATGGTTACAAAAGAACTGCCTGAGCAATTATCAAAACAAAGTCAATTCTTGTCTCTAGATATGACATGCACCGTTCAAGTGTCCGGTTGTTTGGAAATAGAGTTATGGGCTTGTAACAAGGCACTTTATAGGTGACACTTATACGTTTGTTGTTCTTGTTGTTTTTTTCTTTTTCTTTGATCTCTCCTTCATCTCCACAATAATCCTATCAGTCACTTTACCATTCTCATTTTTAGGATGCCCAGCTGCATCGACATCTGGTTACTTTAAAATATTGATGAAATGAATTCCATTTGTTTAAGTCTTCATTTATATATAAGTTGAGCACACATAAGAAATATAGGCATGGCAGTGTGCTGCGTGTGGTACATGTCTTCACTTCTTCACCTATAGGCGCAAAAGTTTAGAGTGTTCAATTGACTAATGAGTTGAGTTCATTAAAAATTTAAAGACAAAAAATGGCAAAAGAGAAAGCATTCACTCCCCTCCTATATCTTGCATTTCTAGAGTTTTTTTCCCTGGAGCATCTCTCTCTCATTTACTAAAAGTCGCAATCTTGGGTTACTAATCGGTGGGATACACTATGGAACCCAAAATTTTCTTGAATAATATTCAGAAAAAAGGGTTAATTGCAAAATCAGTACTTAACTTTTAACATTTTTGCAATTCAAGGCCCCCGTTTTCAACTTTTGAAAAATTGATACTTGAGTTTCAAGAAATTCCCCATCAAGTATCTTCGTTAATTTGCCATTAGAAAATTAACGGCAGGATTGACACTTGGCATTAGTATGCCATGCATCATTTGATTGGCTGACATGGATATTGATGCCACGTGCCAACCAATTAGAGTTGACACATGGCCTCCCGTTAGTTTTCTAACGGAAAATTGACAGAGATATGTAATTGCAAGTTTCTTGAAGAAGTATTACTTTTGCAAAAATTGAAAACAGAGGCCTCAAATTGGAAAAACGTGAAAACTCAGGTACTGATTTTGCAATTAACCCAAAAGTTTTAATAAAGAACTTATACAGTTTGAGGAACCCTTACTCTTGGACAAGATGTTAAGTTAAAGGAAAACCCGGAAACCCATCTAGAAAAGCTTTGTATTGGAATCTAGAAAGTAACGATCCAGTTGATCAAGATACAAAATGGGATTATATCTAGACGATTTTGAACTTTTCGACATATATATTTTGTTTCGTTATTGTAAGTGGTTATTCTATTTTAGGTGATGAAGAACTTGTCATTCTTAACTCTTGGTTTCAAGAACTCCTATATAACTTAAGAGAAAAAATGAGGACTTACCAGCCCCTAAAATAGTTAATATCTGGCTATGTTAATGTGGTTAAGAGCTAACCCATTTATTTACCGTGACAGAGACTTTACAAAGAACGCAGGCAATATTGCAGCAACTGAAAGATCAAATAAACAAAGGAATTCCAATAATAGGAGCTGGTGCAGGAATAGGAATTTCTGCAAAGTTTGAGGAAGCTGGTGGTGTTGATCTCATAGTGATTTATAATTCAGGCCGCTTTCGCATGGCTGGAAGGGGTTCCTTAGCTGGCTTGTTGCCTTTTGCAGACGCAAATGCTGTGGTACTTGACATGGCCAATGAAGTTTTACCGGTAAGTTTGAACTGCACACTTGTCATGAAAGTTACCTAGAAAGGAGACTGACAAATTGAGGTGTTTCGTTGATTGGGATGCAAAGTGAAAAACATGTGGTAGTTTGTGGCTGAAAAGTGTAATTTTCCCATATATTATGGTATTATTCTTAATGAGTAACATCAGATATTTTGTGGAATGATGAATTTAACATGAAATGAACATGGAATGACCTGATCGTTATGTTACTCAAATTCACTCCACTAATGCACATTTCTTACTGGTTTAGAGCTTATGAACATGCCGTAGGTGGTGAAGAAGGTACCAGTTCTTGCTGGAGTATGTGCTACAGATCCTTTTCGCCGAATGGATTACTTCCTAAAGCAGGTGGAGTCAATTGGATTCTCTGGGGTGCAAAATTTTCCAACTGTTGGGCTCTATGATGGTAACTTCAGACAAAATCTTGAAGAAACTGGAATGGGATATGGGTATACCTTCATAGAAACCATTACCCTCTCATATTCCATTTTAAATTATCATTTATGCCTCTTGTAAAAAAATTTCAATAATCAGATTAGAAGTGGAGATGATTGGAAAAGCACACAAACTGGGTCTCTTGACAACCCCTTATGCTTTCAATCGAGATGAAGCTATGGAGATGGCAAAAGCTGGGCTGATATCATAGTGGCCCATATGGGGCTCACTACATCAGGATCTATAGGCGCAAAAACAGCTGTATCATTGGAGGAAAGTGTAGTCCGTGTTCAGGCTATAGCTGATGTCGCACATAGAATCAATCCCAATGTTATTGTTCTCTGTCATGGAGGTAATCATGTAGAAAGTTTTGTTAGTCTGGAAATTTTGCAGTAAACTTTATTATCTGCTGGCATGGAATATTTTTACCAGATTTGGATCTCTCTCTCTCTCTCTCTCTCTCTCTCTCTCTCTCTCCCTTTTTTGCACACTAGCATAAAACAAATCTTCTGTATTCTTGTTGAAGCAAATCACTGTCATTTCTGCTGTTGACTTTAATTTGGAGCTGCATATTTGTAGATTTAAAGTGGTTGGGATTTTAATTACATAATCCCACCCTGGCTTTCTTCCTTGTTTTGCCTTGTGCCAGGCTAACATTCTCATTTCAGCTATTACTCTTGTTTCGACAATAAGGTTACTAAAATGTCAACTCTCTTATCATTCTTGCATTCTTTCTTTTGCCTTGAGTTTTTGCCAGTTTTCTGGATACCAATTTATGTATTCATATATTTGACATGCTCCTGGTTCCCTAATCAATATAACCTTGAAACCGTTATCTGGATGTTTTGCAGGTCCTATATCTGGTCCTAGTGAGGCTGAATTCATACTGAAGAGAACCAAAGGAGTCCATGGATTTTATGGTGCATCAAGCATGGAGAGACTACCAGTTGAACAAGCTATAACAAGCACAGTCCATCTATACAAATTGATTTCCATTGACTAAAGCTTGGTATGTGTTCTTGTTCATGTTCTATGTGTTATATTCACCTTCTATCTATTGTATTTTCTTGCAACCTGAAAATGTGAAGAAACATGGATATAAGGTTTGATACCAGATGCGCTAGCACCTTGAAATTTGTGAACATGCACTGATGGTAAAACATGCATGTTTGGTTCTGCAGCTGCTTCAGGTGTCGGGTTTGGATAAATCAAACTCCTCTATGCTCTGAGATTGATGCTAGTGATCCTGGAACTTTCTTTATTTTTCCCTTTTGTCCATTTTCCCGTCCTAAGAACAGATAGTTAGCTTGTTGGAATTAGAGGTCTAAGAATTCAGTCTGGACCAACTGGTTTCGGTCGGTCGGTCTCGGTTCAAGAAAGTAGGAAAATTTAGTTTTTCAGTCTAGTCTCGGGGTGGGGTTTTATCACCCCCAACTGACCGAATTAACTATATAAATTTTTAAATAATATTTTATATCATATTTTATAATTTTTTAAGTAGTTATAAAAATTGAAAGCAAGTAATTATGTAATTTTCTTCTAACCTAATTATTTATGCTTAGATTATATAAAACATTGAAGGTTAAGAATTTTAAGATAGGGTATTAACTATTAATTATTGATAATACACATACTATTAACATTGTTAATTTATTACACTTAATTAAATTACTAAATTAGTTAAGTATATGCTTAGTTAGCGACTTTGATTAAATCATTCACTTAATTACCTTTTTTTTTATCATTTTATACAACTTTTTGTCAAAAACTTGAAAAAAAGGGGGGGAGAAAAGACCTGGACCAAAATACGCCGATAAGACCGACCGGATGGAACCAGATCAGTCCAGTCCAGTCCAGTCCAAAGGCCTAAATGGTTCGGTCCAGTCCAGTGTCTTGCTGTGCTGAAAGAATCAGTCTGGCCCAACATTCTCCTCTAAGACTGACCGGATCGGATTGATTGCACCCCTATTTGGAATCTCTATAGTTACAAATACAATTGTGTCCCAGGAATATGTATGATTTCCTATTTTTGTATTTTCGGATGTGGTTGGTTATCGCTCTGTTTGCTCTTTAGGTTCTTTCAGATTTTTGGGGTCAGCTGCTTTGGTTCTACTGTTCTTGTGGAAGTTAGAGGATTCCACTGCTTTTGGACCTTTCTCAATGTATTGTTGATGCACTGATCTTGAGGACTGGTATTGAGGATTTATGCTGATCAACTCTACTTGGTTTGGTGTATGTTTTAGCTCGGTTCGGTGCATAGTTGCATTGGCTGCTTTCGGTGGTACTGTTCACATGGAACTTGAGGATTCCACTGCTTTTGTTGATGCCGCTGCTCTCGAGGACTGGTTTTGCTGCCTTGCCTTGAGGTCGAGTAGGCTTGTCTTGTTTCTGTGCAGTATTTGCTTTACTGATTTGTCTACAGTTGAGTTCCTTTGGCGTATAATACACCTCAAATATACGAGACTGATCTCTTGTATGTCCTTATGTAAGGGATCCCTTTGAGACTTTGTAAGGCTTTTAAAATATATTTCACTCACTTAACCTCCCCCTCCTGAAAATGAAAAGGTTGCAAAATCCGTTATACCATGTTAATAACTAAGCTTCTTTCAAAATAATGTCTTAGGAAAATGATACCTCCCCCCTCCTTATCAAAGTTACTTTTCATGTATTTTATTTTATTTTTTATTTTTTAATAGTTAAAGAAGTGACTATTAGTGTAGTGATGTATTTTTTAATTTTTTAAAAATATTTAAAGATGAAAAAATGTTTAAAGGAAAAGAGAGAGAAAAAAAAAAGTGCAAGTTTGAGGAGGGCAAACTCATGTGGCTCATGAGTAAGTTGAGTTAAATTCAGAATGCCTCTGAAGTTGGAATCACTCTTGCACAGTTTTCCCATGATGTGCGGTTCAACTGAGAAACAGATCAATTCATAAGTGGAAGCATTACAATCACGCACTTCATCATCATCCAGAAAATTTCTGGTTGTACACATTTCTGAGCCAGCCCTTCGCGTCTTTCAACCATTCCAGTTGCTTTTTACAACCGTAAGATATAAAGAAGACTCAATTCATCAATACTTCCCACTTTTTAAGGGTTCCATAGTTATGGGACATCCACTTCTAAGCCTAGGAATATGTGCTTTCTTCTCTAGGCAAGTATCTGGATCATCAACTTTCCACCTACACAAAAAAATGGGGTAATAATTATGATAATGTCAACAGAAGTGAATGCATATTGAAATCTTGCAGGTAAGTTACAGATAACCCACGTATATCCACTAGTCAGTCGGTGTAAAAATATCAACATTGTCACTTTTGCCATATTCATTCCTAAGCATGTCCTTGGTCCCGATCCAAAAGGTATATAACTGTATGGCTTTTGCATTTCCTGGATGGTATAAACAAGGATTTGTTATATTATTACTGTAGTTTATACACCAAAAAAACACAAATTAGGGAAAAATCATGAGCTGGGTTTAGAGCTGATTACATCAAATCTTGAAGGATTGAAATGCATTGGGTCCTCGAACAAATCCGGGTCATAGTGTATACAAGTTGCGTCAATGTTTGCATGCCATCCTTTCTTTATCTCAATACCTGAAAGGGCATTTTCATTGAAAAGAAAAATACCGACTTAGGTTAAGTTTGGATAGTGAGTTAAGATGAAAGTTAAAAGTTAAATAAAATAATGTTAGAATATTATTTTGAGATTTGTTGAATTGTTTACTGTATTTTATATGAGAATTTATGAAAATTGTAATAGTGAGATGAGATGGGTTGAAAATGTCTCTCAATTCAAACCGAGCCTTAGAAAAAGCTTCTGAGAACCTAAAAATGAGCTTTTTCAGCAGTTTACTCGGGAAAAAAAATAGTGTTAATCCTTGATGAGGGTATCATTTAAAAGTATAATTAGCAAAAGGAGAAACTTGCCTTCTATTGTGCAGTCATTAAGAGCAATACGAGGAAACCACAACAAGACATTTGACATTCTTAATGTTTCTTTGACAACCTGGAAAATGCATGAAGTGTGTATATCAGGCCATTGATCTACGCATTATACATATGTCAGTATCACTTTTGCAATCATATTCTGATTGTAAGATCAAAACATTGCATTTATACCTGCATGTTCTCTGCATAATCAAAATGGAAACAGCACAGCGGGCATGCTTTTTCATTTATATAGAACAGTTTTAATTAAAATATTAACCTTCGAACCATAGGGCATGCTGTTCAGATCTTCAAGACTGAGTAAGGCTCCTTCAGGCTTATTTCTCGATATTGACAATTGTTCTTCCTGAAAGTTCACAAGAATATTAGTCATATTCCTAAGTGAATATTCATTCAAGAAAGAATGTGATATCAAGGGCATGTCTGGCATCCCTTTCCATTGTGATTACATCTTTTTAATATCAAAATTATGTGGCAGAATATATGATATGTTTACTCAGTCCTTAAAATGATTTCAGCATCCCTTTCCAACACCTTTTGAGTTGGTGTTAACAACTACTTTTAGGAATCGTACTTCAGAGAGCCGGTTTTAACTGGAAAGCTGAAGAACTTTACAGCCTAAAGCACACATGTGAGAGAGTACTTAAAGCAAACCAGGAAAGTACTCTAGGTTCTGCTGCACATGTTAAGGCAGAAAATACCAACCCTGAGCCTGTCCTGGGCTTCTCTGTTATCATCCAGAAACTTGACACTCCACATCATTGCTGCTGCAGTAGTGGTCTGCCCTGCAACTATCAATGTCAAAAGGTTATCCATAATCTCTGTATCGCTGAGCTTTTCATTAGGAGGGTATGAGTCTCTCTGTAACATGGACTGCAGGAAGTCTTCATGAGATTCCCTTCCACTCCTTCGTCTCATAATCATCTCTCCAAAGGTTTTCATCAGCCTTTTACGTGCCTGCTTTAATGATTTCTGTTAGTGTAACAAATTATATATGAAGGTGGAAAATTTAGATCTATATAAGTTGGTTCTTTGGGAGACTTTGTTATGTTTTTTTTTTTTTCAGTCTTACCTTGATACCTTTGTAGTATCTGGTGCCAGGAATCATGAAGGGAAATGACAACATGGCATTGGATACAGAGGTGCAGTCTCTTTCAATATCTCGTAGCAAGGAAAACTCTGTGATGCTCATCAGCATGTTACACATTGCATCAAATGTTAACTGTGCATCAGACAACATTTTCAAAAGACCATTAATATATATTTTCGAATCCAAGATGTCCAGTTTAAGGTTGTACTCACAGTTTTGAGTGAAAGAATGGAGTTCTAATTACCTTCATACTGAAGTCAAGCACCACAAAGCTTTTCCGAGCAGCTAAATCATCCAGCCTTTCACACAGCATTTTGTCAAATTTCTTGACAAACATGGACAAAGAACTCATGGAGAAAGGATCGGCCAGAAGACGCCTAATTCTCTTGTGGCTCTCATGCGGCACACAAAGCAAGCTTTTTTCTCCAACCGCATCCGCCATTGATTTCACATACCCCTTGTTGAACTGCACAAAATCATTAGCAAATATCGTTTTTGCACCCACAGTAGTTGGGACAAACACGTGGATCTTGCCAAATAACCTTGTCTTGAACCATTTCCCATACCTACATTCACCACAGTTTTCGATTCTTTCAAGGATGTAAAATAAACTAAAAGGGCCACTAAATGAGCATCATAAACTTCATAGGCAACTAATAAAAAACATAAAAAATAAAAAAATTGATGCTTATGTGCTCATTCCGATCATGACTTTCATTCTCACTCAGAAATGTGAAACTTGAACATGTCAAATCTTACCAAAATAAAGTCAAAAGGCTGATTTTAGGCAGTGCCCAAGTTTCAAACGTATTAGAAACATATATAAATGCAAACAAACACTCTTTTTATGTTGATGTTGATGATATAAAAATTAATCCCATTTGTAAGTTTGAATCGATATTATTGATAAACGTTGTAGAAAATCACTGACCACTGTCTTCGGAGACGAACAAAATCATAGCATCCTCTTGTACTGTTAGTAGCTGAAAGAAAAGAAAAGGTTTCGCCCAGAAAAGGCAACCCCAGCCGGCCAGGGATGCCACCTTTCTCTTGAGTTAACACTACTCTTCTCAAACTTTTGGAGACAAACAAAGTTATTCCAATAGAAAACACTGCAAGGATGATAGTATCATAATAGTTCCATGCTTGGAGAAGTAGCTCTTCCTTTGACAGATTCAGCATCATTACCAAGTTTCTGAAATATGGTTGATCATGTCATGTGTGTCTGTGTGTGTATGTGTGTGCCTATATATATAAATAATAAGATAGAAAACAACGTTTGAATGAGACAGGAACAGGATGCTTTTGGTACAACGTTACGAAAATAAGGAGCATCTTAGGCAGGGCAGATGCTCAGACATAGGTTTAGCAAGATCCAAGTTGCTCAAAGACAAGCTAGGTCACATTATCACACCCTACATGACTACTTAATACGAGAATATATTAAACTCTCACGTCATATATATAAATAATTAATGATCTGAGCTGATCACGTTTCATTTTTGTATTTTTTTAATATAAGTTTATTTTTAGTGTTTTCTTCTTGTGCTAACTTGTCAATTCAGATTGGACTCGTAGGTAAAGCCAGGTACTTTGGTGACGTCGTAATGCCGGCTAGCGCTCTTGAATTTGTCCTAAACCTACACTACGTCAGTCTAAGGCCTGGTTTGTTTTAAGAAAACTCTCATCTCATCTCATCTCATCTCAATTTTATCATTACATTTTTCCTAATTTTAATACAAAATAAAATAAACAATTCAACTTTTTCAAATTTATCTCATCTTCTCTCACCTAATCATTACAACTTTTTCAAATTTCAATACAAAATAAAATAAATAATTCATCTCATCTCAAAAGTTTTCATCTCATCTCATCTCATCTCCGAAAACAAACGAGGCCTAAGAGTTCGTTTGTTTTTAAAAAATATCTTATTTTATTTTATTTTAATTTTATCATCATATTTATTTTAATTTTAATATAAAATAAAATAAATAATTCAATTTTTTTAAATTTATCTCATTTTCTCTCACCTAATCATTACAATTTTTTTAAATTTTAATACAAAATAAAATAAATAATTTATCTCATCTCAAAAATTTTCATCTCATCTCATCTTATTTCCAAAAATAAACTAGACCTAAATTTGCCATTTTGTTTTTCAATTTCAACTGTCATTCATATATAATTGTCGAAAGATTTTTATAGTTTAATTTATAATTTTGGGTTGAATAAAAAAAAGTTGATTATTGTTGTTTTTCTTCATGTACTTTTAATTTGCTCAAATCGATCGTTTTGTCGCAATTCAGAATTGCTGAGTTAATAAAGAGTTAAAAATAAGTAATGGTAGCCAAGATCTTTTGGATCAATCGGTAAACATCTTGATTTCTCATTAAAAGAACTAAAAATTGAATCCCCCACCACCCATCAATCAAAAAAAAAAAAAGTAATAGTAAGATATAAATTAAATAATTAAATTTATTTATTTTATTAATTTAAATAATAATTTTATATAATATCATAGTAGAGATTTTGAAAAAGAGTATTAATAATGTAATACAAACTAATCATTTAATGATCTATTTCTTCTCATCAATTTAAATTTTTAAATTAAGCAATAATTTCACAATTAATAGCAAAAAATATTTAATAAAAAAAATCTTTTTGTTTACACTTCATTTGACTGGTCATATACGTGTCAAGCGTTAAAAATAATAAAAATAAAATGGCATAAAAACATTTTAAAAATCATTCTAAAAAGCCAACAGAAGTTTTAGAAAGAAGAAAACGTGCAAACAAGAAATAAAAGTCCTAAATTTAAAAAAAAAAAAAAAAGGTTAAAAACTTAAATCAGAAACATAAAAGCCAACAAATTTTCTTTAAAAAAAAGGGTAAAAACCATAACTAAAAATTTAAAAAAAAAAAAAAAGTGCAAAACCTCGAGGGCCAACTAGCTAGGGGTGGGTATTGAGCGGCCACCACTGTTGGCATATTGCAGGCCACTATTAGGTGGTCCAAATGTCTAACAGAGGTGGTCCATCAGAAACACCATATATGCCTCTTCGATGGCTCCGACAAGGAGCATTTTTTGGAGGTAGGCTTTGTATTTTATATTTTTTTGTGTTTAAATTTTTACACTTTGTTTTCTTATTTTAAGTTTTTATTTTTTATTTTTATGCTTTATGTGCCTTTTTTGACTTCTTCTTTTTTATGCTTTATTTTGTTTTTCGCATTTCCAATAATTAAGTGATAGAAAAGTAACATACCGATCGATGATTGATCAAACTTAAAGTCATTATTTAGAGCGAATATTCAATTAAAAAGCACAATGAGCAACTTAACTTTAAAACAAACCATGTCCAATTTTGCATTAAATCATATTATTTTTCCATGTCGCGTGTTGTATGTTATATGTTCATAAACAAATTAAGATACATGATAAGATGATACAAGCTATCCGAGGAGGATGGAGCAAGCTAGATGGACTACATGGAGCTAAATTCTTGAGATGGGAATAAGGATATTTTCGTATCGTCTCGTCTCATCTCATCTCATCTAATGATTATCATTTTTTTAAATTTTTACATAAAATACAATAAATAATTTAATTTTTTCAAAATTAAAAAAAAATAATATTAAAAAAAAAATATTCTAATAATATTTTATTTAATTTTCATTTTAACTCATATCATCTCAACTTAACTTTCATTCTAATAATATTTTGTTTGATGAGAGATTTACCCTTGAATGAATCTTATAATAAGGCTCATATGGTATCATCACATCTCATTTCAACATCTACGTACCATTAAAAAAAGAATTTTTCAATTTTAAATTTTTAGCTTTTTAATTTTTTTCATCTAATCATTACAACTTTTCTAAATTTTCAAACAATATACATAAAATAATTTAACTTTTTAAAATTTTAAAATAAAAATAATATTAAAAATTTATATTCTAACTATATTTTATTTTATAATATTTTATTCACTCTTTCATTTATCAAAATCTCATAAAGCACCTTAATTCAAAATATTTCATTATTATTCATAAATTATTTTGTTACTATTCACATATTTCTCATCTCATCTCTATAACTAAACGAGGCCGAAATCTTAGAATACTCTCTATGACCTTAATTAATTAAATAATTAGTATGTGATATTTAAGTAATTATGTGCCAAAATAGAATAACTATCTCTAAATAGTAATTTTATTTTTAAATGTGTGTCGATTCAAATTTTAATTTTTTTTATTTAAATTAAGTTATACAATCTAGATAAGTTACTAGATATGACTACTACTTTTGAGTTAGGAGAACAGGTGTAGTTATGAAAACATTGAAAGAATGTTCTAAAGTAAAAAGCTTTAAAAGGATGTTTAAAGTAAAAAGTCTTAAGACATTTTTTTAATCTATAAATGGTAAAAAAATTGTGAGCGTTCTTTTGAAGTAATTTTTTTTTTTTTTTGATAGAGTAAGAGCATTAGTAGGATTTAATAAAGTGTAGCCAAAATTTAATTAGAGAATTTACTTTTATAAATTTAGCTTATCACTTTTCAATAACACCAAATAATAGACTCTTTAAATTTATCACTATTCTATTAAAATATTAATTTTGATATTTTTATTTATTTTTATTTTAATTGTAATTTAAATATTTATTCATTATTAAAAAAGTACACATTAATTCTTTAACGTTGATATTAGATTTTAAAAGAAAAAATTGGCATAAACTAATCATAATATTATAGAACTAGAACTTGAAGAACTCCAGTTAGACAATGTCACGTCATTGAAATGATGACTGATGGAGACTGACTGTTTTCTGTAGTTGAGTTTGAGATTTAGGCGCTTCATATTTTTTAGACGAAGATAAATTTTTTAAAATTGTGAGCTCATGCGAAACGAGGAGCACACGAGAGAGAAAATTTTTTATGCCAGAATAATATTTGGCCAGCAACTTAGATTCAATAGATTTGGCCAATGAAAATAATCAAAATTAAAAATATTATAGTTTTGTTAAGTCCATTATAGTAAATTTTTATGCAATCTAATTAAACTTTAGTTAAAATATAATTTTATTGTGTTCACTATTAGTGGACTAATGGGTTCCTTTCACTAATGATTAGATGAACACTGTTGAGAGCATTAAAAAAAAACTATTTTACCTTATAAATATGTTTGCATTGAAAATTAGAAGAGAAAAATATAAAAAATAAAAATAAAAATAATATTTGTTACGCAAAAGAAGTGAAGGTGTGAGTGGAATGTTCATTTTGGATCAAATTCGCATCAAAACGAAAGGACCCATTTATGGATTCTGAAATGAGTAGTTTGTGATACTTTGTCATTGGAAAATGGGACAGTTGAAGGCAAATTATAGCACAAGAGTGTTATTGTCACACATAGTTCGAAATTGAGAACTGAAAGGACCCTTCAAAGTGGTGTTGTGTGCCTTTTATCATTATCTGGCAGATATTGTGCTCGAATGTACCATTAAAAAGAGCTGAACGAGATGGTCCCTGCCTTAACTTCATGCCACGTGCCCCCTTCTGACATACCCCTGTTGACCTATTGGGTTTTTAAACCCGCATTATTGTATATAGAGCGGTCAGAGTTCATTGTTACCGCTGGGTAAAAGTTTACTTTTTGTTTATCAAAAAAAAAAAAAAAATTTTACTTTTTATTTTCTTTTAAACTTTTTATTCATATTTTTTTAATATTCTAAATACTTTTAAAAAATATAAAAAATATCAATATATTAATAATTACTTTCTTAATTAGTAAGTACAAAAAAATTAAAAATATAAAATAAAATACATGAGATCTCAAAATGAAAAAATAAATAGAGTAGACAAAATAACAGTTTTTTTGTATATAAAAATGAAAAAAGCTGAATGCAAGCGCCTACGTAAGCTGTTTGCGCACCCAAGTGCTGACATGAATTAATTAAATGAAACGAATCGTTTTTGTACGTAATTGAATGAGCTGAAGGTTTTGGGCGAGATTTGAATTCTGAAGTGAAATGAAAATAGAAACAAAACGTATAGTTTTGACAATCTTCTCTTCGTGCCCTCTCTTTTCTCTGGTTTGCCCCTCTGCGTGCCGTGCCTTCTCTGCATTGTTTCTCCATCTTCTCAAGCATGCCTTCTCTGCTTCTCTTCTCCGCGTGGGTTCACATACTGGCCGTCGATTCTCTTCACTCTTCCACCTAAAAGCTCTCATTTTTCGTTTAACCTCCATTTTTTGGTCCAAGCCCTAATCAAGCTCCGTGTGCCTTAGTTGGCCTCTTCCCCGCAAACACAGCTGCTACCACTGATATCTCTCTCTCTCTTTCTCTCTCTGTAGCAAATAATTATATAAATTACTAATTGAAACAACTTTGGTCTTCTATACTGAAAAATGAGTTTTGAAAACATGTTTTACTAGAATTAATTATTTTTGGAATTCTGAAGGAAAAACTCTGTAGTAACCTTAGATTTTAAACAAAAGTATCATTAGGAGTACAAAATAGGAGTTTAGGGACTAATTTGAAAACCAAGTTCTGAAGTTTAACTGGAGAAGGAGAAGAAAAAGGGAATTAGATTGAAAAATTTAGAAGTAGAGACTCGTACCAGGCCTTTCGTAAACCTGAGATAGATAATTAGATTGAAAAATTTGTATTGCATGTCTTATAATGAAAACACAATAATTTATTGTGCTGCTTATAAAGATGTGGGTGCTATATGGGTTATAATCAGGAAGCGAGGAAAACACACTCAATCTTTTGAAATACTATTGGTTAATATTTGTGTCGCTGGAAATGGAAAGTACAGATCACAACTAAGACTACCAGTTTGTTTTCAACATTAATTTTGGTTGCAGAGTTTACTAAAACAGAAAAGAATTATAAAAGAAAAGCTGCTTGGAGATATAAGTTGATGAGAGAGAGGTTGGTTCCATCTTTGAAGAGATCTACCCAACCAAACAATTATTAATTGTGATTTATACATAAATTTGGAAAGCAGCAGTAACTCTACTGGTTGTTTATGTGTTTAGGTTTATGGATGGCTTGGTAAGTGTTATTATTGATGTCTCCATGTTTATATCCAAATACCAGTTATTTCCCCTGCATCTGAGTTCGCTCGAGCGCTTAGTCGAGCGACCATCGAGTGGACCTCTCTGCCTGAGTTCGCTCAAGCGCTGAGTCGAGCGGACCTCTCTGGAAGGTTTGGCTCGAGCTCCACATCGAGCCAACTTCTCTGGCTCGAGCGAAGTATCGAGCCGTGTTAAGCCAACTTCCTGCACACTTCCAAAATGAGTTATTCTTGAGCCAGTTGAACTCACTTGACCTCCTTTTCACTAAAACACACTTTAATACTTGTTACAACATAATTTTACAAAGGTTTTCACAAGAATATGCCAATCAACTAATTTTTCCCTCAACAATAAGCATTACGAAAATGAAATTTGTTATATAAGATTTGATTTGTTCTTTCGAATCACGTGTTTGGTTCTATGGGTCTGCATTTTGTTGATGTTTATTTGCTGCATTCTGAACCAACCCCAACCTCTTGTTTTGCGATCCATTGTAGCTGTTGGTCGGCATTTTTTAATCTAATTCCCAAAATGCATCTTGTTTTGTGGATTTGATTATTTTTTAGATTACTGTAATAGAATAGTAGGTGGGGGGTGTTATTTTGTTTTTAAACTAGTGAAAGGAAGCATAGGTTAGCAAACGTTTTTGGTTTAATGCTTTCTATTTGTGACTTAATGTTAGTTTTACTTCAGTTTTTCATTTGATAATCAGTTATCAACTTAGTCCCCCTAAAACACCAAACACTCTTATAATAGTAACCTATGACTTCGAAGATTCCAAGAGGAAGTTTGTGCAGGAATAAAATGCATGAAATTCTATTGCCAGCTATGAAAAGCGTTATATGCTGAGAAAAATTGGATTTGTTGAACTTGTAAACTCATGACTCATTCCTTGCCAGACAACCTTCCCCTCATGGAGAAACAGTAACCTATAGATGAACTTTTATTAACTTGCAAAGTTTTGGTGATATAGACACACTTAATATTCAAAATAGTAATAGATTTACCAAAATGTGCAAAGTTTTGGTAATATAGACACACTTAACTAACCTACCCAAAATTTTTCAGATTTACCAAAATGTGTAAAGTTTTGGCAATATAGACACACTTAACCTACTCAAAAATTTTCAGATTTACCAAAATGTGCAAAGTTTTGGTAATGTGCAAAATTTGTATATTTATATGCATAGTGTTTGTATTTTTTGGTTTATTTGTTGCAATTGTTTATGAGCTGTACATTTTGGATGCATGTTTGTTGAAGCTAGTTTCTTCATCAGGATGTCATCGTCAGCTTCTTTATGGATTTCGACGAACAACCCAATGTGCACTTGTGGGAAGCCCACAAAACTTAGAACATCGAATATGCAAAGAAATCCAGGCCGATCATTTTTTGGGTGTCCAAACTACAATTCAAAGGTAGACATTTTTCATGCAAACTTTGACGTGCATTTAGGTGACTACAAAAGTTTGATATTTTATTTGTTTATAATCAGGGATTACCACACTGCAACTATTTCAAATGGGCAAATCACAGTGAGGAAAGAGAAAAAGAACTTACGAAGATAGAAATTGAGTTGTTAAGAAATGAGGAAGAGCTTCGAAGAAGAGATGATGAGATTGTAAAGTATAAGTTGGGAATCCACAACGACCAACTTGATATTCAAAGGCAACAAGCAGACATCCGGCGTGAACGCACACTTCTTTGACTCTCTTGGTTTATTTTTATATTAATTTCATTGTATTGCGTTTGTAAACAATGAAATAGTATTACTAGAGGAAACTTTGTATATACTTTTGTGGCCTTTGTTGTATATAACTTTAAGCAACTAGTTGATAAACTAACTTGTAAACGATGCATGTGCATCAATGTTCTTGTATATAATGTTTATCTATATATGAAGTTGTGAAGTGTGATCTTGGCCTTATTTGTCCCCATGAAAGTACTTTAAATAAGTTGATACCAGATATAATCCTAATACATCAATAAACAGGTCATGGCATGTGAAAAAAGCAAAAAGGAACCAAGAAACCATTCACAAATTACATGGAAAATTTCACAACTCAGTAGCATAACTTCAAGTCCTTGATTTCACTTTAATAAAATATAACTTTATTATATACGAGATTCCATTGCATATACATGTAACCTACTCCCTACTTCATAAGTATTAATTATCATATACAACTCAATTTCCCAACCTCCCATAATTACACCAACATAAGTACTAATTGGCTCCAAAACATGTAATGAAATTCAGTAGCAAAATTAACCAACAAATGATTCCATTTCAACTTTTTTAGTCCTGCACGTGTCTTGCACAAGAATAAGAATGTAAAGTAAAAATTAATGCAATACAATCACTAAATGGACAGGACAAAGCTTAAAAGCATAGAAGTTGCAGCGAAGCCTTCCAACATTAATCATGAAGAACAAGTTACCAAATAAATTATAGAAATTATAGAAATGCTAAACATAGATAGAGAACTGCACAACTAATTTCCCAAACTAGAATTTTCATGAAATTCCAAGCTAAACCTTGAATCCAAAATCACCTAAACTTTTAGACTTAATTATTTATAGATTCCCTAGGTGAGTGGCATTTTTATTTTTATTTTTACTTAAGTTTGTTAATGTGAAAGATTTAAAAGATTATCTGAATGGATATCTCTGATAGGAAATACTAATTACTTTAATTAGACTTGAATAGCTTGGAATCTAATTTTTCCTCAAAAGCAAGAACAGAGAGTAGTGCCATCATCAGAAAAAGATAAAAACCACTAAAAAAAAAAGAAGAAGCATAAAATCTAGATTAATCCTAGAAAGTGGGTAACTCTTTTATAGCAAAAGCTCCTATCTTTTTCATTCCTCATGGCTAACATTTAACCCCTCTTACGGGGGTTTTAACACTGAAGCATGCTTCTTGAAAGTTGCAGTTGCAAAAATACTGAAATGTTGGGAAAGTTTTAGAGCAAAAGCTAGATGGTTCACCTTTCTCGATCTTGAAAGTTTTAGCTGCAAAACCACTGAAGGCCGTCGCACGCAGAGGAATAGATTTGGAAGAGTTGCTTTGTTGAGGAAGAGATGCGGGGAGACGGACGAAAGCGTTCTGTTTGATTTGGGAGGGAAGCGTGAAACTCGTTCAGGAGGAGGAAGACATTGTTTTCATTTCTTTTATTTTTATTTTTAATTATATGATAATTACATAAATACCCTTAATACCCTGCCATGTCAGCTTGTTGGTGCGCAATAGGTGCGCAACTTGCTTGTACGTAGACGAATTGTATAAAAATATGCATTGATGACTCTCCTCAGGTATAAATTTAAAAGAGCAATGTAGTGGTGGAGTATGCAATTATTGTCACAATTGTTTTAAAAAAAGAATGAAATTTATTATTTAAAAATTAATTTCTTGTTTCATATAAATCTTGTATTTATACATCTTTTTAAAGAATTATACAGTATTTATATACTCATAACTGTAAGTATCATTTTTCAATTTAAAAAAATTAACTAATGTAAAAGATATCATATAGATTAATATATATATATATATATATATATATATATATATATATATATATATATATATATATATATCAAAGAAAGTTTCAAATGCTAAAACCATTCCAAAGATTAGCTAACGTAAAAGATATCCACTATAGAAAACTTATGTCATTATTAGGACCTTTTTGGTTAAAAGATTAGGATTGAAATAAATTTGGATGGTGATGCTCAGTCTACTGCATTAAAAAAATTGGGAAATACTGGTTATTTTGAGGACGGGTCCTATACATTTTTTTTTAACTTAGTAATTAAGGAAATAGTTTTTTAATAATATTGTGATTTTTTTTAAATGTTTAAGGATATAAAAAAAAATGAATGAAAAAAGCCAAATTAACCTATCGGGACCCATCAAAAAATTAGTACAAGAAAAATGATCAACTTACAATTTTTTTACAATACAATATTAAATAGAGCTATAAATATACCATTATCCTCCCGAAAATAATAATAATTATAAAATAGTTGTAAAAGAGTTGTAAATATATTATTAACCTGCAGGAAATAGTAATACAAAAACCGTCGCCCAAGCTTCTAATTAAGGTATAAGTAAAGGAATGCAATAAAGTGGGAATCAATTTTCACAGCTGCTGGAGAATCAGTATGCAAAACACCTAGACTGCCATGATAGCTGGTTCCGCCAGTCATAATGAACATATTTACAATAGCCTATAATAAACCTTATTTAGGATTGGTCCAACATCCTTGGCGTTTTCCAAGCATGCTAGGTCCAAGATGGAACACATCTATGCTTGATTCCCAGTAACCCTCAAGGGCTCCAAAGTTATTGGACACCCACTTCTCAGTCTAGGAATAGGTGATTTCTTTTCTAGGCAAGTATCTTGATCATCAACAGTCCACCTGCACAATAATGTAACAAAACATGATGAAATCTTGCTTCTTTTTCTGCTAAATATGATGAAATCTTGGATATAAGTTGAAGACAAACTCACTTGTATCCACTAGTCAACCTGTGTAGAAAGACCAACATTGTCACCTTTGCCATGTTCATTCCTATGCAGGTTGTTGGTCCTGATCCAAAAGGTACAAAACTGTATGGTTTTTGCGTTTCCTACATGGATAAATAAGGCTTGGTTGCTTAATTAAATCTTACAACTAAAAATCATTAATCTAATGTTTATACCAGAAAGAAGTTAAGGAATGGTCAGGAACTGGGTATAGAGCTAATTACATCAAATCTAGAAGGATTGAATTGCATGGGATCCTTGAACAGATCGGGGTCAGAGTGTATACAAGTTGCATCAATGTTCACATGCCATCCTTTCTTTATCTCAAAACCTGCAATACTTCAGGCATAATCGATAAAAAGGCATTTTCATTGAGGCGAAACTTATGACTTAGAAGAAGCCTTTTATGAACCCAAAATGAGTTTTTCAGTAGTTTTAAGGCAAGAAGAGTAAATAAATATTGATCCAGATCAATATCTGTGTAGGCCCTTTAGCATAATCAAAACAAAGGAGAAACTTGCCTTCTATTGTGCAGTCATCAAGTGCCACACGAGGAAACCACAACAAGACATTTGACATTCTTAATGTTTCTTTGACAACCTGGAAAGTGCATGAACTAAATATCAAGACCTTTCCAAGAATGAAGTACATTTTAGTATCACTTTTTCAATTACATAAAGAATGAAACATTTCATCTGTATTATTTATATGTTCTTGGCATAATCAAAACGAAAGCAGCATAACTTGCAAGACTTTTCATCAACAAAGAACAGAGTCAATTAGGCATAATAACCTTTGAACCATAAGAAATGCTGTTGAGATCTTCAAGACTGAGTAAGGCTCCTTCAGGCCTATTTCTAGATATTGACAATTGTTCTTCCTGCAAGTTCACATGAATATTAGTTATATTCCTAAAATGAATATTGATCTTAAAATTAAGGTGCAAAAGAGAACCCTTCTTCGAACCACACCCTGAACTCAGATTTTGTACAACATTTTGGTTCAAAAATCAGTAATTCTCACTCACCCTGAGCCTGTCCTGCACTGCTCCGTTCTCATCCAGAAACTTGACAGCCCACATCATTGCAGCTGCAGTGCTCCTCTGCCCTCCAAGTAGCAAAGACAAGAGGTTGTCCATGATTTCTTGGTCGTCCAGCTTTTCATTGGGAGGGTATGAGTCTCTGTGTAACATTGACTGCAGGAAGTCTTCAGAAGACTCACTCCCACTCCTTCGCCTTTTAATTAGCTCTCTAAAGATTTCCATGAGCCTTTTACGTGCCTGCTTTGATAATGTCTGTTAGTGTAACATATTAAAAAAGTTAAGAATAATAAGATCTATCATCTATGGCGTCGGTTCACCCTTACATCATTTTCCTACCAAGGTTTTTTTTGGATAAGCACACTTTGTACTCTCAAACTACTGAGGGTTTTACATTTTTCACCACAACCTACACTAACACATTTCATCCTTAAACTAGCAAACCATACTTTGTACTCTTCATTAAAAATCTGACCGTCAAGATTACGCAACGTCACCTATTTCATTCATCTCAATGGTCATAATTGAATTAGGGTGCAAAATGTCAGTTGTTAGTAGTTTGAGCATATAATGTGCCAGTTTTGATTGTTTTAGATGTGAAGTGCAAAACTCCTAATAGTTTGGGGATGCAAGTAAACGATTTACATTTACTTCTGCCATTATCTGGACTTCAAACCAAGATGCAGGGCCTGCATGTCCAAAAACCAGGCAACTGTACCCTTGTAACCAGCTCTAAGGCTGCCAATCTTACCTTGATGCCTTTGTAGTATGGGGTGCCAGGTATCATCATAGGAAAGGATAACATGGCGTTGGAGACAGAGGTGCAGTCTTTCTCCATATCTCGCAGCAATGATTCCTCTGTAATACTCATTAGCATGTTGCACATTGCATCAAATGTCAACTGTAAATCCGAAACCGTCAAAAGATTAGCCATTAGAGTACATGCAACTGCAATTTTATCTGGCCGTACTTCAATCATTACAAGTTGAAGCATCTACCATGCTAGTATTAATGAAGAAAAAAAATTAATTCAACATAAATAATTGTAACCTTACCTTCATGGTGAAGTCAAGCACCACAAAACTTTTCTGAGCTTCTAATTTCTTCAGCCTTTCACACAGCATTTTGTCAAATTTCTTGACAAACTTGGACATAGAATTCATGGAGAAAGGTTCGGCTAGAAGACGCCTCATCCTTTTGTGGCTCTCAAATGGCACACATAGCAAGCTCTTTTCTCCTACCGCATCTGCCATTGATTTCACAAACCCCCTCTTGAACTGAACAAAATCACTAGTAAATATCGTTTTTGCACCCTCAGTACTTGGAACATACACATGGATCTTCCCAAATATCCTTGTCTTGAACCACTTCCCATACCTACATTCAGTACCACATTGTCAACTCTATGCAGCATGTAATAATAATATGATCAAGATTCTCTCAAGTTGTTGCCCGAACTTGAAGGTTTCAAATGGGATTGAGATAGACACATCAAGTGGGTTCTACTACATTTATTGCATGTTTAATGTCGGGCTAGATCACATTTTACGTTCAAGTGGTAGTTTAGATCATTACAAAGCCAGTTCTACATAGTAAGACGTCAATGTGGGACTAGATCACATTTTATCATATTTGTTTGTCTCTATTATAACTAGATAGTAAGTGGGGTATCATAATCTATTACCTAGAAAACTAATTAAAACAATACATATATATATTGCTGTAATTTTTCAAGCTTCAATTTGAGTAAAGTAATCATGCATTTTTACCATTGTTTTTTAGTCTTATCATACATTTTATGTTCACTCTGAATTGTAAAGTAAAAGGATTTTGAATCTTATCAAACAAGGTCAAAGTCTAGTTTTAATCGAGTTTGCTTCAAAAGTGAATTTATGACCCAGATATGGCCTAGGTACTCAGATATTCTCATGTATTCTGAGAATACTTCACTATTATTTATTATTTTATTATTATTTTTACTTTTTTACTTTTCACTACTATTTAATATTCTATCATTACCTCAAAATAACTCACTATCCAAATGCAATCATAAACGCAAACTTAGAAATTGAGAGATATATAGAAGCATGAAATTGACATATAATTCTATCCAATAATTAAAGGGGTCTTTTTTTTCATAGATTTTAGCCAGTCTCAAAATTGAAAAGAAGACAAGGTTGATACTGATATGCTACAGTCACATGGCATTGGAGAGAGAATAGATTCTCTCACTGTGATTGGGAACACAGAGAGAATGAATCGTAGCTCTATCTTGAACTACTAAACATGGAGGAGAATCACTGACCTCTGTCGTCGGAGTCTAACAAAATCATAGCATCCTCTGGTGCTGTTAGTGGCTGAAAGAAAAGAAATGGTTTCACCCAGAAAGGGAAGCCCCAGCCGGCCAGGGATGCCACCTTTCTCAGTAGAGACTTTTCTCCAAGCTTTCGAGACAAACAAAGTTATTCCTACAGAAACCAGTGCAGCAATGATAACACCATAAGAATTCCATACTTGAAAAATTAGCTCTTTCTTAGACAGATCCATCATTTTTAGCTTTCTCGAATTAATCTCCCACTGACTGAAGAAAAAGATGCCGAGGTTGTGACATCTGGTTCAAGTGGTGCATTTATATAGAAAGATGGAAAAATAATATCTGGAATGAGACAGGTTTGGTTTGTTTATAACATTTAAAATAATTAGGCTGGATGCTTAAACACAAGTCTTAGCAAGATTCGTATCGGTAATAGACAATCCCAGGTGCCAGTATTGATATTGTCACTCTGGATGTCGTTATTTGAAAGGAAAACTTAAGGTAGCTCTCAGGTCCTATCAGCAATGACTAAAGCTGATATTTCAATTTAGGTATAAGACAGCAGAACAGAACAAGGCCCTTAGTCAGAGCACATATAATGGCCATTTAAGGATTTTTTTTTTCCTAATGTTGTCATTTGCGTCATTCATATGCCACAATTAATAATTAATAATTTTTCTGGCCAAGCATGTAAAGGACCTAGAACCATACCCATATAATTTTCGTTAGAATGAGAATGTCTGTCTTTTCTCTAGAATAATCCCATTTCCGTGAGAGCCATTTCCACACTGTATATACACTTTCAAGGTATTAGTTTTTCCCTCCTCCCTCCACTGGTTCAATTTTGGTCAAATCTGCTGCTCTCCGGCCGACATCCACTTACATGTGCCCCACCACCCCATCCAGCAGCCACCAATCTATTGGGACGACACGGAGTCACGCCAAAAAGATTTGCGTGTGGTCCTCAGGCACAGCTTGTTTCCGCATGTGTTCCCCACGCGCTGCCGCATAACGATGCTTTCGACGGCTTCATGCACCGTACCAGCAGCTTCGTCTCGTCGAGATCTTCCAAATCTGGGCACCTAGTCTCCATCCCACCAGCGCGTGGCTACCCAACGCCATCACAGGCGTGCGGGGATGCAGATGATTAGTAGATTAGTCCACTCGATGCTGATTTTTCTACTATGTTATCGCTTTCCCTAAACCGTGATATCAAATAAGGGACTGAGGATCTCTCTAAAAATCATCTCAAAACAACAAGCAACAGTGCACCCGCCACTCTCACTGTTTTCAGCGGAGGTTCCATCGCTACCGGCGGTGGTTCCATTGTTTGCAATTTTTTGCAAACAACTTATTTCTGCATTTTAAGATGACGTCCTCTTTGTAGGACATGGGTGACAACCAATAAATTGGTCGTAAAAATTTGTTTTTTTTTTCTTTTTTATTTATCACTTTGCACTGTTGTTATTGTTCTGAGGTAGTTGTTGGGGAACCTCATCCCTTCCTCTTGTATCATCTTTTCTAAATAAATATACTTGCTTGTTTAGAAAAAGAAAATATATCTATAAATATATTTAAAGGACCTAGGACTCCTCCAGGCTCCATTCACTTGCATTTTACTCCTTCCATCGATCATTGGCCTCGTTTAAGCACCTTATGTATGCAAATACCTTTTTCTTTTTTTCTTCATTCCCTCTCCTCTAGACACCTTGGGCAACCACAAAGGGAATTTATTCTCGGATTTGCTTATTGAAAACATTGTAATGGCGTATCAATCTCCTCTCCCCAACTCCTTAATTTGCTAAGGTAAGCTCTTGCCCAATCACAATTGCATTTATTACTCATGGTAAAATCACCCATTGTCTCAAAAATTAAGTTGATGGGAATATGAAGATTTTTGTTTTTATTATATTTTTAACTGTCTCTCTCGCGTGTGGGCCAGACTCTCTTAATTAGTATGTCCAACATGTGAAATATTTAATTAAATATGCTAGGGTGTAAAATTAGGATTCGAACTTAAGACCTCTACTATGATATTATATGAAATCACCAGTATTGTCCCAAAAATCTAAAGTGAGGGAAAGAGGGTCCACGACCTTTTTCTTTTCTTGTATTCTTATTTTATTTTCATGAACTCTTTGACTAGAAAAATAAATAAATAAGGATAATGCTAGGGTTCACACCAAATCTACACTCCAAATAGGCACACTAGTGCAAATGGTTTTTTTTTTTAGGCATTTTTTAAACATCCTTATTTATTAAAAAAATAAAAAAATATAAATACACTAATAGTCATTTCCTTAATCATTAAAAAATAAAAAGATATATGAGTGGACACATTTAATGGAGAGTCATCTTCACATTTTCCAATAAATAAAGTCAGTAGCCATGGCCCATTGGAGTATCCAACTACCTACCTCTTGATGATTTTCATTTAAAGAAAATGAAAATAACATAGAAATTAATTTTTTAAAATATATAATGATAACTAATTTCTTGTACTAAATTCTAATAAAATGTTTTGCTTTCAAATATGGATGGTGATTTCTTGCTCTGAAATAATTTTCTAAATAACTATTTGCATAATAGACATAAAGATAAGTTCTTTTCTGTTTTTTTTTTTTTTTAAGCAAAAACTCCTCTGTATTCCATTTATAAAATCAAATATTACACAAATTATCCTTCTCCAGACTACTATAAATGAAGTCTGGAATTTCCTCTATCCACACTTTCTCATTAGCCACCACAATGCTTTCTCTATATACAAACTGTCCTTTCCATTCAATTCTATGGGATAAAACTTTCTTTATATCTTCAACTATGTGAACATAATAAGTCAAAACTTCATATTCACTCTTTATTGCCTTGATGATAACTTGAGCATCCCCTTCTAGGATCACCTTTCTGAAATGTAAATGCCTGCATGTCTCCATACATAGCTTTCTAGAGAGCAAAGCATCCCGCTAATTCATTGGAAAACATGATGCATAAATTGACAAAATGACTTCAAAGTTCTATAAAATATTACTTAGACAACTTCTATGTTGTTCCAATATGCCAGTATTAACAATCTATTTTTTAGGTCATTGATTTCACTCTTTACTCGATTCCTCATGCTTCCTGTTTGTCCTCCCTATGGACATTCTTTCATGCCTTTTTTGAATAAAAACTAGTAATTCTTCAAAGAGACCGGGCATCGGTTTTGACTGTGAGTATGACTAGCTTTGTAGGTGTCATTTTCTTGCATGGTTGAGTTGACTTGATCGGCGCTGCCTATCATGCCTTCAGTGGATTGACCACTTGGGTTTAGAGCCCCAATTCAATACAACTACATGTCTAAACCAACCTAGGGGATGATTCTCCTTTCCTCTTTTTCCAGTTCTATAGTTCATGTCGTGTTCTTTGGCTCAGGTAGTTCTTTCATCTTCTCATTTTGACCTTCAAAACAAAGTTTTAGGTTTGGGTTTTTCAGAAAGGAATGAAGAGACATGGAGTCACAAAGACCAAATGTATCAAGGCCCATGGCTCAAAGGCCAACTGCATAAGGCCCATGGAGGGAAGACCCAACTCTGTTGCTGTTGTAGCAGATGAATATGTAGCCACTACACTGTAAACACTAGACTAGCAGACAGTTCACTGACACAATGTGTGGCCTGCAGTTTGCTCTAAGTGCTTAGGATGATCGTTGTATTGTATTCCTCCTCTATGTAAATTTGTAAACATGTTTGCGTGCTTATGTCAGAAGTTAGTTGTTTTCTTTTTGATCTTTTGTATTCATTCGAGTTGCACATTGAACATATAAGGGATTTTGTATTCTTTAGTGCAATGAATTGAATAGGAATTATAGAGAATTTTCCTCAGTTGTTGACCCTCGGTTTCTTCTCATTCTTTCCTTCTTCAAGCTGCATTTCTAACATGGTATCATAGAAGGTTTGACCTGCTCCTTTCGTTTCTGTTATCAATCACTCCTCTATCTCCTTTTTCATCACTATGCCTGTAATTCTTTATTCCCATGGTTGAGGCAAATCCACAGCATCACCCTTCCCCATCTGAGGACCCCAACAACCCTTTCTATCTGCACCATAGTGACAATGCCAACACTGTGGTGGTCACACCTCATCTCACAGGCCCTAACTACCTCTCTTGGCACCGTTCATTCACCTTGGCCATCTCAATCAAGAACAAGCTTGAATTTCTAGATAGAACCATTGAAACACCTGAGCTTTCTAGCACCCTTTATGTCCCTTGGCTCCGATTCAACAACTTGAGACACTCTGGATTCTCAACTCAATCTAAAAAAAAAAATTGCCTCTAATCTTCTGTATGTCTACTCAGCCAAAGAAGTTTGGGAGAAACTTAAGGCTCGATTTGCATAATCTAACAATGTGCGCATCTACCAACTACAATAACAACTTGGATCCATCATGTAAGAAACACAATCTGTAAGTGACTATTTTACCCAACTTAATGCAGTGTGGGAAGAGTTACACAACTATAGACCTTTACCTCATTGCTTGGACTGTTCACCCACATCGGGCCGACTTGAAAATTGCTATTCTGACCTGACCTGATTCTAAGCTCTTTCATTTGTGCTGTTTGGCCGTTAACTAATTGCCCAACCTGAAATTATTTTCGGAATAAACGGGTATTCCGATCCATTTTTTTTAAATGGTCTAGAAAAAAAGAAAGGCATTTTGATAGATTCCAAATCATCATTTGTACATTTCAACGAGAAAAAATCCATTTACAAATCTGTTTGTTAAAGCATTCATCATTGGTTCTCCTAGGCATAACATATGAACCAAAAAAATTTTAATGCACATATCTTTTAACTTAATCGCCAGAGAACAATATTTATGTACAATTCAATCTAGGCTCAGTAGCTGCTACATTGATAGGTATTCCACCTTAGAAACTTCTCTGCAACACAATCTACCTTCTCCTACAAAATCTACATCAAATGGAACATAAAAAAGATTAGTTCACCTTGTTGCTGGACACAATCATGGCAAAAAAAAAAATAATAATAATAATTCAAATGCACAAATTTTCTATGAGAACAAGTCCACAGTCACAACGTACATCACAAACAATAAGGAAACAATATGGATCAGCTCAAAATAGGATCAGCCTTAAACATAAAACAATACCCATTAAAGAGAAAAAGCAAACCAAAAAGATCAATGCATTGCCAAATTAAAAAAATGTAACTTGAGAAAAAGGGAGACAAGGCAGCAGAGACTATATAATGAAGGATGTATTAGTAAAGATTAAAAAAAAAAAAAAAACAAAAACAATGGCCATTCCATTTCTTTGCTTTTTTTTTTTTATAATTTCTTTCGTGTCTCTCGTGCTTTCTTCTTCTTTCTTCACACCTCTACCCTCTTAAGAAAAATCAGAAGCTAGTTTTCATTCCTGAAAGCTCTCCTCATTCAAGTTCATCCATGTATGCTCTCTCCTTGGAAGAACCAGAAATCTCTAGCTGCCACGCACAAATCAAGAAATGGTCCAAACATCTGTTATTATATATATCAGTTCATCTGCAAGATACAATCCTATTTGGGCATTACTTATCACAGCAGCCATTTCAGATTTTGAAAGCCATAGATCGCAAGAAACAGATTAAGACCGATTATGAAGAATTTCAAACACCCACAAGAACACCCAAAAATCCCACATCAGAACAAAAACACCAACAAAAAAAATACTAGAAAAAAAATTAAAGATCTAGAAAGAAAAAGGCTTTTGTAAATTGTAGATTTGCAAACATATATTGGGTATTTGGATTATTGATTATGCCGAAACCCAAACCCAACCTAACCTTCAAATAATCCTTACCTGAGAAAGTGAAGATGCGCTTGAGTCTGAGAGAAATGAGAGAGCCACGGAGATGGGACTTGGGAGACAGAGTGAACTCAGTGAGAATGAGAGAGTGAGCTGCGACAAAAAGTGAGACACAGAGAGAGCGAGGAGAGGAAAAAGGGTTAGTGTCTGAAAGGGTAGAAATGAAAACGAGTAAACGACGCTTTTCGTTTTAAATCAAGAGTATTGCTACAGGCAGGCATAATGCCGTGCTTGTCCGCGGACACCACTAACGTGACATTTTGCCATGTCAGCAATTATATATTAAAAAAAAAACATAAAAGCTGAGAATGAGAATGAGCGGGAGAAACATTTCCTCATTGCATTTTCAGACTCATTTCGTAGAAGCAGACTCATTGCCTTTTCAGACCCATTTCATAGAAGCAAATCCAGTGCATTTTCAGAGGAGAGAACCAGTTGCTACAATCGAACCTAGTAATACTATTTCACATTTTGACTCATTGCATTTTATTATAGAATTTTGGGCTTTTTATTTTGTGGCAAATGGCAATTCTAGGTGTTGGTGTTTGTATGTTGAAATTTGTGTTGATATGTTGCTGCAGATTTAGCATTATCCTGGCAATTCCAGGTATTGGTGTTAGTGTGTTAGAATTTGAATTAAGCATTGTCCTGAGTGAAAAATATCGTACAAAATGTGTATATATGTTGCTGCAGATTTATATAAAGATTTATCGTAAAAAGTTGCATTCAGTGTTGCTACAGTATTTATGTAAAGATTTTTCATTTTACTTGTATATTTGTAAAGATTGACTTCTCATGTAGAACAAAATTCTAATTTCAAAAGCATAGAATAAATTATGCTGCTAAGCTAAGTCCTAAAGGGATATATTAACTTCTGGTTGCCATATATGTGTAATAGAAAAAAAAAATATTAATTGCCATATTGAAAGTTTAATATAAGAATAAATATAGATAGAAGCCACTGTTTGGAGAAGCCATTTTACACACATGATGTGGCATCATCTAGACTACACACAGAGGAGATGAAAAAAAAAGAAAAAAGATCTAGAGGCAGCCATGTAGTGTGTGCAATGAGTGCACCGCTACAATGGCTTCTGTGTAGAATAACTCCTAATATAATATTGTAGGTGCGTGCATCTTGGTTTCATTCTTGACAACCACCCACTTGGTTTCATTGTTTAGGTAGATGGAGAACGAGAAAGAAGATGCATCCCGCATAACATCTCCTATCACCAATCCATCAATCCAGGTATTGTAAACCTCCTTCAACAATTGGCGTGTGTTTATTTTATGTGTAGTCATTGTCCACTTGGATTGATTAACATTATGTTGCTATATATTAAGACATATCAAGACCACTATATCCAAAATTTTCAAATTACATGCCAAGTTACTACGGTCCAATGCCTCATGCATGATTACCACCTTTTGTGCCTCCTCCAAGTGCCAACCCATATCCATGGAGCAACCAGGTGATCGTTGGATGGTAAAGTAGTTCATGTGCTTTATTTTATGAACTTGAATATTTGGTCTAATTATTTATTTTTAATTTTTTTTTGGAGAATTGCAGCAATACCCATGGATGTTGCTATTATGTGGGTCTTACTTTGTCTGCTATTATGTTCACAGATGCAACTAAGAGTGGATGGAACGCAACCGAAGAAGGCAGATGGAACGCAGCCGGAGACGACAGATAGAACGCAGCCAAGCAGCTTCTTGTAGCAAGATTTTAGAGATCCATTATGCCTAAGTGTGTTTGTGTGTTGATGGTGGTGATTTGTTGGAATTTGTGTTGGATGTGGTTTGTTGGGATTTGTGTGTTAGGGGTGATTTGTAGGAATTTGTGTGTTGGTGTTGGTATGCTGGAGTATGTTATGTATTAATGGTGAAAGTGTACGTTTTGTATCGTATTTTAGTATTTGAGTCCACGTTTTGCACATTTTGTATCCAAGTACGCTATTTATGTAAATGTGAGTTTGTATACAAGTACTCAATTTATGTAGTTTTGATTGAATGTGAATGGCACTAGTTTATGAGTTGAGATTCTGTTCAACTATTTTAGCTTGATTTCAATTTAAAAGTTGCAATTGTGATGACAAACTAATTCTTTATTCTTTTCCGGATGAAGGCCATTTCCCATTGTACAAAATTGTGGTATGAGTAACATGTCTACCTCTGATCAGCTTGCTAAACAAAAGTTAAATCTAGTATGGAGGCAGAATACCTGTCCATCTGCAATTATTAATAAAACATGGTACTAGCCACCACTCTCCTCCACGATGGTTATAGCAATCTCAATTATTGGTGCAAATGAAGTTGGTCCTGCAACAAGTAACACTTGCATAAAGAGTAAAAACCAAGTTTGTAGATATAAGAAGTATCTCAAACACAACGCATTGGTGAAGTAAAAAAAAAAATATCAATAAATAAGAACTTTATTAAAACAGGTTGATGAAGTAAAATTCAAACCTGCAAGTCGTAAGTGGCGGACGATTTCCTTATAGCAACTAAACACTTCCTCAAAGCCATTACAAAATCTCTCATCTGAATAGAAATTGAAGACATCTTTATCATGTGTTGACGTTGCCAAGGCATGAATGTGGTGCTTATCACTCCCATATCTCAGTGGTGCAATTATATTAAGAACAATCATAATGGAAACATAATAATTAATAATAATTAATGATAATAATAATAACAATGATAACACAAATGAACTAACTGATTCAAATGAAAATACCATCTCCAAATCCAAAACATGGAATCAAGTTGTCCTCATCAAATGAGAGCGCTAGGCTGGTTTCTATAGCAGTGAAGAAGAGCTCAAGGAAAAGGACAAGGACTGCCTCTTATTGTGACCTACAGTTTAAGAACAAGAGAAACTACATCATGTTGTGTAAACCCATAGAACCAATAATGAATCTTAAGCAGATTGAGAAAAATAGGCAAAAAATATTGGAAGTGACTTCCAACCTCTGCATTTTTTGCAGCACCTGGACTGATTTAGCATTACCTAACCCCCCCCCCCCATGTTGATAATATGTATAATCTTGTAACTGAAAGTACATGAAAAGTGATGAGATATTCGGTTAACTACCAACATGTAAAAGCTAAAAAGAGTAGTGGAAACAATACAGATTTGCAAAGAGCGAAACATAGATACTGTGGATAAAAATAGCAGCAATGAAATTTTCCAATTCCATCCAGCAACTTTCCAATTTCAAATAAAATGTACACGTATATAGGGTTGGGAAAGTTACCTAGGATGGCGCCGCTTGGTGGATAGCTGGAGTGCAAATCTTCCTCGGCGTCGCACAACTGCGTTAGGGTTAGGTTTAGCTTTGGGAGAGAGATCGAGCAGGGGAGAGATTCTTGGAAGGAGAAATGAAGAGAATCGAACAAGAAGAAAGGGGAAGAAAGATTGAGAAACGATGAAGAAGATTGAAGAGTCCGTGGAGAAACGAAGGAGAAGTTGAAATCGCTGGGGCAGAGAGAGTAGAGAGTTCTTGGGAGGGAGACAGATTGAAAGAATGCAAAACAATGCGTTTTGTTTTCAGATGGAAGGCATATCAGTGGACTTGAAAACGCACCATTTTATTTACTCCAAAACGGTGCGTTTTGTTTCCACGAAGGAAGTCGTCCGTGGGGAGGCCTGAGTCATGACTGCGTTTAGAATTTTCCTAAAATCAGTTAACGAGTAATACCAGTTAAAATGAAAAAACAGTGCGGCCATTTCGATTTCTGATTTTAGCAGTGAACGGGTAGGGTCAATTCGAAAAAATGGTCGGGATTTGGTATTCAGCCTTTTTGTTCAACCCTAGATATATATATCGATGCAAACAGATGGGGCCATGGTGTTACTAGCTTTCGTGTCAGGTTCCAAAATTCCAAGTTTTTTTCTATCCTGGCCGGACTTTCATCATGACTTTTATTGAAGAGTAATGCTAGATATAATCGTAGAATACGTACATAATTACTGTATAATCGTTTTAAAAAAGAGTGTGATTCATTATTAAAAAATTAATTTTTGTTATGTAGATCTCATATTTACTCACTTTTTTTAAAAGAAATTGTACAGCATTTACGCACTCTACTATTATAAATATAATTTATTTTTATTAAAACATATATATTTATGTCTATTCTGCCCTGCTAGAGCTTGTAAGCTGGTTGCTGTGCAAGACAGTTTTTCTCTCTGATCTTTCTTGCCAACTAAATTTTCGTTCGTATAATTCTCCTTATAAGGTATTAGATTATAGAAGGGCTTCCATTTGTGCATGTCATGAAATCTGAATATACCATATTTTATATATTTATATATATATGGAGGGAGAGAGAGAGAGAGCATATTCCCATGGGCAGATCAGATTCAGAAAGCAAAAAGATGAAAAACAATTCTACCAATACTTTTTAAAGGTTAATGTAAGAAACTTTTGTTCAAACATTCGCGTGCTGAAGAGCACTTAGTTTCATAACATTACTTTTTTATTTTTTTAAAAAAATATCTTGTGATATTATAAGTTAATTAAAAAGAAAACCTCCTATTAGTTTTTTTAACCAATCAAAACTAAGAAAAAAATGTGGTGGCTTCACATATTACCTGCAAGTATCAACGTCTTAGTTCTTTGCAAGTTTAAATTTTTAAGTACTAGAAATCTTTTTCTAAATAAAATAGATTTATATGAGTCATATATATATATATATATATATATTTGTAAAAAAAAAAGATACATAGTTACAACAAAAGAAAACTTGGCCTTGTTAAGATCGATCTTATCCTTGGGAGTCACTAGTCTTTTTTGTCATTCTCCACTTTCTCGTGTTATGACACTTACCTCAACTTTCTCTACACTTTGTTTCTCTTTTCCTCCTTCCGTTTCCCTTTATTGGGTCGCAACCTCCTCATTTTCTTTCCTTTTATCTGATCTTTAATCCAAGGTTATTTTGGAATTAAGCCAGAACTCTAAACCCACATGGTGTGCAGTAGGACATGTGAAAGTGGGCATCCATTCGTCCTGGCCATGGCCGGAGTAATGCCTGATCGAGCTTTTCTTTGTGGTTTGTTGTGAACACGATGATGATCTGCTCGTCGCCACAGCTCGACAAAAGCCCATCAACGAAATTGAGCAGCCCAGACAATGTCACCTATTGAAGAAGAATATCATGAGCAAAACAAGACAATGATTAGCTATAATATTTATTACTTAAAAGAATAATATTGTCGTTACAAAAGCAGTTGGAGGACGTTTTTCCGAAATAGAAATATTTTAATTATAAAGTGATTCTATAAAATAAATTAATAAATTATTTTATGTGACTTAATATATATGATGTATTAGATTGTAAAATTATTTTTATTATAAAATAGATTTAAGATATTATATGAACTCATGTCAGTTTGTGAATTTATTTTTATAAAATCTTTTTGTGACTTTAATTCTTCTTTTTGTAAACACTGTTTGTAAAAAGACAGATCCAAGAGCCGAACTGATTGAGACCCTTTTGCAATTTCTTGACCAAACTAAATAATTCCATATAGTGATAGATACATCATTAAATGTTTATATGAGATTTATACAATTTAAAATCTAATAGAAAGAGCATTAAATGTTGCAACACTTCTATAGAATTCTTTTCATTTAAAATTAATTGTTTCTAATTCAGTGACGCAATTAGAGAGCATTTAATCAAGCTGACAAGTAATTGACATTTCATGTATGGGTAATGTTAGGTACAATATTAGTTAATACAAATTCTATATATTCATTTTAAAAAAATTCTTATAAGAAAATTATTTTTTTTCGTATAATCTTATATTTATCTTTTTCTTAGAAAAAAAAAACTTTAAAAAACATGTATATCATTTTTATTGGTGGATATCAAACTGCATGTGCTGGGCCTCTGGCACCGCGAAAGGACGCAAAAAAGGCCCGATGATTGGCATGCAGCATGTGTACGTTTTGGTAACGCCAATATCTGCCATGTAAAACGTGACCCTTACACGCAAACCTGCAGGCTGCAGCCAATTGCAAGTAAGTTGGATGTTTTTATCTGGGGCTGAAAATAATGGCAAAAGCTGAGGCTCATTAATTATAATGTCGGATCTTGCCACCTGTGAATGACCCACCACCTGAGTGCTGCTGACACGTCACAAGGCGCCAGATGACAAAAGTCCGTACCTAAATGAAAGCCAACCCTAATTTATTTATTGATTTTGTTATACAATTTCTTAATATTTCACACTCTATTATTTTTTTTAAATTTTTATTAATTTTTAATAATTTTTTTAAAATTTTTTAAAATTTTTTTTAAAAAATTATTTTAAATTATTTTAAATTATTTATTCATTATTTATATAATAAATATTTAATAAAAAAATAAAAAAAATATAAAATATAAAATATTGAGAGATTGAAAAGATTTATTATTTATTTATTTTAACTGTTGGAGACTTGGGGCGAAAAGCTAGGTTCCTTCGACAAATTAATTAAGGAAGCTTTCATCAACCAATCGTAGACAAGGAATCTTTCATAAATTATTTGTGTTTTACTGTGAAACATGTATGTCTTGTCTTCTTGTTTAATTAAAAAACTTTTGTTTTTCCATTCAAAGAAAAGCAGGGCTTGAAACATGTATGCAGCTGCATACATGTCTAACAGCTAGCTAGGAGGGTTTATTTTTGTTTTTCTATATATAGACATCACAGATTTATTATTTATTTATTTTATTTTTATTTTAAAAAAGCACGTTTTATATATAGAATGGAGTACCTTAGGATAAGGTCATGCATGGGAGACCAGAGAGGCCCACAGCATGATAGCAACTCTAAGCATGTAACCAATTAAGAAAAAATATAACTAGATCTCTAGTTCTCATATATAGAGAGATATCGCTTTCAGGCGACCAAGAAGTCAAAATTATTAACTTAATTGAGGAGCATGTAACATTATTTATGTCACTATATATTGTTCCATTTAGCTATCATTCAGTGATGACTCTTAAGATTACGATAAACATACTTCGATCGCTATTTTTCTTTTCTATTTTTTGAAAGTCAAATTTAACTTGTAATTTTATTCCATCAAAATATCAGAATAATCACTACAATTCTTTTCCCTCAAAACTAAATAAAGAACTTGGTTAGGACTGTTAATGTCGTGTTTCATAGCCCGAGCAGTAACGTGATAGCCGAGCTCCACAACACCTGCAACTAAGAGGGAGAAGAGGCTCCGGTGACACCTGGGGTCACTCCAATGCCTAAGTCAATGGATAATTCTATAAAAAAAAGCTAGAAATATAGAATGATAGTAAAGGTTACCAGAGCGAGAAAGCCATCTCCCTTGGAAGGGATGACCCTCATTTATACCTGATCCAGATTCCGCTGCTGAAGGGAATCGTGGTATGTCAGGTGCCAGACTTGCTACCACTCATTTTCCTGTCATTATAGTGTGTCAGTCTGCTGCCTAGGCGGTTGAGGGAAATCGTGTCATGTTTGGTCGTTCTAGGTCAGGCCCGCTGCCTTTCTGCTAGGGTCGAGTGTCAGATCATGGTCAAGCCATCCTACATGCTTTGGGGGGCATGTCGTTGCGTGCTGGGCCTTCTGACATGTGCATTGAGTGCGGTGTGCCTTGAATCTGATGAGATCATGATTGGGCATGCCTAGCCATCTGCTTTTAGTAGGATGTCCTGCTTGATGCCATACGGTAGGGCTCGGTAAGTTGCCGAGTCCAGAGACGCTCTTCTTGGTACCTCTGAGATTGTGTCGAAAGGCCTTTGAGTTGGAAATGTTGGTTCCTGGTCTTCTGGCCCAGGGACTCTAGCTTCCCCCTTGGGGCCTAGGGTTCCATAGCTCAACTTTCCTGGGTTAGGCTCTTCCTCACATGGGTTTCATGGCTCGTTCTTCCTAGGCCCAAGCCCTTCTAGGAAGGTCCCTCCCTCACAAGGACATTCATCAATCCATACCTTATCTTCCCTCATGATTAAAGCTAACTTTGCAAGTGTGTGAGCCACTGAATTTGCCTCTCTATGGACGAAGTTCAACCATTATTGTTCCCTATCAAGGAGCATCCTCCTAGCATCTTCTATCAACACACTTTATTCAGTGAATATTTCTTCCTTACTTGTGACGGCTTTGATAATAACCTGGGCATCTCCCTCCAGACACACTTGTGTCGTTTCCAACTCAATGCAAAATATCAAGCCCATTGGTTTCTTCCATTTGGCCTTTTGTCTCACTGTAGCCTTGTTCTGTGTATCACCTTGCACTTTATCTTGAGCTGACTGGAAGTCCAATAATTTTTGTTTTGTAGACCTATATAACTGCCTTGGATTCTCAACATTGTCATAATAAATCAGAGAGTTTCTCATTAGCCATAACCTCCTCATCACACATGCCACCACTCAACTTCATCGATCTTCAGTTTCTCAGTAATCTTTTTCCACAGACTCATAAAATCCACCCCATCTGTTGAGAGCTTCTATATAGGTTTAGCAGTTTCAATCTATACATTTGTTTAGCAAGCAATTCCATAGTACATGAGCTGTAATTTCTTCTTCTTTTTGACATATAGGACATAAATTTGTGTATAATCCTCTTCTTACATAAGTTACTTCTAGTTGACAGAATTTCATTAGCAACCTTCCATATAAAGTGCTTAATAGACCCAAGCACCCTTAGGTTTTAGATTAACTGCCAATTTGATTGTTCTTCATAATATCTCGAAGGCTTCAACATGATATCTCTATCATGTTCAACATGATAAGCATTCTTCACTGAAAAAATGCCTTTTACACTTGGATCCCATATTATAATATCTTCAACTCCTGCCATACTCAGTGGAATGTTCCTCATAACTTTAGCCTCTTCACTGCAAAATATTTCATTCACTAGACTAACATTCCATTGCCTTGTTCCTTCATCTATCAGTTCACATACCCTTGCCTCACTGTTCAACACTTTCACTGGTGAAAGGATTTTGCTATAAGACTTTATTGGCAGTAATTTGTCACTTCATATTTTGATACTTCTGCCATCTCCTACCCTCCAACCCAGCCCAGTCTTGATCAAGTCCATTGCTGATAGCATACTTCTCCATATCAGAGATGCTCTGGACCCTAACTCTGCTTTAGTTAACTTCCCATTCTTGAAGTACTTCTCTTTTATTATAACTGCAACCAAGGATGAGGGATTTTGGATCGTCCTCCAACATTGTTTAGCTAGTAGTGCCTTATTAAAACTATCAAGATCTGTGAAACCTAAACCACTGTACTTCTTTGATTCTCCCATCTTCTTCCAACTTCTACATTGGATCTTTGAGCCTTTCTCCTTCATACCCCACCAGAACCTGGACATCATAGTTGTTATTTCTTTACAAAGTTTTTGTGATAGCTTGAATACACTCATAGAGTAAGTAGACAAATCTTGAATAACAGCTTTAATCAAAATCTCTTTCCCAGCTTGAGATACGAATGTATTCTTCCAACTGTTTATCTTAGTTCACACCCTTTCCTTTAAGTGCGTAAATTTATTGTATTTGGATTTACCCACAAAGGATGGTAACCCCAAGTCTCTTTCATAGTTGCCATAAGCTGATACCTCAGCAGTCTCCAGTATCTGTTTTCTAATAGCTTCCTCCATGTTTGAAATAAAGAAAATCATAGTCTTTTGCTTATTCAAAAACTACCAAGAAGCCACTTCATACCTGTTCAACAAGCTCTGGATCTTTCGCCATTTTGATAGCATTGCCCTTCCAAAGATCACACAATCGTCAACGAACAATAAATGATTGAGTCTTGTGTCCCCTCTTGTAACAGCTACTCCTTTGGTGTCTCCATTTCTTTCTAGCTCTTCTATTAGTAAACTTAGCCCTTCAGCAAAATAAAAAGGTAAGGGGAAATGGGATCCCCTTGCAACCCCTTGATGGTTTCCATTCCTCTCTAGGATGCCCATTCACCAACATAGAATATGATATAGAAGGAACACTTAAAAATCTTAAAATAGCTTGACATACCTCCCAACCTACTATATTCCAGTAGGTTTGATAAAAACAAGCTCCATAGCCATTAGGTGACATTAGCTTCAAGGCTGCCTCCACCTCTTTTGTTGTAAATTCTTTAACCAGCTTTTCATTCATGCCCACTATTACTCTTGTTTCAACTGATTGTAGGCAATTTGCAATGGGTTCTTCAGAGAGGTTTGTGGACTTGAAATCTCTTCAAAGTACTTAGTAAAAGACTCTGCAATTTCTTGTTGGTCTGTCAAGCTTCTACCTTGTGAATATGAGCTTTTGTCTAACTTTGATCATTTCTAGAAGTGTTCTTAATCTATTATGACATTATATGAAATTACCAGGACTTGTCCCAAAAATTTAAAGTGATGGAAAAAGGGCCCACAACCTTTTTCTTTTCTTGTATTCTTATTTTATTTTCACGAACTCTTTGATTAGAAAAATAAATAAATAAGGACAATACTAGGGTGTACACCAAATCTGCACTCCAAATAGGCACACTAGTGCAAATGGTTTTTTTTTTTGTTTTCTTTTAAGCATTTTTTAAGCATCCTTAACTATTAAAAAATATATATATATAAATGCACTAATAGTCACTACAAGAAAATTGCTCATTTCCAGCGCTACAAATTCGCCGCTAAAACCTTCAAAAACGCTGCAACAAGTTATTTGCAGCGAATTTATGATCGCTGCATGTTGGATGCCAAAAAGTGGATGCTGATATTTTTTTTTAGCGATATACAAAAATCGCTGCAAATAAATGTATTTGAGGCGAAATAAAATCGCCGTAAATAGTGAATATAATCGCCACAAAAATGCCTACGAGAGCTGATTACAACGTTGGAAATAATTATTTCTGACGAAACTTGTTCGCGGGAAAAGGCTCATGATGCGCCGCAAAAGGTCTGTTAAGTCATGGTCAAGTGGCCGCGAATGTTTTTGCGACGATATTTTTAGCTGGATAATTATTTTCTGCGATATTATCGCTGCAAATAAGTAGTTCCGGCGATTTTCAGTCGCCAGAAATAATGTTACAGTTTTAAAAAAATTACCGGCGATTAAAAATCGCCGGAAATGGCCCTTTACAAAATTAAAAAAAAAATGTATTAACCAAGATACATAATGCATTCATACTGTAGCCTTCAAATCTGCCTCCAAAAGCAGGCCACCTAAGTAGTCCATATGCATACATTTGCACTACAATATATACTTTTCTACAAAATTAAAAAAAAAAAAAAACTTGTACTTTAACAAAATAAATGCTAGAAAATGGTGTGGGTAAACTGAAAGACAAAGCGAGAAGAAGCAATTAATCTATAAAATTTATAATCCAACACCTGAAAGGCACCATTTGCCTCGTCAACATAAACAATTATGGCAATAACTGTTTCTCAACCTGAAAGGCACCACTTGCCCTTCTTTAATTTTTTTCACTTTCTCAACAATCAAACAGATCATAAAAACAACCCATATAACCAACGGATCTAGCAAAATTCCATCATCCATAATGCAGTTTCTAAGTTTCTTACATGAATAAAGCCATCACCACAAGTTATATTCACAGAAGTCCATAAGAAAAATGTATTCACCTAGAAAAAAGAAAAATAACTTCAAAATCCAAATATTTTTATACAAAGCAGGAACTCAGTTTCAACACATACCATGAAATGAACAAGGTGCTTTAGGAGGAAAAAAAAAACGGCTTGAAAGAATTACACATTATGGGTCCCAGATATTGTATGGTAGAACCATATTTTCTCTTTTCTAGCATACACAGGACAAGTGAGTAAGAACTTTCAGGTGTTGGCTCTAGTCCTCCCACATAAGCATTAAGCTCACAAGATGGCTGGTTTTTGTCCCTTGTTTTCAATAGTTTTTCATACAAACAAATAACTTTGGTTGAGCAAAGGATGCAAATGAAAAAGGGGGATGAAATGGACTGGTTGAAGCCCCAAAACAAAGTGCATAGCAGAATTGTCTGCACTACCATGGACAGCTAGTAGCTTCAGTACATTCATACTCTTAAACACCCCTCATTTAACCACAATCTCAACTACATAAACCAAGCATACTAGAGTTGAAGAAAACCAGAGAAGAAACACATTTTTTTGTGAAAGCATAGCATAAACAGCAAGGTAGCTCTCGGCAAACTTTAAAAAGTAATTAATTTTCAAATTATTTTTGGAACTATTTTTTCACTAATCTATATATATTGTCTTCCTCACATGAGACGCATCATGTATTGTGTGCACCTTTATCTTAATCATGTATCTATGTGTTGTGTATCTCTCATAGGAACACACTAGAATCCTTTTTTTTTTTATAAGTAAAACACACTAGAATCCTTAGTGCAGCACCAGTCTTTGCATCAATCTTACTTAAATCTCTGACCTCTTGTTTCAAGATTACTTAAATCTCTGACCTCTTGTTTGAGAATCAGTCTTTGCATGGCACTAATGATCTTATATTTTTTAAAATATATAAAGGGATCAATTCAGCCAATTAAACTACCCCTTCACTCTTTGTTGGCACTAATAATCTTTTATCTTTGAGCCTTTTGTTCTGGAAAAGAAAGTTGTTCTTTATTAGTTCAGGTATTCTGATCTAGGTGGGATGCTCCTTTGCCTTCTTATTGGACTACTCTTACTTATGGTTGTGTGGATTTGCTTCTATTGTATGCTGGTTGGTGGCTCATTTTGAAGTGCTGGGCATTGCTTTCAAAACTTGTTGTGGTTGTGGCTGGGTTCTCTGTCCCCTGTTGTGGATGACTCTCTTCTTTGATGGCAAACTTATGGCTAGTTTTTAGTGCAGGCTTGTGCTGTTCATGGTGGAAAAGGTTATGTTAGGCCTAGCTGTTGTGGTGGAAATGTAAGCCTGCTGTGTTGGTGGTGGGAATGGCTATATTTATTCAAGCTCTTTTGAATACTGGTTGCTGCACTAGATGTTTCCGACTGTGCAAATTGCTGTACTTGTTTTGTTTGTTCCCTTTAAAGGACCACTCTTCTCTTGTAGTACCTTAAGTTATGCTGTATTTCTGTTGTTAATTGTTGTCTTTCCTAATTGTTTATTTTCTTCATTTGGAATAACATTACCTTACTCATCCAAAACTAACATAAATGTGAAAAAAATAGATAAAGCAATGATTACAAATTAGAATACAAAGGGAAAAGAAAGGGAATATTGCCAAAGCAAAAGATTCGAAGAAAAGTACCTAATCATCTCTCTGAAAAGCACGACATCCAGAATAATCCTTGAGCAGCTGCATTTCATAAACCACCAACTCATGTTACACTTTTTACAGACTAAGCATGCAACTTTAAATTGAACAATGTGTAACGACAGAAAATAGGAATACTATACATCCATGAATAAGATACACCAAATATTAATTTAATCCAATACTTGTAATCATACTAGCTAGTATATATATATAAATTCAATGATCCAATACATCAGCCAACCCCTTTAGAAGTGCTATACACTGGCATATGGTGCATTAATGGGAGGCAATTAAATACTATAAATGGGAGCAGCTAATGTCTCTTACAAGGTTTAAAGTACTACAAAAACATCCACAATATATTCTAGGTGAGGAAGAGAGCAAGACAGAGCAAGAAAGCAAGACAGTAGAGCTTATTAGATCTGTCCTTGATCATGTTATAGGTGACATACAGTCTCCAACAAAACCACAGCACATTTAGCAACAAATAGTTTGTTTTCAGATGATCATCACCAGTAATATATTTATGAGTTTATGTAGCATTTTACAACCTCTTTTTGGGAAATTTATTTGCGTGGTCTTTCCTAGCTAGCTTAATTACTTTTTCTTTCAAACTAGAGTAACTAGTAGCAGGATGCCACTTTCCACTATTTAGTTGTCAAATCCTGTTTCATGGTGCTCGGTGCATGTCATTAGATCAACGAGGGCCAACCCACTAGCAAAAATAAGGGTGGTCTCACATAATTCACCAATTACATCACACAATATTCCATCATGCAATATGCAATATGCATGCTTGGTGTCTCTAGATCTGGAATCTGATCTCCCATTGCAGCGAATTAGACTTGTTGTAGCATCCCATGCCATTAATTATTGGAATAATGGTGGGGTACTATACTATAATTAAAATTGCTTAGTTCTAGACAACCATTCACCCATTTTTTAATATAAATTGTTAATAAATACTATATAATCAGCTTTTATTTTCCTTGGGGGGCTTTTATAGAAACATATATACCATTATACTAATTAGAGGACTAATTAACAGTAAACACATGCATGTTTGGACAAAAAGTACTAGGAAATTAAACATTCACACAGTCTGAGTATACTTAGCTTATGTGCCCTCTGTTTCATTACAGCAACCGTAGCCATTCATCCCCATTAGTTCCCAGTACAACAGCAACACAAATAATTCACATTACAGCCGTAACCTTCCATTCCCACCATCTTCACAACAAATATTACAGGAGAGTTACAAGAGAACTCTAATACAATTGCAAAGTAAAATCTTCTTAAACCCAAAAAAAAAAATCCAAAAGCAAACAAAACCCTAGAGCTGCCAGTATAACACCAACATCATTCACACAAAAATTGAAACCAAATCCTAACTTCATGTTCATAACCCAGATCCATTAAAGTAGCAATCCAGTTCTAATCACCTCCATCACAAAGCACCTCACAAGTCTAAGCCACCAACACAGACAACAAAAACACAATAATCTTGTTTATTACGCACTCTTGCAGCACAAAATAGAGAGATGAGAGAGAGAGAGAGAGAGACGGTGGGGGAGAGATGACCTACCGACGAGGACGAAGCGCATGGTGGAGCAGGACCGAGGAGGCGTAGAGGTCGCGGAGCAGAACAACTCTAGCCCGTCGGCGTTGTGTACTCACACGGAGACTTTAGAGAGAGAAACAGAGAGAGGGAAAGATGCGGACATCGTGAGAGAGAGACCGGAGAGGAAGACAGAGAGAGGAAGCCAGTAGTCTCCCAGGGGGGTGGTTTGCGAAACAAAGGGGAAATGAGAGAGGGAGATTACGGGCGGGAGGGAAAAATGAAAGAGATCGCGCGAGCCCTTGTTTTAATTTGAAAATCATCTTTCACGGCGATTTTAGTCCGCTGTAAAATGCCTTTTCCTTTTTGCAGCGATTTTAAAGTTAAAAAATCGCTGCAAAAAGTAACTTCTGCAATTCCATCGAACAATTATTCGCCGCAAAAGTTTCTTGAGTTTTTGCAGCGAATAGTTTCGTTGCAAAAGGTAACAATTGTTGCAAAAATGCATTTTATTATTTGCGGTGAAAAAAATTCGCCGGAAAAGACTATTTCAGAAACTTGATGAAATTTAATCCCAACGATGTGAAAATCGCCGCAATTAAACACTTTTTGCAGCGATTTTATTTTCAACGGACATAAAATCGCCGTAAAAAGCCTTTTTTTCTTGTAGTGAGTCATTTCCTAAACCATTACAAAATGAAAAGATATATGAGTAGACACATTTAATGGAGAGCCATCTTAATATTTTCCAATAAATAAATTCAGTAGAGGCCATGGCCCATCGAAGTATCCAACAACCTACCTCTTGATGATTTTCATTTAAAGAAAACGAAAATAACATAAAAATCAATTTTTTTGAAATATATAATGATAACTAATTTCTCATACTAAATTCTAATAAAATGTTTTGCTTTCCAAATATGGATGGTGATTTCTTGCTTTCCAAATATGTAAAATGTAATAGTGAGATGCAATGCACAATTTGTCACTTGGCTAAACAAAAGAGGAAGCTATACTCTCATCCTTCCATCCAAGGTCATCAATATTTTCTAACCATTGTGGATGACAAAAGTCGAGTCACTTGGGTTTACTTGATGAAATTCAAGTCTGAAACAAGAACCATCTTACAAAGTTTTGTTCACATGATTAAAAACCAGTTTGATGCTAAAATTAAATAAATAAGGTCTGATAATAGCCTTCAGTTCCAAATGACAGATTTCTATAATTCTCATGAGATCTTACACCAAATAACTTGTATCTACACCCTTCAACAAATAGGGTGGTGGAAAGAAAACACCAACATCTCCTATCCACTACTAGAGCCCTCCTTTTCCAAACCTCCATTCCACTAAAATTTTGGGGAGATGCTGTGCTAACAACAACTCATCTCATCAATAAAGTTCCAATACCTGTTCTCAACAATAAGTCACTATATGAGGACATCTTCTCATCCATCCCCTCCTATTCTCACCTAAAAGTTTTAGGATGTCTATATTTTGCTTCTACCCTCAAGAGTAGTAGAAGCAAGCTGAGTCCCCGAGCCAGAAAATTCGTTTTCATAAGTTACCCTCCTGATATCAAGGCGTATAAAGTTTATGATCTTGAGAATCATTCTTGCTTTGTCTCAAGGGATGTAATCTTCTATGAGTCATTCTTTCCCTTTCAAAAACAAAATTCTTATATCATTCCCTCTGTTGATCCTCACAACCTAGTACTTCCAATACCTATACCAAAATCCATCTTCTCCCTTCCAAGAATACCAACCTTTCACTCCCTCAATTCCAACTGAAAACAATGCCACTGACTCCCAAGAAAACCTTCCTGCCACTGAATTTGACTCACAAAACATTGAACACAACCTGAATCCTCATTCCTTTCCAATAGAACTACCTTTCTCTCCACCTGTGACTCTTAGGAGATTTGATAGAGCTTGACAACCACCTGTTTACCTTCATGACTACCACTGCCAGATAGCTCATACCAGTCCAACCTCACACTCACCTTCTGTCACTACTGCTCACCCTCTCCATCAATACATTTCCTATGAAAATCTTTCCACTCATAAAAAATCCTTTACCCTCTCACTTTCACTACTTCGAGAACCTCAAAACTATCAAGAAGCTGTTAAGTCTAAGTATTGGCAAGATGCCATGAATGCTGAATTGAAGGCTTTAGAAGATAATGGGACTTGGATAATCACTGTTTTACCTTAAGTAAAAAGAGCAATGGGATGCAAATATGTCTATAACGTCAAGCTCAAATATGATGGAACAGTAGAAAGGCCTAAGGCCAAGTTAGTGGTAAACGGCTACACTCAAAGAGAGGGATTTGACTACAAAAAAACTTTCAGTCCAATTGCCAAACTCACAACTATTAGAGTTTTTCTTGCATTGACTGTTATATTCAATTGGCACCTCTATCAACTAGATGTGCACAATGATTTTCCTCGTGGAGAATTTGATGAAGAAATATACATGGAGTTACCTCCAGGTTATCACAGTAAAGGGGAGTTCACTTCCAAAGGAAAACTGGTTTGTAAACATCATAAATCACCCTATGGGCTCAAGCAGGCTTCTTGGCAATGGCATTCAAAGTTTTATGAATCCCTCGCTTCTATTGGTTTTCAGCACTCAAAATCAAATTACTCTCTTTTCACTAGAAATGATGAGAATGGTATCATAGCCTTACTTGTCTATGTTGGTGGCATAGTCATAGGCAGCTCTAGCATCAAGGCAATTGACAATGTGAAATCTCACTTACACTCTCAATTCAAAATTAAACACCTTGGGATCCTTAAGTTTTTCTTGGGCTTAGAAATTGTAAGGTCAACTACTGGCATCCATTTGTGCCAAAGAAAATACAGCCTAGAAATTCTAGAAGATGCATGACTCCTCAAGTGCAAACCAACAAGGACACCCATTGAAATGAATCACAAATTTTCACATTCCCCTCCAAATTCATTAAATGATCCCACAAGCTACAAGAGACTCATAGGTAGACCGAGCTACCTCAACATGACTAGACCGAACATCACCTATGCAGTGAGCATACTTAGTCAGTTCATGGATAGGCCAAGTGAAGTCCATGTGCAAGCTACCTATCAAATCTTGAGAAATTTGAAAGGATCAATAGGCTAAGGTATATGCTTCTCCTCCCAATCTATTGTGTACATTAAGACCTTTAGTGACTCGGATTGCGTAGCTTGCCTAGAGACAAGGAGGTCTATAACAGGTTTTTGTGTATTATTGGTGATTCCTTGGTCAGTTGGAAATCCAAGAAACAAACAACCATCTCACGTTCCTCTGCAGAGGTAGAGTATCGAGTCTTAGCTCACACAAGTTGTGATCTAGTTTGATTAATCTCCTTGCTAAAGGACTATAACATTATGCACTCTAAGCCTGCCCTTCTATATTGTGATAACCCAGTCTGCCCCACACATTACTAAGAACCTAGCTTTTCATAAAAGGACCAAGCATATCGAATTAAATTGTCACTTTTTTAGAGACAAAGTGCTGGCCAAGGTTATTACCTCTATACATATTACATTAGGCACTACAAGCTTTCGGTTTCTGCATATTTGTGATACTTTGTATTTTAGTATATTTTAATTGAATGCATATTTTAATTAATTTAAATATTAGTTTTTTTTGTTTTAAATTTATCGGATTTTTCATTAGTTTGTTTTTATGATTTTTAAATTGTAAAATTTATTTTGATATTCTTTCTTATTATTAATTATTGTTTTACATTTAATTTGCTCTTTAATTGAAATTAGTTTGTTTGTGGGTTTTAAAATTATTGTATTGTTGGATTTTTATTATTATTTTATTTTAACTAGTCATTACGTTTAAATTATTTTATTCAACTTACTATTTTGAAATTCTTTTCGTTGGATCAATTTGTGACCTAAGTTGTGAAAATTGGACTCATTTCTTTCCCTCACTTTTTCTTTTTCTCATTTTTTTTCTTCCTCCTTTCTTTTACTCCTTTCTTTTTCCCATGCCTTTCTCTTCACGTACACGAGCCCCTCCCCTCTCCCCTGTCCGTTTTCTTTGTCCACCCATAGTGCCGACATGCGCCGCCTGTTGCTATCACCATCCTTCCCATTTTCTTCCCCTTCAGCCAACGACCTTCCCCCTCCATTTTTAGCTCCTCCCTCGCCGCCGTTAGCCCCCGTGCACGGCTTCAAGCTGCTACCCTCTGTCATTCCAGTGCTATCATCGTGCTGCCATTGGCCGCCATTTTTTCACCACAGCACTAGCGGTCTCCCAACTATCTAATACACCCATCCTTAGCTCTAATCCGCCACCAGTGAAGCTCCTCCATCTCCATTTTTGATTTGGGTATTTTGCCCTCCAACCGCTACCCACGGCCAACCACCACCACCAGTAGCTTCACCAACACCCCTAAGCCCTTCCCTAGCCATTCCAAGTTTTCGTTTGTCCTAATTCAAAAGTTAGATTTTTGAGACCCATGACCTTTGTCCATTTTGCACTATTATGTTGTTGTGCTGGCACCTCTTGCACTTCATTGATCTTTCAAAAATTATATTTTAGCACTGTAAGTAATTTTTCAAAGAATTTCTTGAGATTTAAATATATTTTTACACTAACAAATCTTCTGCAATCTGGTTGGTTGTGCCAGATTGAATCTGAGGAGTATTAGGGTCGGTTGGATGTGAGAATGGATTGTTTATTTAATTGAATTATGCTTGCATGGATTTATGTTGTGTTTGGCATCATGACATTTATTGCATCATGTCATGCATGCTCATGTGTTGTGAATGAAAATTAGATTTTCATGTGAGAGATGATTTTAGATATATTTGAAATGAGTGGATTGAACGGTTTGAGAGAAAGAAAAAAAAGACTGTAGGGATGGTGGTAAGCAGAGACGATGGTATAGTCTTTCCTGTGATTTCCGCCTACAACATGAGCTGTAAAGATGGTGGTAGAGTCCCTCCTGTAATTCCCGCCCACAATGCTCTGATAGGTACTCTTTGTGTGGAAAGGAACTGTATGAATAGTTGTAAGTAGGGATGGTGGTAAAGTCCCACCTGTGATTCCCGCCTACAGTTCACGTGGTAGGGATGGTGGTAACTAGGAATGGTAGTAGTCTCGTCTACGATTCCCGCCTATAGCGCGAGCTGTAGGGATGGTGAAGGGATGGTAATAGTTCCGCATGTGATTCCCACCTACGATTTAAGCGGTAGGGATGGTGGTAGTCCTGCTTGTGATTCCTGCCTATAGTGTCCGATAAATAATTATGTTGAGCCATTTTTTGGGGAAATGACGGTTTATGATTTAATGGTTGTGAGCACCATTTTCTGGAAAAATGGTTGGTTTATATTCGAGCCATTTTCTGGAAAAATGATGGATATTATTCATGATGTATTTTGGGTCAAATGAGATTTTTAACATGCGTTGGAAAATAATCATTTTTAGGGAAATTGAAGGTTTTGGGTTACATACGTGTTTTGTCATGTGCTCACATGTTTGTTGGATGCATTATTTTATTTTTATCTCTTGGTTTGTTTGGATGATTACTTATTGAGATTCACATCTCATCTGGTATTCCTGCGATACCGTTTTATGGTATCATAGATTTTGATGCAGATGTCGATATTGAGACTGAGGATTTGGCTTTGCTGAAGAAGTGAGTTGGATCACTTACTCGTGTATTAGGATTTGTCTCTTACTTTTTGGCTATGTATTTGGTTTGTATTATATTTATATTGGATAACTGTATAATTCTCGTTAATACTTTAAAGTTCTGGTACTTAGATGACTTGTTTAATTTCTCCGCTATTTTTTTATTGTACACTGTTGCATGTACACACACTTGATACTTATCGCTGGGATGCGTGACTCGTGTGGTCATTATCCCGACGTCACGATTCTCGCATTTCCATACGTGGGAGTCGGGATGTTACAATATTGAACATCTCTGCCCATCTTGAGGGGGAGTTACAAAGACCAAATGTATCAAGGCCCATGGAGGGAAGACCCAACTCTGCCGCTGTTGTGGCAGATGAATATGTAGCCACTACATTGAAAACACTAGACCGGCAGATAGTACACTGACACAATGTGTGGCCTGCAATCTTCTCTAAGTGCTTAGGATGATCGTGCTAGTGTATTCCTCCTTTGTGTAAATTTGTAAACATGTTTGTGTGCTTATGTTAGAAGTTAGTTGTTTTCTTTTTTATCTTTTGTATTCATTTGAGTTGCACATAGAACATATAAGGGATTTTGTATTCTTTAGTGCAGTGAATTGAATGAGAATTACAAAGAATTTTCTTCACTTGTTGACCCTCGGTTTCCTCTCATTCTTTCCTTCATTATTTTCCTTCTTCAAGATGCATTTCTAACATGGAGGCTATTTTAAAGGCCGACGGGCTTCTCTCTCTACCCCAAGGATGTGGCTGCATTGCTATGGGGGCGTCGGCGATGTACACTGGTTTTGGGCTGCAAGGATGTGGCTTGATAAATGCATGTGTGGATAATGCAACCAACATCTATTTTCAAGAATTGTTTTTAAAATTGTGCTTATATGTTCTTATCGAGTGTCTGATGTGTATGCGCATGTGGTGTATGGCATTCTGTTTTAGTAAAAGTAAATGGAAAGCCCTTTTTACATTCTTTTTTACAAGTACTATCTTTTAAAATAAATATATTTATATAAAATGATATTATTTTTTAAAGTATTTGTACAAAAATATCTCTTATTTAAAACAAAAGTGATATAAATGATTGTAAAAAAAGATTGTAGATCTATTATTTTGCCATTCTCTTTTCCTTCATACATTAGTAGATTAGGAACACGTAAAACAGCTAGCTTATAGTCAAGGTACAATGCTCCATTCTAAGAGCATCCATATTGGCTTGGCCAAATGGAAGAATTAGTTAAAATTTAGATGATTGATGTAAAAAACACTCCACATTAGATTGACCAAGTCTAAAATAAAATAGACTTTTGCTACAGTGGTTGGTCAAAGATAGAGAACTACTATTGATTCACCAAATATTAAAATATTAATTTCTCACTCCAAGAAAATATTAAAATATTAATTTCTCACTCTAATAAAAATACTATTTGGTTTGTAATTAAGAAATTTAGATGAGTTTAATCAATATTTTTTATTATTAGCATTAAATGACTTTTAAAAATATAATTTTTTGAATATTAATTTAATTAGAATATAATTATTATTAATATTAAATTGATAGAATTATAAAATGTGATACAAATAAATTAAATAAAAAAATTATTAATTTAATAATATTTTTTTATTATATAGAGAATAAATGGCTAATTCAAGTAGGGATTGAATTTAAATGGAATAAGCAAATGTAAAAAAGTGTGATATTTGCTAAATTTTGAAGATACATTTGGCAAAACTAATGCTAGTGCTCTAATAAACATTTTCATTGCCATTGATCCAAAATGTGCATCTTTTGATTGGCTGTCTTGTATTCTAGAATATTCAAAGCTGAAAGGGTTTCTAGAAGGTAATTGATGTATTGATTACAACGAGCTCAACCATCATGTGTTTGATAATAGAAAATATTGTGTTCTTTTTAAATAATTTGAGTGTATTTATTTGCAATTTGGGGTTATGTGAAATTTAACACGCTCTCAATTTTGTGCTTAAAAGTGCTTAATTCTAGCTAGATTTCATTTTTGTTCTCAAACGTGCATATGCATGTAAAATTGAGATTTAATTTTCGACAATCTTAGAGGAAATAATTTGTTGTTTTAACACTTCTCCGTTACTTGCAAGAGAATATCATGAGAATAAATGAAACCCATTTTATCAGTTTTATTTTTAAATTTAAACTATAAATTTTAAATTTCATAATATTCAATATATCAATAGCTGACGTGTTAGCATGTATGATTATGTAAATAAAAATTATAAGTATAAATAATATTTTCTATTAAAAAAATGATTTGTACAATTTGTGTAAATCCCGCACAATATCTTTAAAAAAATTGATCATATCTAAGATCCATATTAAAAAAGTTATTTTCTAATGATAAATTCTACAATTTTTTAAATAAAATAAATAAAATTTACGGACTTTAAAAACAAATAATGTGCGAGCTGTTTAAGGCCGGAAATTGAGGCATACATCCCATTGGCGTTGACCTAAAGTCACCGGCCATTGCCATCCAATGGTCCACAAAAAGTTTGAAAAATAGTCCAACTCGTAGTCTCCACGCCAAGGCTAAAATTAAATGGAGAAGGTCTAAAAGTCTCACTCCAGGATAAGCTTAAATTGATTTGTGATACAGCTATTGAGAAAATTTTCTCCAAGGTAGGAGTTGGTGTAGTAATTAGAGACAAGAAGGATTGTGTACCAGCTACTCTAAGAATGAACAAAGACTTGAACCCTGATCCACTCACAGTAGAAATCTATGTTGCATTTTAGGCAACTTTGTTTTGCAAGTTTTCTGGCTTTAGAGACATCATTATGGAAGGGGATTCCTTGAAGGTTAGTATCGGGCCTAAACTCAATAACAGACTCCCTCACCTATGCAGGACAGTTGATTGCAAACACAAGCTAATATAATATATAAATATTAGATATTTAAATTAATGTGTCTATCTTCTGAGTGGTGAAACTAGATTGCTAATACTTTAGGTGCTTCAATTTTAAAATAGTAATGCTATTATACCCCTTAATTTATATCACTCATTTTAATTATCTCTTGACATAGCATTATATTGTGGTGCCATGTGGCTTATTAAAAAATTAAAAGATATATATTTAAAACAAAATGACATGCTCAAAAATATATAAAAAAAATGTAGACTAAAATCTTACACTTCCTCTACCCTTTACCATCTACCATTTTCTGTTTGTGTTTTTAATTTTTTTAATAAGTCTCATGGCACCGCACATAAATGGGACCCAAAAAAATATGGTATAAATTAGGAAATATATTAGCATTTCTCTTTTCAAAATTCTCAAAGTAGCAAACTCTAATAAAATAACACTCCTACATGTACTTACATTTTTATTTATAAGATTTATTTTATTAGTTTTTTTTTAAATTTAAATTTTATGATTTTTAACAGATTAATAACTGACATGTAGAGAAATAAATACATGTCAGGCAAAACTCAGAAACATTGACATCTCATAAAGCTTTGTCACTAAGCATTATCATTAGTTGTTAATATTGGTTATTGGCATGCTTTATAGTTAGTATCTACATGTTAAGTCAAATGCGCATTCATTGAACCTTAACCAGGCCAATGATATAGTGCCAGGAGTTAAGAAAAATGGGAAATTTCAAAGCCCATCCACTAGTCAACCTAAACTACCGAGTCAGGGAGAGAAAACCGAGGGTTCTTCTTTTTTGGAGTCTTGCATTAAATCCAACCTCTTTATTGGCCCTAAAACCTATCTTCTTCCTCCATTTATCCCTGACAAAACACAGAATAGGAGCCGTGCTACGCATCAGCCCTTGTTCACGGCGGATGCGTAACACACCTAACATGTCTAACCTTCCTTCTTTCTTTCTTTTTTTTTTTTTTTTTTCCTGGTGCAGAATGCACCACCTTCTTCCTCACCTCTCACATCACCTCTCTTTTTCTCTCTCTCATCAGCTCACTCTCCACTCTCTCTCTCATCCCTCATCGTCTCTTTTTGGCCGGGTCTCTCTCTCTCCTTGATCTCTCTCACATCATCTCTCCCTCATCAACTCTCTCTCTCTCTCTTCATCTCGGCTCTCTCTCATCTCTACTCTCTCTCTCATTTCTGTTCTCCCTCATCCTCTCTCTCCTCTCGCTCTCTCTCATCCTCTCTCTCCTCGACTCTCTCTCTCATCCCGCCTCTCTCTCCTCAATTCTCTCTCATCACTCTCTCTCTCCTCAGCTCTTTCTCTCGCTGTCCTCTTTCTCTCATTTGGGAAAATTTCGAAAGAAAAAAAAGAGACAGATTAATAATTTTAAATGAAAATCGTGTGATGGGGAGGGCGCCATGTTAGGTGTGTAAAATAGCTCACACGCATAGGGACTGATGCAAAGATTTTTTCATTCCATAAATCTAGAGCACAATCTCATCTTTATACACCACCACAGACAAGGCGACGATCCCATTGGAAAGCTTGCTGTTTCCAAGGCTTAGAATAATGGCAGATTCTTCGCCGGCTAACAGCAAGATGGCAGCAGCAAAGACTGTTCTCTCCGCGGCAGGCTCCCTGGCCGCCACTGCGATGGTCGTTCGGTCGATTGCTCGAGATTTCTTGCCCCATTTAATCCGAGCCTACTTCTTCTCTGGCATCCGAAGCTTCTTCAACCGCTTCTCGTCCCAGCTCACCATGGTTATTGACGAGTTTGACGGCCTTGTCTACAACCAAATATACCTTTCCACTGATATTTACTTGGGCAGCAAAGTCTCGCCCAACACGCAGACCCTCAAGGTCAGCAAGTCAGGGAAAGAACGCAACTTTACGGTCACCATGGGAAGCAACGAAGAAATCTCGGACGTCTTTAATGGGGTCCGTTTCGATTGGATTTTGGTCTGTCGCCATGTCGAGTCCAGGAACTTCAACAACCCTCGCGACCTCACCTCCACGCTGCGCTCTGAGTTACGATCCTTCCAGCTTAGTTTTCACAAGAAGCACAAGGACATGGTGCTGAACGCTTACTTGCCCTACATTGTGAGGGAAGCCAAGTCGATGAAGCAAGAGAGCAAGACCTTGAAGATCTTCACCGTCAGCGACGACAGAATGTACGGAAATCTGGCGAACATGTGGACCGGCACGATCCTTGACCATCCCGCGACATTCGACACGCTCGCCATGGACACAGAGATCAAGAACTTCATTCTCAAAGATCTCAAGAGGTTCGTGAGAAGAAAAGAGTATTACAGGAAGGTTGGGAAGGCTTGGAAGAGAGGGTACCTGCTGTATGGTCCTCCGGGTACCGGGAAATCGAGCTTGATCGCTGCAATGGCGAACTATTTGAAATTTGATATCTATGATTTGGAGCTCGCGGGGCTTCAGTACAACTCGGAGCTGAGGAGATTGCTCATTACGATGGCGAATCGGTCGATTCTAGTGGTGGAGGATATCGATTGTTCCATTGAGTTTCAGGACCGAATGGCTGCAGATCAATCATCAAAACAATCGCCCCATGAAACTGATGAAAGACAGGTTCGTTTTTTAATTTATAATTTGTAAACATATATCTACCTCTATTTTACAATTAACATGTGCAATCATAATAAAGGGTTTTAGATTTTGTTAAACTTTAATCATATTAAATATAAATCAAATTAGTCCCTCTAAGGCCTTGTTTGGGTAATGATATATTGTAGATATTCTAAAAAAATTCTGATAATTATTTTTTCTCAAAATATCACTCAAACATAAAATATTTTTTAATTTTTAATTTTTTCATCTAATCGTTATTCAAATACAAAACTCAATATAATTTTTTTAAACTTTCAAACAAAACACAAAGAACAATACAATTTTTAAAATAAAAATTATATTCAAATAATTTTTTAATTTTATAGTATTTTTATTCAATTTTTTTCTCATTTTCTAAATCTAATAAAATATCTTAACTCAAATCATTTCTCTCTTAAAGTTGTAAATTAAAAAAAATATAACCTTATTTTTTAGAAAATAATAAAAATAGTAAAAATGTTAGAAAAGAAAAACATAGAAAATTAATTAAATTTGTAAAACACATAAATTAAATAAAGTTAAAACTTATTTATATAAAAAAAGATTGCCGCGGTGGACAACAATTGTGGGTGGCCAATATCTAAATTCCAAGGGCTGGCCCACCCCGCTTACTTTTTTTAATTATCAATTAATTTAAAAGTATGCATATATTTTTTCTTTATGTATTTTTTTTTCTCAGAATTTTAACTAATTTAGTTATTTTTTAGATTTAATAATCCTAAAAATAACCCGAGAAATATGATAGCTTTTTGGTACTCTGCTTGAAAGTGATTTCATTCTATGAGAATTAAGCAGTTATTTCTTGGTTAATTGCTTAAAGTTGATATCATTTTGTGGGCCTCTCTGATCACTTGTGGCCGGTCGATTCTAGCTAAATATAAATTATTTTTTTTTATTTTTTTATTTGTAAATCTTTAGACCAGTTTCGATAATAAGATGGAATGAGATGATTTTATATGATAGTTAAAAATTGAATAAAATATTATTTTTCAATATTATTATTGTTTTAAAATTTAAAAAATAGAGTTATTTATTATATTTTGTGTAGAAATATAAAAAAATTGTAATGATGAGATATGAAATAAAACTGTCTCTGTATCCAAACAATGTCTTAGTCTGAGATTTTTTGTACCACCGTCACCGTGTGTAAAAGAACATGCAATACATGTGTCTTATAGTATCTAATATTGTCCGTGGATGATTTTCAAACATTGTGAACTATATACATTAGATCATTGCGTTTGATGATTTTCAATTTCTTAATCAAATTGAATGATGTCAAAATATCCTCCAATTGCTTTTGTAATGACAGTACCACTCTTGAATATTAATATATATAGTCGATCATTTTCTTGTCTTTCTCATGATTTTGATCATCTACTGCATGCAATAATAGGTGACTTTGTCAGGGTTGCTCAATTTCATTGATGGGCTTTGGTCGAGCTGTGGCGACGAGCGGATCATCGTGTTCACCACAAACCACAAAGAAAAGCTCGACCAGGCATTGCTGCGGCCGGGACGAATGGACGTCCACATTCACATGTCTTACTGCACACCATGCGGATTTAGACTTCTGGCTTCCAATTATCTTGGGCTTATAGATCACCAACTATTTGATGAGATTTCGGAGTCCATTGAAACCACAAAAGTAACACCAGCTGAAGTAGCTGAGCAGCTCATTAAGGGCGAGGATCCTGACATAGTGCTTAAGGGATTAATCGAGTTCCTCGATCTGAAAATGCAAGAAAACAAGAGAGCTAAGGCCCAAAAGCAAAGTGCGGAAAAAGTTGAGAGTGATTATGATCAAGCTGGCCATGCTTTATTGCTCAAGGCTAAGGCTAGGGTTCTTTTAGAGGAGGCTCATTAATTTATAGGATGATCGGATCAATCTAGAGGCTAGCTATCTAGCTATTACGAGAAGAAGAAAGTTGAATGTCAATATTGTAAAATTAAGATCATTTTGTCATCACAAGGCTAAGTTTCCAAATTATTAGCTTTAACAAAATATAAATTGATCTTCTCGTATGCATAATACGTGTGTTGTTAAATAAACTTAATTTCTGACAATGCAATGCAGGTCCTAGTACGTAGTTCTTTCCGAGATCGCCTAAGAAAATGGCAGGTGGATCGGAAAAGATTAAGGATAACACCATTGTTGCTCAAGAAATATTTCACTTTATGAAAAAAACCAGAAAAAAGAAAGGTTTAATGGCAATTAAAATTGACATGGAGAAAACTCTTGATTTCATGGAATGTGAATTTCTTCTTAGTGTCCTAAACTGTCTAGGCTTTCATCCTACTTGGGTAAACTAGATTAGAAATTGCATCACAACTGTCTCTCTCTGTGCTAATAAATGGTACTGAACCCTGTGGACATCTTCAACTTTCTAGGGGATTAAGATAAGGAGATCCTCTTTCTCATTTTCTTTTCATTATAGGAAGTAAGGTTCTTTCAAGACTGATCACTAGGGAAGAAAGTTTAGGAAACATAAAGGGCATAAAGATGGGGAGGCAAGGCTCTCATCTAACTCATCTTCCCTTTGCTGATAACCTCAGCCTCTTCAGCAATGCCTCGTCTAGAAATGCAAACTTCTTCTTGAAATGTCTTGATAAATATTCTGCTTAGTCAGATCAAAGGATTAATATAGGCAAATCCTCCATTCAGTTCAATAAGCTAACCCCTTCTTCCACAATTAGAGAGATCAGGTCAGTAAAAGACTTCAAATTATCCTAAAAAAACCTCAAGTACCTTGGCTTGCATTTGAATCTGGATAGGAGCAATAAAAATCTTTTTGAGGATATCAAGGAAAAGATTCAAAACAAGTTGGCAAGTTGGAAAGCCAAGCTTCTTTCCCAAGCAGGTATAACTACTTTAATTAGGTTAGAAGCTAGTTTCATCCTAGCTTACACGATGTCTAGTATTCTCATTCCAAAACCATCGCCCGTAGCGTTGACAAATCCTTTATGAGATTTTGGTGGGGTTTTGATCCCAAAAAATCTCATAATGTCACTCCTAAATCTTGGAACTCTATTTGTAAACATGAGGCTCACTTCAAATTTTAACAAGGCTCTTCTGTGCAAACTAGGTTGGTCTCTTATTAACAAGGACACAAGCCTTTGGAAAATGGTTCTTTCAAACAAATAGATGAATATGGTTAGATGCTCAAATCAAACCAAGCGACTCAAAAGTTTGGAAATGGCTGGCTAAATAAAGAGAGTTCCTTGCCTCTAGCCTATGCCATCAGATTAATAATGGAGCAAGTACTCTTATATGGAAGAACTCTTGGATCCCCTCTCTATCTCCACCCCTCCTCATTCCAACTTCTCCAAATATTTACAAATACCCTACCCTAAGAGTCTCTAAGTTAACACTCAAAGAGCCAAGAAGATGGAATACTCTTCTGCTTCAGGCCCTCTTCTTTGAGGAAACGGTCAAAGAAATTGAAAAAATACCCCTTGCCCATTATAATTTTCATAATCTGAGGGATAGTGTAAAGTGGCTCTATCATGCAAGTGAGAATTTCTCCATTAAGTCTATCTATGCTGCTCTAACTCATCAAATCCATAGTCAAGGCAATGATCAATCTTCTTAAACTTGGAAGAATCAGTGGTCCCTGCACGTTTAGGACAATCTTAAGCTCTTTACCTGGAAGGTGCTAAACAATATTCTTCCCACTCGGTCTTTGTTAAAAAAATGCATCTCATTTAGTGAGGACCAAATCCTCTATCCAATTTGTCATTCTTCTTAGGAAACAGTCTCCCATCTCTTTCTAACTTATCCATACTTAAGAATACTTTAGAGGAAATAACCATGGCCCTTAGACATTGAAACCATTGTAGGGTAGGATATCTCTAATTGGATCTTGGCTATTTTGGAACCAGTCACTAAGTTGAATTCCTCCTCATGAATCCCAAAATTTCCAAATTTTTTCTATTCTAGCAATGGATAGTCTTTGGTTCTATAGAAATTAGATTACACATGGATCTCAATCAACTCCTATAAATCAGTTTGTGGGAAAGGTCCTTAGGCTTTACCAAGAACATATTAGGGCTTGGGAATGAAGAACAATATTGGAAGTCTCATGTGGAATCCCCATCCCTAATGTCAGGTCTCAGTTTCTTTTGATGTAACAGTTCGACAATTAGGCAGTACGGCAACTGCAGTGTGTAGGGATCATTCAAGAAAAATTGCTGGATGTATAACTGAATTTATAAGAAATTAGAACTCAAATTGTGGAGAGGCACTAGCGAGCTTCATAGGAATCCGTTTGGTAGCAGGGAAAGAATGGAAGAGCATTGCTATTGAAGGTGACTCCTACGTGGTGATTTCAACCCTAAAAAATCATGCCAAAACTCATACTGGATCATAGAAGGCTTGATAAGAGATTCAAGAACACTACTTAGCAACTTTGAAAGCTGGAAAGCAGTTAAAATTTATTGGGCTCAAAATTGATGTACGCATTCCATTGCGCAATGGGCATCCTCAAACTCAAGTTTTGGAGATATATATAGAATCAAAATACCACAATGTCTATTGAATTTCCATAGTGGGAAGGACCCACCTAATTACTCTATATATTAGTAAGATTACTGCTTTTAATTAAATTTCAGTTTGTATGTTTCTTCTTGTACTATGGATCCTTTGAGTAATGAAAGTTTTATCAGTTTGGAAGAAATTGTGAGAAGATCATGCAAAAAATGTAGATGACTAGGGCAAATTCATTGTCTTGATTAGAACAAATTCTTAGAAAGATAGCGATCAACTATAGGGAAAATGTTGGGAAAAAAAAAAGAGATGATCAGAAACTAGTAAACTCTTCCCATGCATGCACTACGTTATCTTAAATTCTTTTTAGCTCTATTAAAGGCTTAAAGCTTCTGATCTATTATTGAATTAACCATTTTCTCCTTTTCTTTTGTTGTTTCAGTGAAGCTTAATTCATCCATCAGTGAAAGAGTATTAATTTATAGGTAATCTTCTTTGAAACCCCTTAATACAAAATTCTCAAGTGCTAAAGTAAAATTAGTGATCATGAAATAGAATGGTATCCTTTCCTTGAGAGACTTTGCATCTTGTTAAATGACGCTATAAACATTAATTTGTAAATTATGCCTTTTAAAACAAGATCAATCATGATAATATGCTTCATTAGTGGGAGATTTGCTAATTAATAGGCATTAAGTTTTCAAGAAGGTGAACTTCTTTTAATTTTAATTAAAAAAACTAAAAAGTACGTTTTGTGAATTGTATCAATTTCCTCAAATGTGTCTTTCTGGATAATGCAGAACATAATTTCAATTTTAACGAAGATTGGTAATGAGCGAAAATATTTATACAACTTTAAGATAATTTCAATTTTACCTTTTGATATTATCACAGGCATGACACTATTTCAAATGAATTTTTATGTCATTTCTACCTCAAAAAACACTTTTTCATATTGTTTCCTAACAAATATAACATGTTAAAAGTGTTTGAGGCTTATGGTTACCAACCATTAAAAAACTTTTTAATAGTAGAGTTTATCACTTAAACTTTGCAACTAAAAGTTATATTGCCCATCGTAATACCAAACATATACTTAATGTTATATGTCATACTTATACGAGCAATAATAAATGTTGTTGAACCCACTGCATGCATTCCTCTTTTACTTATAGTCATTAAATTCGGGTTAGAACTTGAGACAATCTCTCTCCTAGTAATTTCTACCCTGGATTTTGTAGTCTGTGGTGTCACACATTGATAAAAGTGAGTTAAAAGTATACTAAATCCACCATTAATTAAAATAAATCCAGTCAACAAATGCAATTGAAAATACAAACACTTAAGATTAAGAACATAAATTCTCTTCTAGAAATGATCGAAGTTAGACAAAAGCTCAGATTCACAAGGCAAAAGCTTGACAAACCAACAAGAAATTGCAGAGGCTTTTAAAGTACTTTAAAGAGATTTTCAAGTCCACAAACCCTTCTGAAGAATGCATTGCAGACTGCCTACAATCAGTTGAACCAAGAGTAACAGTGGGCATGAATGAAGAGCTCGTTAAATAAAAGAATTTGCAATAGAAAAGGTGGAGGCAGCCTTGAAGCAGATGTCACCATTAAAGTCTTTTAGGCCTGATGGCTATGGAGCTTGTTTTTATCAAACCTACTGGAATATAGTAGGTAGGGAGGTATGTCAAGCTATTTTAAGTTTTTTAAATGGGGGGAAGTTAGACATGGGAATTAATTTTACCTATCTAGCTTTAATTCCTAAGGTTAAATGTCCTATTGTTGTTAGTGAATTTAAGCCAATAAGCTTGTGTAATGTACTTTACAAAATTGTATCGAAAGTGTTAGCAAACAGGTTATAGAAGATCCTGCCTTCTATCATATCAAGCTGCCAAAGTGCTTTTATCTCAGGAAGGCTTATCACATATAACATTATATTGGCTTATGAGACTCTACACACAATGAAGAGCAGATAGAAGGGCAAGAGAGGCAGCATGACACTTAAACTTGATATGTCAAAAGTTTATGACAGAATTGAGTGGAGATTCTTGGAGGCAATATTGAGAAAGCTTGGGCTTGGTGATAAATGGATAGCTTTGATCATGGAGTGTGTTCCTTTTATATCATATTCTGTGTTGGTGAATGGGCAGCCTGAAGAGGAATGGAAACCATCAAGGGGTTTAAGGCAAGGAAATCACATTTCCCCTTACCTTTTTATTTTGCTGAAGGGCTAAGTTTACTAATAGAGGCATCATAAAGAAATGGAGACACCAAAGGAGTTGTTGTTACAGATGGGGCACAAGACTCAATCATTTATTGTTGGTTGATGATTGTGCGATCTTTGGAAGGGCAATGCTGTCAAAATGGCAAAAGATTCAGAGCTTGTTGAACATGTATAAAGTGGCTTCAGGGCAATTTTTGAATAAGCAAAAGACTACGATTTTCTTTAGTTCAAAGACAGAGGAATCTATTAGAAAATAGATACTGGAGACTGCTGGGGTATCAACTTATGGCAGTTATGAAAGATACTTGGGGTTACCATCCTTTGTGGGTAAATCCAAGTACAATACATTTAGGCACTTAAAGGAAAGGGTGTGAACGAAGATCAACAGTTGGAAGAATACATTCCTATCTCAAGCTAGGAAGGAGATTTTGATTAAGGTTGTTATTCAAGCTTTTTCTACTTCCTTTATAAGTGTATTCAAGCTGCCACAAAAACTTTGTAAAGAAATAACAGCTATGATGTCTAGGTTCTGGTGGGGTATGAAAGAGAAAGGCTTCGGCTTCATTTGGATGCCGAACCAAGCTCAGCTCAGTTCATTTTTTAGCTTCATCTGCTATCCAAACACAAGTTAAGCTGAGTTTGTAATTAAAACTCATTTTATTTACTATATATTGACGGAACATCCGACTTTGCAAAGAGAGAGTTTCTAAAACACACTTTGACCATAAAGCTGCAGTGTGACGTTCCTGATAAGTGATAAGTTCCAGTGTCAGTCATTTTTTTTTACTCTTTTTTTTTTCTTTACTTTATTTGGTCTTTGTTTTATTAGCATCAGTGTCAGTCATTTTTTTTTACTCTCATTTTTTTTTCTTTGCTTTATTTGGTCTTTGTTTTATTAGGCGCCAGTGTCAGTCATTTTTTTTCTCTTTTTTTTTTTCATCATCTTCATTCGGCAGTGTCAGGTGAACAGTATCATATTGGTGGGACCCATTTCTTTTATAATTTTTTTATAAATATATTTAAATTCATTTTAACATCTAAACACAACTTAAACTCATTTTAAGTGGACCCCACCAAACTCATTCAACAATCTCAACTGACTACTATTCATAAAAAACTCAACTCAGTTTGACATCCAAACGCAACCTTAAAGATCCAATATAGAAGTTGGGAGAAGATGGGAGAATCAAAGAAGTATGGTGGTTTAGGTTTTAAAGATCTTGATAGTTTTAATAAGGCATTACTAGCTAAACAATGTTGGAGGATGATCCAAAATCCCTTATCCTTGGTTGTAGTTATAATAAAAGAGAAGTACTTCAAGAATGGGAAGTTAACTGAAGCAAAGTTAGGGTCTAGACCATCTCTGATATGGAGAAGTATGATGTCAGCAATGGACCTGATCAAGACTAGGCTGGGTTGGAGGGTAGGAGATGGCAGAAGTATCAAAATATGAAGTGACAAATGGCTGCCAATAATTTCTTATAGCAAAATCCATTCAACAATGAAAGTGTTGAACAATGAGGCAAGGGTATGTGAACTGATTGATGAAGGAACAAAGCAATGGAATGTTAGTCTAGTGAATGAAATATTTTGCAGTGAAGAGGCTAAAGTTATAAGGAACATTCCACTGAGTATGACAAGAGCTGAAGATATTATAATATAGGGTCCAAGTGCAAAAGGCATTTTTTTAGTGAAGAATGCTTATCATGGTGAATAGAATAGAGACAGAATGTTGATATTATGAAGAACAGTCAGATTGGCAGTTAATATAGAACCTAGGTGTGCTTGGGTTTGTTAAGCACTTTATATGGAAGGTTGTTAATGAAGTTCTACCAACTAGAGTAACTTATGTAAGAAGAGGATTATTGACACAAATTTATGTCCTATACATCAAAGAGAAGAAGAAACTATAGCTCATGTACTATGGAATTGCCTTGTTGCAACAGATGTATAGATTGAAACTGCTAAACCTATATAGAAGTTCTCAACAGATGGGGTGGATTTTATGAGTCTGTGGAAAAAGATTACTGTTAGGGCTGTAAACGGACCGACCGAACCGAATGGACTGGACCGAGACCGGACCGGACCGAGTTCATTCGGTCCGGTCCACGGTCCGAATTTTATAGGACCGAATGAATTCGGTCCGGTCCACGGTCCATGTGTTTTTTGGACCGGACCGAACCTAAAAATAAAAAATTATATATATAATTAATTATATAATTTTCATCTAACCTAATCCTATCACTAACTAATATATAATTATACCATATTATAATTAAGTATAGACTATAGTTATACAGTTATACTTATACTAATATTACTAATATATAGCTATACTATATTACTAATAGTCTAATACTTTATACTAATACTATTATATAGTTATACTAATCATGATTCATAATAACTAATCACTATAAGTCTATAACTATATATTTAGTATCAATATATTAATATATTCTTTAATGTATTATTAATACTATTAAGTATTAAGAGTTATAGTATAAATTATAATATATGTATAATTTATAAATTTATAATAGTATGTATAATTAAATATTTTATACTTATTTATAATAGTATGTTAAGTATGTATTTTTCTCAATTATGGATGTAATATGTATGGATAATTAAATTATTTATGCTTATTGCTTCATATACAAAATGTTAAAAGTTGTATATGGCTCATTATGCATTAACATACTTTAAGTTAGTAATAAAGTAATAATTAACATCATCAATAATGTAATTTTCATTTAATTTATTATCATTGACCATATAAAATATTTTTTTATTGAGTTTGTTACATAATCCATATTAATAAGTCACTTAGTTTAATTTATTATTGTAAATAAAACTTTTTTATTAATTGATGTGAAAAAAAAAAGAGGTCGGACCGGACCGAACCGGACTGGACCGGCCCATTTACACCCCTAATTACTGTGGAACTGAAGATCGATGAAATTGAAGTGGTGGCATGTGTGATGAGGAGGTTATGGCTAAGGAGAAACTCTTTGATTTATTATGACAATTTTGAGAATCCAAGGCAGTTATATAGGTTTGCAAAACAAAAATTATTAGACTTCTAGTCAGCTCAAGATAAAGTGCAAGGTGATACACAGAACAAGGCTACAGTGAGACAAAAGGCCAGTTGGAAAAAACCAATGGGAAGGTATGTTAAGGCCAATTGGGATGCAATGTAAATATTGAGGAAAGAAAGGAAGGTATTGGAATTATCATAAGAAATGCAGATGGTGATGTTTTGGCTTTTCTATGTGAAATTGTCAACTATTGTTCAAAGCCAGCAGTTGCAGAAGCTATTGCCTTGAGCAGAGCCTTGATATTTTGCATTGAGTTGGAAATGACACAAGTGTGTCTGGAGGGAGATGCCTAGGTTATTATCAAAGTTGTCACAAGTAAGGAAGAAATATGCACTGAATATAGTGTGTTGATAGAAGATGCTAGGAGGATGCTCCTTGATAGGGAATAATAGAGGGTGAACTTCGTCCATAGAGAGGCAAATTCAGTGGCTCACACCCTTGCAAAGTTAGCTTTAACCATGAGGGAAGAGAGGGTATGGATTGAGGAATGTCCTAACCAAGTTCTTTATTCAATTTTGAGGGAAAACAATTGTAATGATTATTTGGATATTTTGATGGAATAAAATTACAAGTCAAATTTGACTTTCAAAAAAGAAAAAGAAAAAGAAAGACAGTGATCGAAGTATGTTAATCTTAATCCTAAGAATCAAAGCTGAATGATAGCTAAATGGAACAATATGTAGTGACATAAATAATATTGCATTCTCCTCAATTAAGTTAATAATTTTAGCTTCTTGATAGCCTGAAAGCGATATATCTCTATATATGAGAATTAAAGATCTAGTTATATTTTTTCTTAATTGGGCCTCTCTGGTCTCCTATGCATGACCTTATCCTAAGGTCCATTCTATATATAAAACGTGCTTTTTTTTAAATAAATAAAAAAAATCTGTGATGTCTATATATAGAAAAACAAAAATAAACCCTCCTAACTAGCTGTTAGACATGTATGCAGCTGCAAACAGCTACGCTCATTCACCTTTCAAGCCCTGCTTTTCTTTTTTTTTTTTTTTTGAAAAATCCATACTTCATTCAAATCTTATCAAATGAAGTTCGTAATACAAGAGGGAACATGGTCTACATCTAAAGAAGAAGTAGAATTTAACAGAGCATTCCTGGCAAGCGTGTGAGCTGCCTTGTTTCCCTCTCTACGAATGTGGGTTGCTGACCAGCTTTCAAACGAGCTAAGGATTCGCTTTATGTCATCGATGATCATCCCAGCTTCTGACCAATTATCTCCCCTTCCATTGATAGCTTGAATAACTTGAAGAGAGTCTCCTTCCAGTGTGATCTTAGTGAGGCCCAGTTGGTTACCAAGCCGAGAGGCTTCCAATGCACCTATAGCTTCTGCAAGGAAAGGTTCAGGGTAGAGAGATCTATTAAGTCTGGAGGATGCCACTACTTGCCCTGCATGATTTCTCACTATGATCCCGATACCAACTTTGCATTTAACTTTATCAATAGCAGCGTCCCAGTTGATCTTGTAGGAGTTGGGAGAGGGAGGGGACCAGGTGTTGTTTTGAGGTTGCAGCCTTTGGTTTTTTCCTGGAGAATGAGTCTGCAAGGACCACCTGTCCCTTAGGGTCGATTTAGCCATTTCTGCTATAGAGTTGGGATCCTTAAATTCCTGTGTGAACACAAAAGAGTTTCTTCTGAACCATATCTTTTTTGCCACCACCGCAAACTCCTCTACTAGCTCTTGCTGACCATTTGTGTTTAGAGAGACCAACAGATCATGGATAGAATGCCAGTTCGACTTTAACTTCTGGAGTTGTCGAGAGCTATAGTGCCAGATGTCTTGTGCTGCAGGGCAGGACCAAAGGGCGTGGACAACTGTTTCTTCAGCTTGCAAGCATATGGGACAGAGAGGCTTGTCGAGAATCTTTCTCTTGAACAGGTTCATATTAGTAGGTAATGCCTCGTTGCATGCTTTCCACAAAAAGTTCTTTTCAGCAGGTATTATCTTCAACTTCCACAGCCCTTTCCAGAATTGCTCCCTTTGAGAGTTTTTTGACCCTTGGCCATTCTCCAACTCATCCAACTCTCTTAGCAAATGGTATGCACTTTTAACCGAATAGGTGCCATGAGGGGTACCAATCCAGATCAGTTTGTCCTCGCTGTTAGAGATACTAATTGGAATCTGATGGATAATTTCAGCCTCCTCTTGAGAAAAAAGTTGATTTACTAGCTGGTAATTCCACTGTCTCGAGGTCTGGTCAATGAGAGAGCTGACATTAGCCTCAGTGCTTATATTAGCCAGAGGGATTTGGACCCTATATGTGGTAGGCCTCGGTATCCATTTGTCTTGCAGAATATTTATGCTTGCACCATTACCAACTCTCCATCTAGTCCATTTTTCTATCAAACCTCTTGCTGCCAATATGCTCCTCCATATATAAGAGGGTTTGTAACCCAATTTTGCTTTCATAAACTGATCATGGGGAAAGTATTTAGCTTTTAGAACTTTTGAAACAAGAGCTTGAGGATGTTGGATTAACCTCCAACCTTGTTTTGCTAGCATTGCAAGGTTGAATTTTTGAAGTTCTCGGAAACCCATACCCCCTATTGCCTTGGCCCTACTCATATTCTTCCATGAGATCCAATGGATCTTTTTTTCCTTCTCGACCTGACCCCACCAAAAATTCCTCATCAGCTTGTTTATTTCCTTCAAAAGAGTCTGAGGGAGGTTGAAAACTGCCATGCTATAGGTTGGCATAGCTTGGATAACTGATTTTATGAAAACCTCTTTACCTGCCTGTGAGAGCAATTTAACTTTATGGCTGCTTAGTTTCATCCTGACTCTGTCTAGAATAGACTTGAAAGATTTCATTCTTGATCTGCCCATAAAAGCTGGAAGTCCCAGGTATTTTTCATAGGTCTGAGAGGATTTTATCCCTGCTATACTCAAGATCAGATTCTGATTATCCTGTGGTGTATTGCTGCTGAAGTGAATTGAAGTTTTATCCTTGTTAAGCCGTTGGCCAGAAGCTTTTTCATAGATATTGAGGACGTGCAGCAATCTACTCCATTCAAGAGAGTTTGCCTTGCAAAATAAGAGGCTGTCATCAGCAAACAGCAGATGGTTTATGGTAATTCTCCTTCTAGCAATTGGAACACCCGTAATGGCTTTAGTTTTTTCAGCATTATCAAGCAAGGATGTCAACACTTCTGCACATAAGATGAAAAGGTAGGGAGATAAGGGGTCTTCCTGCCTAATGCCTCTAGTTGGTTTAAAAGATTCCTGAGGAGAGCCATTAAGAAGTATTGAGTAGGACACTGTCTCCACACAGTTCATAACCAGCTCCACACAGTAGGACACTGCTTTTCTTTGAATGGTAAAACAAAAGTTTTTTAATTAAACGGGAAGACAAGACGTACATGTTTCACAGTAAAACACAAATAATTTATGAAAGATTCCTTGTCTACGATTGGTTGATGAAAGCTTCCTTAATTAATTTGTCGAAGGAACCTTTTCGACTCCCAACAAATAAATAAATAAATTAGGGTTCGCTTTGATTTGCACAGCACCTTTTTTCGGTTCCTTAATTAATTGCGTTGGACTTTTGTCATCTGGCGACTTGTGATGTGTCAGCAATGAGCATCACTTAGGTGGTAGGTCAATCAGGATCACAGGTGGCAAGATCCAACATTATAATTAATGAGCCTCAGCTTTCGCCATTATTTTCAGCCCCAGATAAAAACATCCAACTTACTTGCAATTGGCTGCAGGTGTGCGTGTAAAGGTCACACTTTACCTGACAGGGATTGGCATTACCAAAACGTACGCATGCTGCATGCCAATCATCGGGCCTTTTTTGCGTCCTTTCGCTGTGCCAGAGGCCCAGCACATGCAGTTTGGCATCCACCAATAAAAATGATATACAAGTTTTTTAAAAGTTTTTTTTTTTAAAAAAGATAAATATAAGATGATGTGAAAAAAAAAAATAATAAAAAATTATTAATTTTCAAATAAATACGTAAAATTTATACACTCTAATATTATATCTAATATTACTCATACATAAAATGCCAATTATTTGTCGGCTTGATTAAATCAAAATGCTCTCTAATTAAGTCATTGAATTAGAAACAATTAATTTTAAATGAAAAGAGACAATTCTATATATAGAAGTGTTGCAACATTTAATACTCTTTCTAATAAGATTTTTAGATTGTATAAATCTCATATGAACATTTAATGATGTATCTATCACTATTATATGGAATTATTTAGTTTGGTCAAGAAATTGCAAGAGGGTCTCAATCAGTTCAGCTCTTGGGAATGTCCTTTCAGATAAGAATTACAATTACAAAAAGATTTTAAAAAAATAAATTTGTAAACTGACATAACTTCATATAATATTTTAAATCTACTTTATATTAAAAATAATTTTATAATCCAACGCAACATATATATTAAGCCACGTAAAATAATTTATTAAGTTATTTTATAGAATCTCTTTGTAACTAAATATTTCCATTTCGTAAAAATGTCCTCTAACTGCTTTTGTAATGACAATATTATTCTTAAGATTTTGGAGTCCATTGAAACCATAAAAGTAACACCAGCTAGCCCATGAAGTAGCTGATCTGCAGCTCATTAAGAACGAAGACCGTGACGTAGTGCTCAAGGCCGGATTAAGCGAGTTCCCTAATGATAAAAGGAAAGAAAATGAGGAGGCCGGTTGCGACCCAAAAGAGGGAGGAAAAGAGAAATAAAGTGCAGAGAAAGTTGAGATCAGTGTCATACACGAGAAAGTGGAGAATGACAAAAAAGAGTTACTCCCAAGGATAAGATCGATCTTAACAAGGTCAAATTTTCTTTGCTGTAATTATGGATACTTTTTTTTTTTTTTACAAATATATATATAAATCTATTTTATTTAGAAAAAGATTTCAATTACTTAAAAATTTGAACTTACAAAGAACTAAGACGTTGATACTTGCAGGTAATATGTGAAGCCATCACATTTTTTTCTTAGTTTTGATTGGTTAAAAAAATTAATAGGAAGTTTTCTTTTTAATTAAGTTATAATATCACAAGATATTATTTTAAAAAAATAAAAAGTAATGTTATGAAACTAAGTGCTCTACAGCACGCGAATGTTTGAACAAAAGTTTCTTACATTAACCTTTAAAAAGTATTGGTAGAATTGTTTTTCATCTTTTTGCTTTCTGAATCTGATCTGCCCATGGGAATATGCTCTCTCTCTCTCTCTCCCTCCATATATATATATATATATATAAAATATGGTATATTCAGATTTCATGACATGCACAAATGGAAGCCGTACGTACTATAATCTAATACAATATAAGGAGAATTATACGAACGAAAATTTAGTTGGCAATAAGAAAGATCAGAGAGAAGAAACTTTGTCTTGCACACCAACCAGCTTACAAGCTCTTGCAAGGTTTTCCTCCGTTATATGTGAGGGTTTACAATAAATTTGGGAGGGAGTCACTCCTGAATATGTGGCTTTCATCTCTTTCTTTTAAAAAAAAAAAAAAAAGCTCTTGCAAGGCAGAATACACACACACACACACATATATATATATATATATATATATATATATATATATATATATATATATATTAATAAAAATAAATGATATTTATAGTCGTGGAGTGCGTAAATACCACACAATCTCTTTAAAAAAAGTGAGTAAATATAAAATCTACATAAAAAATTAATTTTTTAATAATAAATCACACTCTTTTTCAAAACGATTATGCAGTAATGATATACATCTTATACGATTATTTCTAACATTATTCTTTAATAAAAGTCGTGATGAAAGTCCAGCCGGGATAGAAAAAAACTTGGAATTTTGGAACCTGACGCTATAAAATAGTGTTTGGTTTGCAATTTCCTGGAAAAAAGACACTGACATGATTGAGTGGTGCGAATTGGATAATCATGCATGAGTACTATTGGGTGTATTAATCTTGTCATGACTAGAGATAGTTAGTCAAGTTTTTTAAAGTGAATTATATATATAAATATATCTTTATTTTCATTATTATAATTGTCTATTCTGATCAAAGGATGAAAAATAATAAATAACGGCATGCATGCTAGCGAATAAGAATAAAGTTGTCAATATTTTATATGACCCACAATCTTAACACGAATCTAATATATATAAAATTAGCAATTTAAGATTGATGAGCTAGCGTGACTCTAAATGGTCGGATATTTAAGATTGACATGTTAATTTAAAATTCAATTTGACAGTTCAAAGGCTTGTGGCCTGAATGTTATAAACTCTCGGGATGCGTTTGGATCCCCAACTCATTCAAATTCATCTCAATTCATCTCAATTCATCATTATATTTTTTTTAAATTTTAATACAAAATATAATAAACAATTCAACTTTTTCAAATTTCAAAACAATTTTAATATTAAAAAATAATATTCTAACAATATTTTATCATCTCAACTCAACTCAACTCACTTCAACATCCAAACCCACCAGATCTCCAAAATGAAAGTTTCATGTTCAAAATCTCTCTTTCCAAACGTATCATTAAAAAAAACCCAATTTGACAGGTGTGAAACCCATATATGCAACATTAACATATAAAAAGAAGCAATTTTTTTTACCCAGCCCACCGATCGAATTCGACACAAGCTCATCACAAATTAACTTGGTTAGGGTTGAGGGATGACATGCAGTACTGCCCATTTTATCAAATAAGTCGGATTAAAGTTGACTGATCATATCTATAAATATATGACACATAATCAATGACTTGGACATGATGAACTAAAATTATCGCCCGACACGACACCATTAATTAGTACATGATGAATTGCCAGTACTCTTTGCTAAAAATGTTGAGTCGATCGAGCTATATATGTATTTTATCAACATGATGGCCGACATGCATCATGATCAGCTGATGTCAGTTTCAAAGTGCATGGAATTGAAACGGCCTTGATTACAATCGTACGTACAGCGTGTTGATTGTGACAATAATTAGCTAGTGAGGTATATATATAATGTCTTTCACCACCAATATTAATTTGTCTATACAGAGACGTAATTTTAAGGCTAAAATGATCATTATAAATACCATATAATTCCCAACTGACGTTTTCATTCAAATTGATCAAGATATATACGATCGTACCTTGTCCAACGTCACCCCATCGCCCCTGTATTGAATTAGCTGAATTCTCTATAGAAAAAACTAAAGCAGATCTCCATTATTGTAAATTATTTAGTTTGACGAATAATCTATATACTTTTATAAAAAAATTTATTTTATTTTATTTTATTTTATATAATTATTATAATTTTTTTAAATTTTTATATAAAATAAAATAAATAATTTAATTTTTTAAAATTTTAAAATAAAAATAATATTAAAAATATATTTTTTAATAATATTTTATTTAATTTTTAACTTTTATTTCAATATATTTCATTTAATCTCATTTATAAAAATAAATAAGAATATAAATCTTAATGCAATTCCATTCTCGTGATAAAAGAGACAATACCCTAACCCTAAAAAGCTGTAGGAGTTTTCACATAGCTAGCAAGCTAGACCTCCCAGCTTTAAAGATCACAAGTACTGATCGATTTGTTTTTCAGAAATATAATTAACCTAGCTAGCAAATGGTCTGGATACATGTGTAATTTCAAATATACGAAAGTAGATAATGAGAAAGTTGGCTGCAGCCCTATGATCTATAGGAAAATACTATTCCTACAGAAAATTTATACCGAATTGCATTTAATATTTTTAAAAATTTTTCTACTTAATGATTAAGAAAATATTTTAAAATAAATTTATAATATTTTTTATATTTTTTAAAAATATTTAAAGTGTTTAAAAGAATAATTGAAAAAAAAGCCAAAAAAAAAAAAAAAAACTTTTGCCTTCGTATGAGAATCCTCTTTAGATGTAGAACAGTCCATGATCTATATGTATGCCGCGCCAGCCTACAGTGGTACTGCTGCTCAAGGGTCCCAATACTCTGAAATTTCTTTTTGAGAGGATACTCTTGGTTTCTGTGAGCACTCAAATATTTCTTTCAGGGACGGACAACGGGTTCGACACGCAATTGGATTGTGGAAAAAGTAACATCCATTGAACCTTTATGCTATTTGTACCTTTTATCATTCGTGGCACAGAAGCTTTTTCTATCGTCCTTTTGTTTATAAAATTAAAGCAAGCTCACTCGGTTGGCCTTCCTTTAGGAAACTATTTTAAAAAGACGACGACTCCAAAAGAAGGGAAAAAAAATAAATAAAAAATGAAACAATGTCGATCACGATCTCATGTTATGGTCATGATCCCATTCCAAAGATGAAGTAAAAATAATTATTAAATCTTTATATATAAATGTTATTTTGGAGCACTACTACAACTCCAGTACTACTACTACTCCCACAGGCCACAGCTCTGAAACCTTGAAACAACACTCAAACTTGCAGGTTGAGCGAGCTCAAAATTTTGCAATCATGTTTCCCATGACTAAAGACATACCTTCACCATCATCGCTATTTTCAGCCTATGCTTCCATGACCGCTTCAATGATGCTTGTCCGCTCAATGGCCAACGAAGTCATTCCCCAACCGGTTCGTAGCTTTCTTCTCTCCACCCTCAGATACTATTTCAAGCCTCATTCGCCTAGACTTACCCTAGTCATCGAAGAGACCTGTGGCATGTCCCGGAACCAAGTCTACGATGCTGCAGAGGTTTACCTCTCCACCAAGATCAGCCCCAACACCGAGAGGCTCAAGATCAGCAAAAGCCCCAGGGAGAAGAATCTTATGATCCGGCTCGAGAAGGGAGAGAAAGTTACTGATTCCTACGATGGGGTTGAGCTTAAGTGGAGATTTGTTTGTGCCGAGTCAGAGAAAAGCAACCCCTACGATTCTCAAACGAGATCTGAAAAGCGCTTCTTTGAGCTGACTTTTCTCAAGAAACACAAGGAACAGATCTTGAACACGTACGTGCCGTTTGTCCTTGAGAGAGCCAAGGCCATTAAAGATGAGGAGAGGGTCTTGAAGATGCACACACTGAATAGTTCCTACCATTTTCATGGAGTCAAGTGGGAGTCCATTAATCTGGAGCATCCGGCTACGTTTGAGACGCTAGCCATGGACCCAGAACTGAAAGCTTCTGTTATAGAGGACCTAGACAGGTTTGTGAAGAGGAAAGAGTTTTATAAGAGAGTAGGGAGGGCATGGAAACGAGGGTACTTGTTGTATGGACCTCCAGGCACCGGAAAATCCAGCTTGATTGCAGCCATGGCTAATCACTTGAGGTTTGACGTCTATGATCTGCAACTTGCAAATATACTGGGGGATTCTGACCTGAGAAAATTGTTGCTGGCTACTGCAAATCGGTCCATACTTGTGATTGAAGATATTGATTGCAGCATCGAGCTTCAAGATCGTCGGCGTGTAGATGGGCGTAAGCAATCTGATGCACAGGTATGTATGATCACTTTTCAAGTTCTTTTTTTCCCCATTATTTGCATTCTGATTCTGCAATCCTTTTGATTTGTATGAAAGTTACTATTCCACGTAAAAAGAAAAGTCTAAAATTGCTGGCTGCCTTGACTAATCTGCCAATGGAAAATTTGCTCCTGAGTGGTGCATATTACCATAATTAAATATATTGGGCTTCTTGTCCCTTTCCATTCTGAGTTTAACAGTTGTTTTTTTACAATAATAGGTATTGGGTAGCCTCATGTGTTGCACTTTTTGCACATGCACTCCTCCTTTTCCAATGCCTCTGCAAATTAATTAATTGTTTTGATTGTTTGTCTCTTTACATGTCGGTCATGAATCACAATTCTGATTACATGAGTATTTGATTGGGTTGAAAAATCAGTATCTACCTAATCTTGAAATCATTATTTGTCTAAAAAATTTAGAGGTCCACACTACTTATGTCGTCATAGATTGAGGCCGACAATACTTGTGATAAAAGTTAAGAAAAATACTGACCTATATATAAGATAGGGTGTTGAAGAATAATTTCACATTATCTATTGTTGACAAGATCTTGAAATGTTTATAAAAAATGGATAATTTTTTCTTGTAGAACCGATTTTATGATTTGAGTCAAAGGGATATGTTTGCTGAAATCATGTGGTGTCGATTGTTGATCATGTTTGGTGCTTTCATTCCTTATAAAGCCCCACCAGCACTAGCTAGCATGCATCTATGGGGCCACTTGACATGCTAAAAACATCGATCATAATTTTTTTTCACCGTCAAGCCACGCCAGCCAGAGGCCCATGCATTTCTTTTCTATGGCCTCACCACCAGTACCATCAAATACAAAACACATTTCATGTTAGGTAGGAAAGTCATTTGAAGAATAGTACGTTGAGGGTACCACAGAAGGATCTTCGTTCGTGTAAAGCTAGATATATATTTAGCGTACAGGGTTTACCTTTTTTTTCATCTATTTATGTCGAACAATGGCTCAAAAACTATTGTCCTCGTATATATATTTGGTTCCCAACCGACACTATCTAACCATATGATCCAAATTATAGCCTCCTATAGCCTATATTGACTCAATTCTTCAGGTTTTTAAGCTTTTTTTAAAAAAAATAAAGAAAAAAAAACCTTTCCTAATTTGTTTGAACCTCTATAGGACTTTTACTGCATGGACTTTCTACGCACCGCCTAATTGTATGAAAGGAGTGAGTTTCAACCCAATTGTATTGTTGTAGAGAATTTGATTTACCATTTTCATGCTTTTAAAGAGGCCCAGTTTGGTTTCTGATCACTCTCATACACCCAAGCGGCCACTTTGCAGAGGCCGAAAGGCTTGGACTTTTTCCAATGCCACTCTGCTTAAAGAAAAGATAATGATTGTTCCAAAAATGCTGTCTTTTAATTTGATCATTTGATGGCATAGTTGGGTTTGATTTCATTTAATTTGCATCATCCACAATGAAATGCAACTAGGAGGGTCCAGGGAGGACTCCTATTAACACAGAGATATCATAATTTAAAAAACAAAAAAAAGTAGGGGAAGGATAAACAGATCAACGTATTATGCTAAACTCAAAATTTGGGGTTCTAGCTGGTGCAGTTGACACTCTCTGGACTACTAAACTTCATAGACGGGTTATGGTCAAGCTGTGGAGATGAGAGAATCATCGTCTTCACCACCAACCACAAGGAGAGGTTAGATCCTGCCCTGTTGCGTCCTGGGCGCATGGACATGCACATTCACATGTCCTACTGCACCTCGCATGGCTTCAAGCAGCTGGCCAACACTTACCTGGGAATCCGCGGCCACCACAACCTGTTTTCAGAGATCGAAGGCTTCCTAGAAAACACACATATAACTCCTGCACAGGTTGCCGAAGAGTTGATGAAGAGTGACAATGCTGATGTTGCACTCCAAGGACTCATCAAGCTTCTCAAGCGGAAGAACATAGAAGGCGATGATGCTGCTGCTGCTGAAGATCAGAAAAATGCTGGAATTCAGAAGGCCAAAAGGCAGAAATTGGAGAACAAACCAAGAAAATCCACGAGGAACACTAGAGCAAAGAGCATGATCAGAAGAAGAAAATGTTTGTAATCAGCCATGCCAGCTATCTATAGAATTGAGTAGCGCCTAATCTTTTCAGACTGGGGTTAGATTCATGTCTCGACTAAAGGCTACTCTAGGGGGTTTAAATGACAAGAGAACCAAGTGTTATGGAAGAAGCCCAGATGCTTAATTTTCCCATTGAACAGAAAAGGACTAGAAAATTAAGGAACTCCAAGTCATAATATACTTGAGTTGGGTTTTCCAGTCATCTCTATCAGCCTGTGGATTCATCCCAAGCGTTGACTTCATATCTAAGTACTAATCTTCTCTATTTTTAACGTGTAATTCTAAAATCAGTAGTTGAATTTTTACTTTTTTGCAATTCAGAATCTCACTGTATAACTTTTAAATTTCAAAAACTTGCAATCACGGATCTATATCTAGGGGTGCAAGGAGATCGGTCCAGACCGGAAAAACCGATCAGATCGAACCATTCAGTTCGGACCAAATCAGACCAAAGTTGAGACCGGTTGGTTTCAGTCCCATAAATTGTAGATCGAAAAAATTTTATTTAATATATTATTTTTATATAGTAATTATATAAGTTAATGATGTAAATTTTATCAAATTTATTATCATTGACCATTTAAAATATAAAATAATATATGCTATCAATTAATAATAAATCATAAATCATGTGATAATATTTTTTTAATGAGTTATTTACATAATCCACATTAATAACTCATTTAATTTTAATTAAGTAATTTAAATAATTTTTTTATTAATTTATTTGAAAAAAAATGAAAAAAAGGGACCGGACTAATATCTACTTGTCCAATCCTATTTGGTTCCTATGGATGTCCGGTCTAGTTCGATCCGGTCCGAGAAAAATGATAGATAAAAAATTTAAGTCAATCATCCTCCCGGACCGAATCAAATTACACTCCTATCCATATCAGTTGCATGTTAGAATATTAATGGGAGGCCACATATCAATCTTTGATTAGCTGACAGGTGGCATCAATATCCTTGTCAACTAATCGAAGACTGACACATGATATATTGACGCGATATAGCAATTCTCTAATTAATTATCTAACAAAAGATTAATAGAAATATCTAATTGCGAATTTCTTAAAAATCAAAAATCAATGCTACTATATTTAAAAATGGAGACCTCATCTTATAAGACAGTACTATATTCAATGACTATTTTGCAATAATCTATTTTTTTAATATTCAACTTGATTTAAATTTTCTTTCAGAAATCTTCCAAAATGCTAGAGGAGAAAGAGCCCTCATTTCTCCTTCCCCCTTTCCTTCCCACCTTTATCAATCTCTCCTTTCTATTCCTTTCCCCCTCTCTTTCCCTCCTTCCCTTATCTTCTCTCTCATTTTCCCTCATTTCTCTTCTTTTCTTAATTTATTTTCTTTCTAAAAAGGCTGAAAAGACGGATCTACAATTCTCCGACACCTCTTGTAAGGCAAGAGTGGCACAAGATGCTTCCTAGGCCGATCATTGGGAAGATAGTGGCAGATCATCGGATCAGATCGTTCAGATTTGACTTTTATAGTTGATTTCATAGTTTACTGAAGTAGATCTAAATTGTAATTTGCCATTTTCACATCTATCTTACTGCTTTTATTATTGTTTCATTTTGTTTAGTTAAAAAAAAAAATATCTCTTAGACATTTTGTCTATAGAGATTAAGTCTTTTCCTCTTATTGAGGATGAGGTATGAGTCTCTATTTTAAGTAAAGTGCTATCTTTTAGATGGATTATCTGTAGAGAGTTACAACAGTAGTTAAGATCATATCAATCATAAAAAAAATTTATATACTGGTAGAACTCTAAATATAATAATTAACTTGTGATCTAGAAATTTTCTTATAAGTATCCGGTAACTTTTTCTAATAAATGAAAGAAGTCAAATTCTCATTGAAAAAAAAAACAAAAAACAAAATCATACGCAACTTGATTCCTTTCAATTCATAATGTTAAAGTAACGTGCAATCATATCGGGCAAGAATATCAGCACGACTAGTTGGGGACAGCAAATATCAATTATGAATTGATATGTGTTCAGTCTCTCTAGGTTGCTACTTTTTCCATCTCCGAGTAAAAAAAAAAAAAAAAAAACAAATGTCTCAGGCTCAGCATCTCATCGAAAATATTGATTAGCAATTTATACGTAGCTAAAAATCGTAAATCAATTAAAATAAACTGAAATCATAATTGATTTCTACTTCAAGTGTTCGAATTGGATTGTATTAAATTTAAATAATTTTTACCCTATCATTCCCTTTTTTGCGAATTTGAAATCAAATGAAAATTTTGATTAGGAAAAATCATAAACACGCAATCTTTTATATCAATTTATTTTAAATGAAGATATTTTGATAAAATAATTTATAAAAATAGTAATGCTATTATGTCTCTTATTTACATTATTCACTTTATTATCTTGACGTGGCACACCCACAATATAGTAGCACGTGCTTATTTAAAAATTAAAAAAAATTAAAAACACAAATATAAAAAATTAGATAGAATTTAGAATTATATATATATTAATATTTCTTATTATCAAAGAAATGAGTGGGATAAATTAGGTGTACGTCATCGTTGATAATATCCATCAAATTCCAAAAATTATTCTGCGCCAGCCAGACATATCATATCGCTGAGACTCAGATAACACATATCAAAGTGAGTGATGTTTCAACTACTTCTCGACCAAAGGAAGAAAAAAAAAAAAGAATGTCTTGGCCAAACAAAGAATATTTCAATATATAGCGTACGTGAATTGAATTGGTGACTCTTTCCATAAGGGCTAGAAAGTCAGCCTGGCACTCATAACTTGGGGTCCAAGCTGAGTTATGTTACTCTGTAATCGGTAACGAATCTGAATGATGTACTCGCCTGTCTTCTCAACAAACTTTGACTAGAATTTGACTAAAAAATTTATTTTTATAAATTTAACTAGTTACTTTTTAATAATATGAAATAATAAGCTCAACAAATTTATCACTATTCTATTTATTCGTTATTAAAAAATTACATATTAATTTTCTAACTTTTATATTATTCCAATAGATAAAATTTTCTAACGATCTTTTATTTTAGAATAGTCATATTTTATCAACTGATATATGTTTGTATTAAAATTTATAGTTATATTAATGTTTTATGATTGTATTAATGTTTAGTGTTGCATTAATGTTTATTGTTGTATTCAAGAATATATATTACATCACTAATTTAACAAATCTACATTAAACATCATTTCATATAAAAATTATTTATAATTACGATGGATCTCAATATGGTACATGATCATGATTATTGGCTTGGTTCATTATAGACGTTCTGATCATATTTAAGGACAACAGAGTCACACCCCCTGTACTACCCATTTTTTCCCTCCATGTACTACCCAACGATATCATTATACACGAAGATGAATGGCCAAAACTTTCCTTTCTTCCCTTCCTGAGTTTTGCTACCCAGTCCTCTCTCTCTCTCTCTCTCTCTCTCAGGGGAAGTGAGAGATTTGGTAGCTGCAGCTTGCAAGCATATTCAAGTGAGAGATTTCGGTGGCCATCCTACGTGGGAGTAGCACCACCCCACCTAAAATTGTAATTAATCACATCAATTAATATAATACCGTTGAAGTGATTCATGCATGCATGGATTAATTAAATATAAAATCACTTAAAACGATAGAAAATGAAACATTTTAAGATTAATTGCAAAATTAATATTTGGATTTTTTTGTTTTTATACTTTTGCAATTCGAGATATCTCGTTTTTTAATTTTTTACAAAATTAATGCGTGAACTTCATAAAACTCACAATTAAGCATATTTGTGTCGGCCTTTGATTGGTTAATATGAATATTTATGTCATATGTTAGTTAATAAAAAAAAAATGAAATATGGCATCCCATTTATTTTCTAACGAAAAATTGACGGATGTACTAATTGCCAGCTTCATGAAAACTAAAATCCGAATTGAAAAATTTTTAAAAATTCAAATGTTGGTCCTAAATTTTAAATGAATTTTTGTATTAGTGGTGGAGTTCACGTATATCAACACCACCAAATTGATATCCTTTACAACACTTGAATAAATTATGGTTAGTTTGGATAGTGAAATATTTTGAGAATATTTTATTATTATTTATTTAATTTTTATTATTATTTATTTAATTATTATTATTATTTAATATATATATTTTTTATTATTATTCAAAAAATATTGAGATCATCTCACTACTCAATCTAAAAATAATAATATTTTAAAATAAATAATAATATTTTGTTGAGACTGAAATCAAACTATACCATATAGCTTTCCTGCACAACCTTTTCCATCAAAGCTCATATCATTTGTGAATCTATCGTTGAAGCTGAGCAAAATATCATTTCCAATCAACAAATTAAGAATGTCAATCGAATGATCAGTATCTTTTGGATGTACTGAATAGAATTTGGTGCTTGATGCATAGGATTCTGTTCTTTTAATAATTATCCAACCTCTAAAATTGCTTGCCAAGGTAGATTACTTTTCAAATAATCTTTCCAACCTCTTACTATTCATCACACTCCACACTCCACCTTTTTTTTTTAATTTTTTTTTATCAAATATTTTTTATATGAATAGTGAATAAAAAATTTGAAATATTTAAAAAAAAATAAATTCAAAAAAAATTTAAAAAAAATATTAAAAAATATTAAAAAATATGAAGTGTGAAGTGTGGATGAATAGTAGGAGGTTGTGTAACATTTCTTATTACTTTTTGGCTCCCCAGCCAGATCGAAGCGCTAAACAACACCTTGTCTCTTGACCCCTCCTATTTATATATTAATAAACAATTCTGTGCAACTGTTCCAAGCAGCCATTGCTGAATTCTCCAAGCTCTGAGTTCAGTTTTGTACGATGTTCTCTCTTAAAGATATGCCCCCCTCAGCCTCCACTTTGTTCTCCGCCTATGCTTCTTTCGCCGGCTCCATGATGCTAGTCCGCTCCATGGCCAACGACCTCGTCCCGCACCAGCTCCGCTCCTACCTCTTCTCCGCCTTGCGCTATCTCTTCACCCCTCTCTCCTCTACTCTCACCCTCGTCATTGACGAGCGCTGCGGCATGGCCCGGAACCAGGTCTACAACGCCGCCGAGATCTACCTCGGCACCAAAATTAGCCCCTCCACCGAGCGCCTCCTCGTCGGCAAAACCCCACGCCAAAAGAACCTCAGCGTCTCCATCACGAAGGGCGAGGAGATCCTGGATAGGTTCGAGAACATCCAGCTCAGATGGCGGTTTGTCTGCATCGAACCCAAGAACCCGCGCTCCAGCGAGCAGCGTTGCTTCGAGCTGATCTTCAACAAAAAATTCAAAGACAAGGTGTTCGACTCTTACCTCCCTCACGTTCTGCTCAGAGCCAAAGCTATTAAAGAGGAGGACAAGGCAATGAAGCTTTACAACCGTGAGTGCCCATTCGGCGACGAGGAAGGAGGGGGCCGGGGCATGTGGGGGTCGATCAATCTGGAGCATCCGGCCACATTCGACACTCTGGCCATGGATCCCGACCTCAAAAAGGCCATAATTGATGACTTGGAAAGGTTCTCAAGGAGCAAGGAGTTTTACAAGAGGGTGGGAAGGGCTTGGAAGAGAGGGTACTTGTTGTACGGCCCTCCTGGTACTGGCAAATCGAGCTTGATAGCTGCCATGGCTAATTACCTCAAGTTTGACATCTATGATTTGGGGCTAACCAGCATTCGCTCCGATTCCGATCTCAGAGGGGTCTTGTTATCCACCACCAATAGGTCTATTCTGGTCATTGAAGATATAGATTGCAGCGCGGAAATGCAGGATCGGCAAAATCAGGATGCCCTCCATGAACCTTCTCGTACCAAGGTAAATTCCTATGCATTTTACATACATTTTCTGTCCATAATTCATTAATCTTAATCTTAAATAAAAATTGACTTTCGGTTTCTTTGTTTTATGCTTGTTTGTTGCAGTTGACGTTGTCGGGTCTACTAAACTTCATTGATGGTCTGTGGTCGAGCTGTGGGGACGAGCGAATCATCGTGTTCACGACCAACCACAAGGACCGGCTCGACCCAGCCCTATTGCGTCCCGGCCGGATGGACATGCATATCAACATGTCATACTGCACCAGCCTTGGGTTCAAGCTCTTGGCCTCTAACTACCTCGGTGCCGGCGCTCACGGCCGCGACTGCCATCACCTGTACGCAGAGATCGAAGGCCTGATAGACAGCACGCAGGTGACCCCAGCCGAGGTTGCTGAAGAGCTAATGAAGAGTGATGATGCCAATGCTGCTTTCCAAGAGCTTGTGAATTTCCTCAAACGCAAAAAGGATGAAAGCGAGGAGATTAAAGATGATGTAGGGAGTAACAAGAGTGAAGAAGATCATGAGGCAAAGAGGTTGAAAATTGAAAACTAATGGTAACGTCAAACGTGAATAGATTCCTTAGGAACAAAATCAGGGGAAGAGGTGGAAGATTTGTAAGAGCAGCAAGAGGCCGTGGATTATATTCATACCACTATTGTAAAATGGGAGTGTATTTTGGCTATCTATTTCTTGAATAAAAAATCAAAGAAAGAGAGAAATATTTTGTCAGATATTTTAAAATATGATTTTAAGAAACAATGTGGTTTGATAATATTTTTAAAGATAAATTTAACCTATTATACTAAATCATGTTAATTTGTAACTCTTTCTTTTTATAATTTTATAATAATTACTTCTCTAAAATTTTTAGAGAAAACAGGTAGCTTGATTTTGGTAATTATTATCCTAGATGACGATGGTTTGCATCTAGGATGATGGTAGTTTTCATATTAGAGCATTTGCAGCAAGATGCCTGAACACACCAAAACCCTAAATTTTAGTACATAAATTTATCTTTTTCGATAAAAGCACCTTTCCACCCTGTCCTATCTTAGGAAAAAGTTTCCGAATGTGAACAGTGGTCACTTTTCGTCCCTAAATAACTTTTATTTATATATATATATATATATATTATTCTAATAAATGAAACAAATTCTCCTTTCAATCGTCTATATTTCTTCTTATATTTATATTTATTATAGTTAATTTTATTTTTAAAATGTCACCACTGGGATGATCCATTTTTTTTTAAAAAAATTGGTCATTTGTGAAAATATGATTTGTTTTAAATATTATTATTACAAAAGAACTTATTTAAAAAATATTATCATTTAGAGAGATGAGTAGTTTAAAAAAATCGTTACAGATGAAAAATCAAAATATGGGTTAACAAATAATTAAATAATTATGAAAATGTGAAAAAAAATAAGTTAAAATTTTTTCTTCCGATCATTTCTGAAAAGACAAAAAAATGAGTAGTTAGAGATGTACAGATAAAAGAGTAGAAAAAATAATAAAAAAATAAAGAAATATTATTTTAATACAATAGAGAAAGTATAGAAATGAAATGTAAGAGCTTTTTGAAAGATGAGTAAAATTTAAGAAAAAATTTTAAGATGTGTTTTTTAACTAAATTATAGAAAAATTTATAGGGAACTGATGTTCTGAATGTTTATATTTTAGTAACAATTTGTTAGGTGGAATATATATATAAGATAATGATAGACTATTACTATCTTTCTACTACACTTTTTATTATTTTATAGTGTATTTGAATTTTTTTAAGTATTTTTTTAACATCCTTAATCATTCAGAAATATATATATATATAATTTTACTAATAGTCATTTCCTTAACTATTAAGTAAAAAAATAAAAAATAAAATAAAAAGAGTAATAAATAGGTGGTAGGAAGTAATAAATCTATCATTATCTACACATACATATATATATATATATATATATATATATCTATTCTATTATAGTAAATATTTATCTGCAGATGAACAATGCATTTTGTTCATCTATTTCCATCTTTCAATTTTTTGTGTTGTTCCCTTTTTGTCTTTTTATTAAGGGTCGTGTGTTGTGTGTCTGTGTATTGTGTGTGCATAATAGCCTTTTGGTATTTGAGAGGGAAATGGACGGTTTGCATATTGGGGAGGAGAAAATCTTCTCATCTGCCCAGTTCTTGAATGCTACACCACACACCCATGCGGCAAACCGTGTTCATCCGTTAAAAAGAAAAACAATGAACCGGTTGTCCTCTTCTCTCCCTAAGCTCCCTTTCTCCATGCCTGAATGATTCCTCTCATCCCCTCTTTTCTGTCTTCATCAGCTCTCACCGAATGCAAGCTCTCAACGCTGGCTCTCGTGGTGCTCCATTTCTCCCTTCCTGCCTCTCTCACTTCCTCCCGTGTTTCCCTCTTTACTCTTTTGTCTCACCTCTTTGTGATTCTATGTCATGGGTTTGTGACTTTTGTATCTGAATTGAGGAAGAGAACCCATCCTCGTGGAAATCTAAAGCCCGATTTTGAATTCAAGAATCACTCCAACTCATTTTATCTCATTATTACAACTTTTTTAAATTTTCATACAAAATATAATAAACTATTCAATTTTTTTCAAAACAATAATAATATTAAAAAATAATATTCTAACAATATTTTATTCAACTTTTATTTAAAACCATCTCATCTAATTTCACTATCCAAACCTTATCCTTATTGCATAGAGATCTGGAGAATACTTTCTTTGGAAATCGTGTTCCAGATCTCAGTTGTCGTTGCTAAACCTCAGTAGCCGGCTTCTCTCAATCAACCACAAGTTTTGGAGGCTACGGAATATATTTTCCCCTCGTTTTCAGTTTCCATTAAATAGTCTGTTTTGCATGATTATAAGATGCAAGAAATCAAATGTCTGTTTATTATTTCTAATTATCTTACTATCTAGAAAAGTGATCATGTTTAGTAATGGTTTCTTTTTGGATTTTTTTAACGACGTGTGATCTGAAACGAAAGCATTTTCAGAAATATTTTCTCTTGCATCTGCATAGATGAACTATGCTATGATGGGCTTCTAGTTGAATTGGTGCTTTCTTTTTGCTATGATTACTTTGAGCTATCATGTGATTTCGTGTTGAAACATCTTTCAATAATCCAAAAACAAAGGTAAGGTTTGATTTTTATTGTTTCAGTTTTAGATGAGTTGTTTGCTGGCCTCTAAGCATAATCAAAATTCCATGATAACCCAATATTGTAGTCTAGCTATGCGATACATGTGTTTAAGATATATTTTATATATGTGAATCCATATTTAAAAATTGTATGATTCCTGATGTTTTCAAATATTCCATGAGTCAAGAGTTACAATATATCTAAAAGATTGCATTCAGATCTTATTTAATTGTGACATAAAGTCTCACATTGACCTTGATTGGGAAGCTGCACATGTAATTAAATCATTGCCCCTCGTCAAGGTCAATGTGAGACTATATACCACATCTCACACACACAAACACAGATTTACCATTATCTCTAATATTTTCTTGTATTATATTTTCCTCGTATTAAACATCATCAATAGGATCTACTATGTTAGGGCCTTGTTCAAGCATCCTACATAGTACCAACTGAAAATAAAAATGATTAAAAAGATGTCTAAAAAAAATGATGAATAGTATAACACAGTAGAATAACTTTATCTTTGTTATATATGAATATTGCTTTTCAGTTTGCAGGGTGTACTTTATAATGTTAACTAAATATTCACATTGTGTACAGGGAAAAGGGAGATGTGAATTTTTTGTATGGACGGATATACTTCATTTGATAGAGGAGAACATTTGTAGAAGAGAGAATGTAGTTTGGAAGATGTGGGATTGCGTTTTGCTGCGCGAGTATAAAGTTCAAAAAATGGAAGATAAAGTGAGAGAGAGAGAGAGAGAAAGACGTTCATAAGGAAAAGTAAAAATTATTGTGTTTGTATCGGATTGTATCAATTATAATAGTTTTTGTTGGTTCGGATGAATTATAACATGTAAATAGCTGGGTATGGTCTATATAGTTTTTGTATGGATAAATTGTAATGGTACTCTCCTATGCTTTTTGATTGCACTTGGACAGTAATTAACTTATGATGTTTTGGTTATGATGTACAAAAGGGGGTATCCATATGTATGATATCCATGTGTATGAAAATGCTGGTTATGAAATTAACCTGCTAGTATGGAGTATGGATATTAACTTGTTTGTGAAATGTCGATCTTGAACTTGCAATTAACTTATATGAATTGTTGTATGACTATCAAATACAACAACCTATGAATGAAGTGGTTAACAAGTTGGTAATGAAAACCTGTGTAATTAACCTGCTAGTATGGAGTATGTAATTGTTGCTTAAAAACTACACAAAAATTCTTGCATGAACTAAACAAAAATGTATGTACTTAAAGAAATACATAAAATCTAGAGCTAAACCAAAATAGTAGAAATTTATATAAAATTGTTGTATTTATCAGAGTCTGAATTTTAGGTACATATCAATATATATATAAGGTACATGTGGTGGATGCTACCAATGCCCCTAGTCTACATAGTACACCACAACATCTCCATATACTAGAGCATAGCCTCTCCACAAGGTACACAAACTATACCACAACATCTCCGCAACACAACAAGTGTTTGCACACAAAGCCCCTAGTCTACAATCTACACAAGCAAGTAGCAACACCAAGTGCATCTCTGCAACTTGATACAAAACAATATGCACTAACTGTAATACCCGAGTCCTACTACATAGGTCCTTATGCCATTTTATTAATTCTTAAGTCAAACATTTTGAGATAAAGATTATTTTTATTATTACCTTCAATTATTTTATTTTAAGATGAGTATGTTTTATTTTTTTTAAATATGATTTATTGAAAAGAATCAAAATATTATTTTCAAGACTTTGAAATATTTTTCCTTAAGCCCTTTAATTTTATTTATTTATGAAATAGCCCAACTATTCTTTACCCTTAGATTGGTAGGTGAGGAAAATGCTTAAATCTCCGCCATTCATTCCTTTAACTTCCAAGAGAAGCTTTGACTTATTTTCTCTCTTTGGCAACCGCATTCCTCCACAAGCCATTCGGACCTCTCCCTCTCTTCTTCTCCTACAAGCTGATTCAAGCTTCCATATTAAGCCAAGGATAAATCTCCTTCACGTTTAAGTCAGCCCTCTTAACCACACGAAAGACCCTCTCGGTTTTCTCTTGCACCGAACACCTCTCTTCCTCTCTTCAAGCCGATTCTCCATCTCCTCTTAAAACATAGAGTTTGGCTGAAGCACCTTCAAGGAGGATGAAATTCGTGGCTTGGATCTTCGATTTTTCCTTCTCCTCTTCTGTTCGTGGCTTGCTAAATTAGGTAGTGCTCTGTTCTTCTGATTCTTCTTGCAATTATGGAACTGCTAAGTAAGTTTATGCCATGTATATGGAGTTTCGGATTTCCTGTGCAAACCTATTCTTGTGTAGTGATTTCTGAGTTGATTCCTCTTTTGTTCCTTCTAATTTATGTCCTAGTTAAGTAGAAACCAAATGGAAAATATTGTGCTCTGTTTTCTGTTGATTTTAGCCGTATGCATGTCTGTTGGTCCCAGCCATATGTCATGCTCTGTTTTGGTGTGTGTTCTAGCGTGTGTTGTAAGGCAAATATTTTAGTCCTTGTCTTGTGTCCTCTTAAGTCCAAGCCATGTTTTAATTATGTCTTTATGTCTTAAATTAATGGAGTTAAAGTTTACAATTTTAAACATATTTCCCTCAAAGTTTAGGGCCTAAGTGAGCCACTAAGGATTTTAATTAAACTAGTAAACTTGCCTTGGAAATTCTAGTTTTGCTGAATATTGTACCCATTATGTGTGCTGTATTTTTAGAAAAAATGAGATGCTTTTCTTAAGTTTTCTATAACTCTAGTATTGTTTAATTATATAGTTGAGATTTTGGTTAAGAGAAGGATGTTTAAGACAATGAATATACTAGAACTTGCTAGCTGCCCATGCATTGTAAAATTTCTAAAATATGTTCTGTTTTGAAGCCTAAATAAGCCATTTCATTCCCTTGCTCAACTTCACCCTTTTTGTTCAACCAAAGATGAATTGTAGTATGAAAAAACTCATGAAAAGAAGTGACAAAAATCAACCCTTGTAAGCATTGCCTCTTTTGTAACACCCAGATTTTAGTGTATTTTTAATGGATGTTTTATTTAATTTATTTTGTGGTTATTTTTCTTGTTTTTAAATTTTGAGAGTTTTAAAATATTATTTCTTAATATTTTATGTGGTGAAAATTATTTTATGTGATTTTTAGATTTTATTTACTGTTTTAGCTTTTAAGATGAATTTTAATTGATTTGTTTTTGGGTTTTTAATTTTTATTGTTGCATTTAAATTATTTCACTGTGTTTGAAATATTTTATTTAGCTTCTGGTTTTAATTTCATCTCCGTTGGATTTTTCGGGACCCAGCTTGAAAGACTGGATCTTCCTTTTTTTTTCCCTCTTCTTTTTCCTTTCTTTCCTTTTTCTTCTTTTTTTTTTTTTCTTTCCCCGGTATCCCCTGCGTGCCCCGACCCCTCTCTCCCTTCTCTCTCTTCTTTCTCTCTCTCTCCCCGCTGCTCACGGGTTCTCCGCCGTTGCCCAGTCTCCCGGCCGCCGTGCTCCTCACCGCCGGCACCAGCAGCTCCCCCGTGCGCCGGCGACCTCACCCATAAAATCTCAGACCGCCCCGAGCCACCGTTAGCCGCCGTGAGCTAGTTGAACCCGCGGTGGATTTTTCCTCCTTCCGCCGCCGTCCGGCCGCCATTGGCCACCAAATTTCTACCACATCATCACCGGTCCAATACCAAACTTTTCCACCCAAACCCGGCCCCGATCCGTCGCCGGAGCCGGTTGTACGAGCACCAAACCCGATTCGGGTATTCCGGCCAAAAATCACCCATTTCCGCCACTATTCTCGGCAAACCACCACCACCATTAGATTCACCACCTTCCATAGGCCCTACCCTATAAATTTCGAGTCTCCGTTTGAAACCGTGAAAAATTCTCATTTCACTGCATTTCGGCCAGTGTTTTTACACTGTGCGAATTTGCAGCTTTGGTGATTTCCAGTGCCTCGGAACCTTCGTTAAATTGTTTTAAAGCGCTGTAATTATTTCCTAAACATTTCTTTGAGATTTAATTATATTTATGCAATTAACTGCTTTTATTTGTATATTGTATTCTGGTTGGTTTCTGGACTGAGTCCGAGGAGTTCGGGGGTGGTTGGATTGATCGGAGTATATTGTTGTGTGTTTATTGGTGATTAGATTATTGTTGGATTTAATGATATAGTGAATTGGAGTTGGTTATTGGATATTTTGGCGGTGATCTGGTTAAGGTTTGGGAATTTTGTTTTGATCTGGTTTGATTGTGATATTGAGGTTATTGTTGGTTCATGGCATATGCACGCATGATCATGTTTGTAAATTGAAAACTGGGTTTTCGTGTATTGCATTCATGTTCATGTGGCTTTTATGAAAACTGGGTTTTCATGTGTTGACTGGATTTGTGGGTGCGTGTGTATCACGACCCCAAGCCGAGATGGGGTATTATCTCGGTGGAGCTCCTCTGGTCACTCGGGAGCGCAATATACTGAGTGACGTCCCCTGGGTTGTCGCTGGGCGACAACGGGATCGGACGTTGGACGTGCCGACTCTGTGGCCCTTCTGCTGGCGGGGGCTAGAGGATGACCTGGCCACGAACGCACCAGGTGCGGAACTGGGCATCTCTCGTAAAGTAGCCAGGACGTGCGGATGGTCCATAGGGGAGACCATGGTGCATATGGTTAATTGGTTAATTGGATTAACTGGAAAAGAGCTGTTTTCTGGGAAAATAGCGTGAGTTGCTTTTGTGTATCATTTTCTGGGAAAATGATGGAAATGTTTTTGTGTACCATTTTCTGAGAAAATGGTGGAAATGGATTTTACTGGGAATGATTTTGAGCCAATGAGATTTTTGGCGTGTGTTGCACTTTTTTTCATATTGCATCATTGGGCATGCATGGTTAATTGTTAGAGTATGGTTTTATCTCTGGACATGGTTAGGTTATAACTTACCTGTGGTACCATCTCATGGTACTGCAGACTTTGTTGATGATGCAGATGCCGAGCTGAGGATCTGGCTCCGCCGAAGGAGTGATCTGGGATCACTCATGCTGTAGACTTTATTTTCAGACTTGTGTTTTATTTTTCTGGGACTTGGCTTTGTTTTTAAAGGTATTTTGTATTTTGGATATCTGTATTAATTAAAATTCTGGTACTAGTAGATTTTATTACCTTCCGCTGTGTTTTTATTTGTGCACTGTTTATTTGTTGCACACACTTGACACTTGTCGTTGGGATGCGTGACCGGTTGTCATCATCCCGGGTGTCTCGATTTCCGTGCTGGTCCGTACATGGAAGTCGGGGGTGCCACATCTTTTATTGGATTACCTTCCAAAATGATATTGCAAAGCTGTCAAATGCCTTTCTTGATGGAAATTTCCAGACTTGTAGCAAATTTCTTGTTCTTTCCCTTTTTAAAGAAATTCCTACCGTCTATGCATTTTTATCTATGATTTTCTATCTATCCTTCATATAGAAAACAATGGCTTTTAAAAAGAGACAGCAAGCAAGTTATGTACTTTCATGAGTCTCTTTAAAATGTATGGGATGAGGATTTTTATGTTTTGGCCTAAGTACCATGATTGGTGGGTAGCTAAATGGGTAAGGGAAACACTTTAATTCCAATTTGGAATTTAAGTGAACATGTGGAAGTATTGACTAGTAAAACTTAAAGTGAGATAGATATTGATGTGTTTATTCCATTTCATTGAATAGGAGTTTAGGAGTTTACTTTCAAGTTCAGATGAACTTGCTAGTAAAGCTCGTAGGTAAGTAGATATGACCATGCTTCTTACACCATGCTTTCTATATGAAAAAATATCTCTCTCATTGCAAATGTTTCTCTAAGTAAATGAATATAGTATGTACAACCCTTTCTTGATAGCCCCTGTTAAGTACCCTATCGATTATAATTGTGTGTACGTGTATAAGGTAAAGCATGCATGTAGGATTCTAAGTCATGAGATTTTCATGCATGCTCTCTCAAGAAATTTATGATATTTCCTATATGTAGTATAACATGAAATATGTATCTTGATCATGAAAATGCATATGTATTGAACTAAGAAAGATGATGAAAAGATTTAAATGCAAAGGAAAGGAAAGGAACATCTTATGTTTTATGCTTCAAGTGATGCTTTACATGCATTTTAAAATGTCCCTATGAACTGATGCTTTAAATGTCCCTGAAAACTGACGTTTTAAAATGTCTCTGAGAACTGATGCTTTAAAGGATGTCTTGAAAGATGATGTTTAAGCCATGTTTTTAAATGACGTTTAAACTCATGCTCTTAAATGATGTTTATGCTTGTATTTTTAAATGATGTTTAAGCCTATACTTTTAATTGATGTTAAAGCTTATGCTTTTAAATGATGTTTAAGCCTATGCTTCAAATTGATGTTTAAGCTTATGCTTTTAAATGATGTTTAAGTCTATGCTTTTAAATGATATTTAAGCAATGCTTTTAATGGTATTTAAGCTCATGCCTTTAAATGATGTTTAAGCTCATGCCTTAAGATGATGCAAAATCTTTAAATGATGTTTAAACTCATGCTTCTAGACAATGTTTAAACTCACGCTTTTAAATAATGTTAAGCTCATGTTTTTAAGTGACGTTCATTTCCTATGAATGAACTGTTAAATGAAAAGGACTGGAATGAATGAAAAGATGAAAGGACTGAAAGGAAACAAATGTTTCAATTAATGAAAATACGTAACAGCCACATGAATGAAAATGGGTATCCAATGAATGAATGGGCAGATTGCAATGCTGGGTAGTAGTATCTGGTAGTGCACCCAGTGTTGCACCCTAACGGAATGAGATTCCAACCCATGGAAATGGGCGAATCCATTGGCCATAGGGCTGCTAACCCTAGCACGTGGGGCGTAACAGTGTGCAATGGCCTATAAAAGTGAAAAGATGTAATGCATGAAAAACATGTTATGCATGAAAAGCATGAAAATAATGTTTATGCATGAAAGATGAAAAGCATGAAATGATGTTTATGCATGAAAGCCTAATTATTTCTAAGAATGTTTATGCATGGAATGAAATGCAAATGTTTATGTATGCATGTTTTCAAAAGGAAAAGAATAGATGCCTAGTATGTTCACTGCATGGTGTATTACTTACTGAGTATTAGACTCACTTTTGTTTTAAATGTCCAAGAATTGATGAAAAGGCTGGGGAGCAAGGCATTACTGCAGAGAGAGAGAGGCAGACGCTTAGTGTCTTCCCTGTTGGTGAGGAAAAAGAAAAGAAGGAAAATGAAAAGAAAAATATGCTAAGAATATGTATGTATATAGTGATTCCACCCCTCGCGGGCGGGGTTGTTACACTAACACTTGTTTCAGAACACAACATACATAAGACAAAAACTACTTGGGCCACCTGTTCACTACAAGAAAAAGGTCATTTCCCGGCGATTTCTAAATTGCTGCAAAAAAATACTCCAAATGGACATTATTTGCAGTGATTTTCAACTCGCTGCACGTTTTTAACACCAAGTTAGTGTTTCTGTCTTGGACTTCAGTTAAAAATTTTTTTGCAGTGATTATTTTAGTTTTAGCAGCAAATATGTGTGCCGGAAAAGGTTTTAACTTGTTGCGACACTGTATTTTACGTCGGGATTGATTCTGGGGTGCCAAAACATGAAAATAGATAAATTTCCCCCCAAGCATTTCCCCCCCCATATACTATTCTTCTCCACTTCGACGAAACCCAGAAATAGAAAACCCCCAAGCTTCCACCTCCTGTCTATGCTGACAGTCACTCCTGTATACGACAGATAGAACGCCACTTGAAGGCCTCACTATCAAAACTCCTCCATTCACCTTCGGAGTCCCATTTTCCCATACACTTCTCTAGTTCCCCCTATACTTTGATTTCCTCCATGAACAGCCCACCTACAACTTAAAGTTCCTCATACCCCAGTTTACACGCGAATTTCTGACTTTCCCTGTGGTATCGCTCCAATGTTTTGAATCATTTCTTGCCCCTTGAATTAGATTGGGAAATAGTGCCTCCATATTCGATTGGGAACTAAGTTTTTGGGCTTTATTTTGCGAACAACCGAGGCTAATTTTCAGGGAATAAATTCCCTTTCAGGTATATTTTTTGTGTCTAATTTTTCTATTAGAGAAACCTTCATGCATTTCTTGTAACTGAGTTCATAGCTTTCTTGTTTGTTTGTACAATAATTTTTTGTCACTGTTAATCTGATTCCCATGTTCTTCCTTGAGGTTTAATTTTTGTATATCTTCCTTTTGTGTACGTGGTGGTCTAAGCTGTAGATATTATCATAATGCAAAATTCATGGTTGATATTCTTGCAAAAACAGATACTTAAGTGATTTCTGTGAAGAATGTTGCTTAGTTTGAATGTGCATTCTTAGATTTTTGTGGGAATTGTTTTGCTGATCATGAATTACTATACGTTAACACTTTCTTTTGTATCCATATAGAATCAATGCCTTTTTTGAATGCCCTTCGATGTTTACTTGCAACCGTTGCTCGATGAATTGCTTGAAATTTGGGAACATAGGGTACCTACATATGATGCCTCAACTAAAGGAGACTTTTGTGTTGTATGCTTCCTTATTGTGGACAATCAATGATTTTCATGCCTAGAAAATCTCTCTGGCTGGTCAACAAAGAAAAAATTGGCTTGTCCGTCTTACAATGTCGACACAGACTCTAATTGGTTGAAATATGGCTGAAAACATTGTTATATGGGACATCGACGTTTCTTACCGCCAGATGACATATGGAGAAGTAGGAAAGAGTAATTCAACGGTAGAGAAGATCATCACATGTCACCAAGAGATATAGGAGGAGACGATATTCAAACTCAATTGCAGATGAATGGGAATGTTCAGTTTGGAAAATCTCATAGGAAGAAAAAACGCAATACTGAAGAGTTGAACTAGACAAAGTGTGGCATATTCTTCACATTACCTTATGGGTTAACACTTCAACTTCGGCATAATTTAGAAGTTATGCATATTGAGAAGAATATTGCAGATAACATCTTATTCACTTTAATGAATAGTCTAGAAAAAACTAAGGATAACATTAATTCAAGGCATGACTTGGAGATTTTGGGCTATAGAAAAGAATTACATTTGAGGCGTGAAGGTGATCATATAACAATGCCACATGCACTGTACACATTACACAGAGATGAAAGGAATAAATTTTGTGAGTGGCTGTCCGATATCAAATTTTCAGATGGGTTCACTTCCAATATCTCGAACTGTGTTTCTCTACAAGATTACAAAATTTCAGGATTGAAAAGCCACGATTGTCATATTTTCCTTCAAATATTACTCCCTATTGCTACTGGGGTGTATTTAAGAAGTGATATTGTCTTGACTTTGATTGAACTTGACACTTTCTTCAAAGAGTTGTGCGCTAGAACACTAGATGTGAATCGCCTATCTCAGCTCCAAACTGATATCGTCACCATTCTATGCAAACTAGAGATGATATTTCCTCATTCCTTTTTCGATGTCATGGTCCACCTAACTGTCTATTTACCCCGTGAGGCCATACTTGGGGGTCTAGTATAATATAGGTGGATGTACCCATTCAAATTCAAGTGGTATGTTAAGAATAAAGCCTGTCCAGAAGGTTCAATAGCTGAGGCATACATTCACACCGAATGCTTGACATTTTTCTCCATGTACCTCAAAGACATTGAGACAAGGTTTAGTTGAGCGGACCGCAACATTGATGCTAACGAAGAGGAGACTATAGATTGATTCAGAATTTTTAATTAGAAAGTTTGTCCCTTGGGTATAGTTTCTAATGTGCAGTTAGAAGATAAACTCTTTGGGGCAGCCATCTGGTACGTGCTCAACAATTGTGCAGAGATTCGACCATATATAGAGTAAGCATCAACGAGTTTAGTTACAAATATACTTTCATTCGAACATAACAAGTTGTTATCAACTCAATACCAGCTAACTTGAATATTTTGGTTGGCGATTCTGTGCTCCAAATGCAAGGAACACTATGAGAAATGTAAGGTGCAACACCCAAATTGCATCGATCGCACACATCAAACTGAGTTTCCAACTTGGTTCAAGCAACGTGTAAGTTCTTCTCTATCCCTTTCTACATTGAAATGTTATAAGTTTCCTTGATATGCTTTGGAATGACGAAAATAAACGTTGTGAAATTTGTCAATAATTTTGGTATAGATTCAGGATCATCGTACCTCGTATCCACTTGATGTGTCCACTGATCTATATGTGTTAGCTTGTGGGCCTAACCGTTGGGTTGCATCATATGTTGCTTGCATAATAAATGAAAAAAGGTTTCATACGAAACAACATGAATTTCATCGACGTACACAAAATTCTTGAGTGTTGGTAACTGGGGATGAGGCCACAAATAACCTAGACTTCTACGGTATTATTAATAATATCGTAGAGTTACGTTACATAGAGTGGCGTCGGGTGTACCTATTTGAATGTGATTGGTTTGATGTTGGTGATCGAAAACGAGGGGTGAGGGTGGATCACCATATGATTAGTGTCAACATGAACAAGACTTGGTATAAGGATGAACCATTCATGTTGGCGAGTTAGGTTGATCAATGTTTCTACATAAGAGATTTAAGGACGAAAAGGAGTTGGGGTGTTGTGCAGAACTATACAAATAGGAATGTATACAACATTCTGCCAGTGTCGAGGGTTCTAAAATATATTGATGGTGAATCAAGTACTAATGATGCCGATCATGAAAATGAGTCTTCATATTATTATGAACTAGTGTTGTGTGATAATACAGATCCAGTGTCAGCTCCACTAAATAGGCCTGATATACTACCTAGCCATATTGATGCACGAGAAGTCATGGATCCAGATGGTGAATGCATAGATTCAACAGGCTTTATTAATGATGACATGATGACTTCTAGTTTTGGAGATGCGTATGGTGAGGGAAAATATTTAGATAAGGAGGATCTATCAATAGATGAGGGGGAATATTTAGATGAGGAGGACTTATCAACAGAGGAAGTGTCTCTGTCAGATTTATAATTACAACCCAAAAACTTCGTTGATTTAAGGTTGACACATTAGATTTCTTGTTTGAAATTGGTATGTGCATATAGACAGATCAATATGAGATTGTATGAAATACCTGTTTTGATTTATTTATTAAATCCATGAAAGATTTGTTTTCTCCTAGCTCAAACTATTTATCATGCAAATAACAAACAAGTACAAAAGTAGTATTTAGCTTTCCAACATTAATACATGATTTAAACGAAGTCTAACATGTGATACTTATTTGCTTCATGTGACGTTCAAACCGGGCCACAACATACTCCTAGGCGGTAAGCTATGTGGGCGTGTCAGTGTAATCCCATCTTCAATCTGGAGGCCTGAGAAGCACTATCAATCATCAAGGTATATAATTTGACAATTCAGTTATTCCTCTGTCTATGTTATGCTCATAATGTATAGGTTAGTCTACCCACAAGTAATTGAAAACAGTAGATAAATGATCTTTTTTACAAACTTGTCTGTGACTTTGAGAATATTATGTGGAATGGATCTGGCCTTTATCACAATATTATTAACTCGTACTCGTGCAGGTGACTGACCGGGACCCAGTTCTAGAGGTGAAGGGAGGTTTAGGCATTCATGCAAGGCGCTATGTACTGTACTCAGGTCGCCACAACCAACCACATGGAGTGAAAATCTCTTTATATCACAGCATAGAGGAGTGTAATCAATCTTCCTCGGATGACTCCACACAGCCCCCAAGTCCTCCATCATGCGCCAACCCAAATCCCCCAGCAAAACCTATTCAAGAACCCTTACCAGCATGGGAACAATCACCTACTAGAGAAGGAACTGGTGCGTGTTTCTCCAATACATAGTTTAAGGGCATTGACCTATTTATATGTGTTATTAAGTGTGAATATTCCTTAGCTTACACTTACAAAAACTAATGATCGTGAACCTTGAAATATAACTGTGGACGCCCCTTGAGGCCGTAGCAACGCAGGAACAGAGGAAACAAACTTGTAGGCCCTTTAAATGTATTTTCTTTAAGAAACTGAGGAAGAACGAGAAAGTGCAGTTGAAGATAAAAAATGGCGAGACTGCTCCATATTGTGAACACGCTTCTATGTTCACAACACGAGTATCGTAGATTGTTTAACAATACTATGACATGAGTCACAAGCGTTGGTCGGATGTCCCACAAGCCATGAAAGAGGAGCTCATTGATCGTGTTTGGGTAAGTCATTGGTTAGTTTTAGGAATTATTTGAAAGTGATTTATGTAGTATAATCATTGCCTAAATAACGATATGGCACATAATTGTAGAGTGATTTTGTGTTTGACTAGGAACATAAAAACCACTAGTTGATGGTGACAAAGGCTCTACGTAAGCGCTTCAACTCCTTCCATCATGACTTGCACAAGATTTATCAATCATATAGAAGCCACGAAGAAGCGTTGGCTAATGGGACTAGCTTGGTGAACCCCATTGTATGGGTGAACCCCTTTAATGTACATATGCTCTTTCTCACATTAAACCATATATCTACCCATTTAATATGTCTAAATATTTTTGTGTCAAATCCGTTTGTTTATCATAACTAACATTCCTGATGCGTATGGTAGAAAATTTCAGCTCAAAATCGGGAGAACCAAAAGAAGCAGGCGATTAATCACACATGAAGACGTAAATCATTTGTCCGATTACTTGAGCAAAAGGTATCTCTACGTGAATAATTTCTTTTCATTTCAATAAACTTGTGAAAATGCACATTACTGTTGGGCATAAAATGCACATGTCCACCACAATAAAGTTTTTTGATATGAAAATATATTCTTATACTCATTGCTCACACATGTAGCGCACTGGGAATGGAAATTTGGTCGACTTCTACAAGGAGATGCGGTGGTCGAAGAAGAAGAATAAGTTTGTGACATATGCTACATAATATACTTACGTGAGTAGTACACTTACAGAAGCCGAGATCTATGTTTCTTTCCGAATATGATAAATGCATACATAGTATTGGATGCTAGATTGTTAATTATCGATGTTTTCTCAATGTGCAGAAGGAGATGCAAGGTAGGTTGGACAAGATAAAAGTTTGGACGTTTTTATAGTTGTCGATTATTCTTGCTTGGGCCTCCACAACTGGCTGCATGGCAGCCACAGATGGTGGCACTAGTCGGTCTTCCTTTGTCGATCTGGTGGCTGCTGTCCCCCAGCCCTTCCCTAAGATGGTGCTTCAGCATAGAGCTCTGAAAGTGCTGGACGATGAAACATATTTCCAGTTTTCATGTGAAGAGATCACAAAGTTTGTGGAACCATTTCGTTATTCGGTGATCCTGAAATTTCTAAAGCAACACCCCTCTCTTGAGGTTGTGCAGTCGTTTATACATAATCATTGGGGCATTTCTTCTACCCCGCTTGTATCTTCCTTGAGAAGGCCAAGGAGCATTTTTGTTCGTATGGTAAACGAGGCTGACTTCACAAAGGCTATGTCGAGGGATGTATGTGAGATCATTAGGATATTTTACCGGGTGTTTAGATGGACACCAAACTTCAAGGATGAGGATGAGCCTTCTCTGGTACCAATATGGATCTCTCTTCTAGGACTCCCTCCTAACTTTTACAGTGAAGCATTCTTGAGTATTCTCATTGCCCCTATCAGCACTTTCATCCGTCGGGAGAATTCGACGCCTTGGGCCACAAGAACAGATGGGGCACGACTGTGTGTTGAGGTTGATGCTTCTAAAGAACCTCTCTCTCATTTTTGGATTGGAGCACTAGGGTTACCATCCAGTAGGAAGCAAGAAGTTGTTTATGAAACACTTCTTGCCTACTGTTGTAAGTGCCGAATGCAACGCCACAATTCCCAAGCTTGTCGGGCTGATCAAATAGTGAAGATGGGAAAGGCACGGGTAGGGAAGAAGGGGCAGAAAGAGTCGGATTTGGTTCCTGAGAAGGGTATCGAGACAGCTCCTGAGACAGTTCCTAAGAAGGGCCCAAGTGTAGTTGTGAGTCCGAGTGCAATGGTGGTTTCAAGTGATACAATGGTCCCAAGTGCAGTTGTCCAGAGTGTAGTTGAGGATGTTTTTGTTATTGAGCCAGCGGGGTTTATTTCATAGAAAGATGAGGGATTGGTGACTAACTTGTCTAGGGTGCAGGTAGTTGCCGTTGAAGAGGATCCACTCATTCCTACTACTGTTGTGATCTTAAATTTTGCCGAGATGTCAAGACCTAGTGAGGAGGCTGCTGTTATATCACAACTTACGGATATTGCTGTGTTTTCTGTCCATCATACAGTTTCTGCTGGTTGCGCATTGCTTGAGAGGGAGGTTACGCTTGTTATCCTATTTGTAGGCCAGGAAAGTGAGGTGGGTGTCGTGGCTTCGAATGATGGGCCAGATGAAGAGTAACTAGAACCAAAGCCAGAACTAGAATCGTTTGTGGAGGATACTACTTCTAAACCGGAACCAGATCTACATCCTGAAGTTTTCCCTTAAGATAAAGACTACTTGACAGAATTTGAGATCAAGGAAGGTAAAAGAAAATACAAGAAAAAAGTTTTGTTAAAATGAGAAGTTCTTCTCGGGTTCTTGCTTGTTTCTCTAATCCCTCTCAAAGATTGATCCCATTTTTGTTTGGAACATTAAGGGAGTTGGGACCTCAAAAGGTAGACTAAAAATATTGCTTGGTAAGTTGAGACTGAAAATTGTTGCTCTGTTGGAACCTTTTCAAAATCTTGATGTTGCTAGGAGATTGGGATGAGTTTTGAATTTTGACAACTTTATTTCAAATGAGGTTGAAGGGGGCAAAATTTAGATTTTTTGGGATAGTACTCTGGAGGTGAGTTTGGCACGTATGGGAGGGCAATTTGTTTCTCTCAAAGTAGGCGAGGGTGCTGAAAAGTTTTTGCTTATGGTCATTTATGCAAAATGTACCATGGCTAAATGGTGAGTTTTGTGGGATGATCTTAGTATACAAAATCTGGGTTCAGATCCGTGTATGTTTGTTGGTAATTTTAATATTATCAGGAATGATTCAGATAGATGAAGAGGTAGGCCTTGACCCCTTTTAGATATGGAAGATTTTAACACCTGGATTCAGTAGGGGGTTTGATTGAAATGGCATCGAAGAGGAGTGCTTTTTCTTGGTGTAATGGGCAATATGGCCTTGCTCGTTCTTGGGCACGGTTGGATCGTGTTCTGATGGATGCCTCTTTTCTTTCAATATTTCCTAAAGCTAGTTGTTCTTATTTGTCACGTTCTACTTTGGATCATGCTCCTATGTTTATAGAGTTCAACAAAGATCCTTTCTCTTATGGTCCAGTTCCTTTTCGGTTTCAACAAATGTGGGTGGTACACCATAATTTTTTGGATTGTGTCTGGCAAGCCTGGTTATCTTGAGAGGGTGGTTCAGCCATTCATAATTTGGTTATGAAGCTTAAAAAGACTAAGATTGCCTTGCGGGATTGGAATAGAAGGGCCTTCGGTCAGACGTTGGGCCGGATTACTACTCAGGAAAATCAGGTTGAAGAGCTTGAGCTTTAGTTCCAATTAAATTGGGATGAAAATCTAGATAGAGAGTTGTAGGTGGCAAATGCGGAATTGGCAACCTGGCGGCGTCGGAAAGAAATCCGACTGAATCAAATGGCAAAGCTAAAATGGGTAGTGGATGGTGATAGAAATTTCAAATTTTTTCATGCTTGCCTCACCATGAAAAGGCGTAAGCAAGTACTCGAGAAGTAGTCGAATGATGTAGTGTTTGAGTCCCCAGAAAGCATTCACCAAGGTGTAGTTGATTATTTTTCATCCTTTCTCCAAGGTGAGCCGCCGGTTGAGCAACCTATCTTTGATGGTCTTATTGATCCGGTTATTTCTGCAGAGGAAAACACCTCCCTTGTTAGTGCGCCCTCTTTGGATGAAGTATTTACTGCTTTGTTCTCAATTTCGGTTGACAGTGCTCCTGGCCCTAATGGCTTTGGTTCTGGTTTTTATAAGAATTGTTGGGAGGTGGTTAAAAATGATTTGTGGAAGGCAGTGTTGGAATTCTTTGCATCTAAGTCTCTCCCCAAGTTTTTTACAGCTTCTTTTTTGGTGCTAATTCCTAAGGTGGACTTTCCAACAGGTTTTGACAAGTTCTGTCCCATAAGTCTTCTCTCAGTTTTTTATAAACTTTGCTCCAAGATAATTGTGAATCAATTAACTAGTCTTTTGCCTTGACTGGTTTCTTTTTTGCAAGGAGCCTTTATCCTAGGTAGAAGTATATTTGAGAACATAAGCCTCACTCAGGAAATGGCTCACTCTATTAATAAGAGGAATCATGGTGGCAATATTATGTTAAAAGTAGATATGGCAAAAGCATATGATTGTGTGGATTGAAATTTTCTGATAAAGGTCTTGTTGAGTTTTGGTTTCTCATCTCAATTTTGTGTTCTGATCTTCTTTTGTATTTCTAGCCCCTAGTATTCGATTATGATGAATGGGACTATAAAAGGTTTTCTTCCCAGGAGGTCGTGACTTTCAACAAGGTGATCCCCTTTCTCCTTATTTGTTTATTATCTAGCAGGAGATTCTTTTCCGGATGATTCACAGGAGTGTGGCTGAGAATAGATTTGGTCATTTTCATTGGGCCCGAGGTACGCCTATTATTTCCCATTTAATGTATGCTGATGATGTGGTTATTTTTTCTAATGGGTGCCAAAGATTGGTTCGGGTGCTTCTAAGTATTTTGGGTCAATATGAACGTTGGTTGGGACAAGCTATTAATAAACAAAAGTCTGCTTTATATTGCTCGAGTAAAATCTCTCCTTCTCGTAACAGGCGTCTTCTCCGTAGCACTGGTTTCATGGAGGGGCACTTGCCGTTCAAGTATCTTGGAGTGCCCATTATCTTGGGTCGTCTTAAACAATTACATCTTAAAGACATGGTGAATAAAGTGAGGCAAAAATTCAATGGCTTGAAAATGCAGCTACTGTTTTCTGGAGGGAAACTAGTTTTGTTACGTCATGTTATTTCGAGTATGGCCTTTCACCTATTTGCTGTTTTACAGGTCCCTCAAGTAGTAATCAACAAGATTCATAAGCTGATGAGCTCCTTCTTTTGGGGTGAGTCAAATGTGAAAGATAAGATGAAATGGGTATTTTGGAAACACATTTGTAGGCTTGTGGCAGAAAGAGGTCTCAGGTTGAGGCTTTTCTAGGATACTCAGACAGCCTTGCATATGAGGTTTGCCTGGAATCTTCTACAAGGTAATTCTCTTTGGGCAAATTTTTTTAAGGCTAAATATGTGGGTTCGAAACCTTGGTTCCTTATAAATGTCGACAAAGGTTTGAGATTTTGGAAAATGATTGTTCGTTGCATCTCTTTGGTGTTGAGTAATTCTAAATGGAGAGTCAGAGAAGGAGATATTTTTTTTTGGTATGAAAAATGGCGAAATAATGGTGCATTGAAAAATGATTTTCCAGTTGTGGGTCAACCTTTGTTGAAAATTAAAGAGTGTCGTCTGTCAGACAACTGGGATGTGAATCAGATTCTAGTTTCTTTATCTGGTCCTAATTCGGGAAAGCATATTCTAGTCTGGACCCAAACAAAGACAGGTATGTTTGCCACTAAATCAGCATGGCATTGTATTAGAGTCAGAGGCTCCTCTCTTGATTGGCATTCTTGGATCTGTCATAAAAGTCTTCCCTTAGAAATGTCTATTCAATTTTGGAAGGCTTGGCACAGGGCTTTGAGTGTGAATGATAGGTTGTGTTGCATTGGCATTCCAATTGTTTCCAAATGTCAATGTTGTCTTGCAAGTCATTTTGAAGACATTAATCATATTCTCTTTAAGGGAGATTTTCCTAAAAAAATCTAGGCTTTTTTTTTGGAACCTCTTTGGACTTCCACTTGGTAGCAATTCGGAACACCAAGTCTCCTCTTGGTTCCGGCGTGCTAAGTCCTCCTCTTAGGTGGGTGTTATTATTAGTCTTATGCCTGTCGTTGTTACTTAGAGACTTTGGAGGAGAAGATGTCTAGCGCGAATGGAGGGCACCTTGGAATTGCATGAAGCTATCGTTAAATCTATTTCTGTATGGATTGGTTCCCTTGGTCAGGTGACTAATAATTCTTACAGTTTGTCTCCTCTTGATAGCATGATCCTCGAGACCTTATGAATTAAACCCGCTCCTTTGAAAGAGAGGCGGTGCAAAGTAGTCCAGTGGCACAAACCTCCATCAGGGTGGTTTAAGTTGAATATGAATAGTAGTAGTTTTGGCAACCCGGGTTCTAGTGATATTGGTGGTGTTATTCACAATGATACCGGACTGCCTGTGAAAGCATTTGCCTCTCCAAGTGTTTTGGTTCTAATAACAAAGCGGAACTTTTTACACTTCTTAATGGGTTGTGGTTGTGCAAGTCCTTTAAGCTTTTCAATGTGATAGTTGAGGTTGATTTGATGGTCATTATTTCTTGGTGGCTTAGAGGGCGGTGTGGGTTTTGGTAGTTGGAGGATTATTGGGAAGAGATTGTTGGTCTAGCTCAATCTATAAATTGTCATTTTCAGCATGTTCTACGTGAAAGGAACAAAGTGGCGGATTGGTTGGGCCAAAGATGGTGCTAATGGTGTCACTTTGGACTACACTATTAATTCTATATTGCCTCAGGTCCTTAAAGGCTTGTTACGGCTAGATGTATCTGGGTTGCGTTTGTTAAGATGTTAATCTTGATTTTGTTTTTGTTATGATCTGATATGCTCTTCATTTTGGTTATAGGCTTGCTTAGAGTCTTTTCTGGGCTTGGTTTCTTTGTAATTTTTTCTTAAAGTCCTCGTTTTGTTTTCTGGTTTTTTCTCTACCATAAGCGAGGGTTTTATTAATAAATTCGGGCGGGCATCACTGTTGGACAGGTGATTTCCCACTCTTTGATTAAAAAAAAAAAGAAAAAGAAAAAAAAAGCAAGGTAGGTTGGATGGCCTAGGACTAGAGCAACGTAGTGATGAGGCAACAACGACTGTCTTTAGGGAGTCCTTGGCCATTGACCTAGATATGCACAAGGACTCGGGGAGATGGTAATCCTTGAGTCAAGTGGACAACGCGACAAACTTCAAATGCAACAATACCTGTCTGATATTGAAAAACACAAGAAAGATGCTGAAGAGTACAAGAGTCAGTTGGATGAAATGAGGACAGAGATGCAGGCTCTTAGGGAGCATTAGATATAGACTGACAACCTGCTTCAGTCATTCTTTAGGGGTTTTCCTTCATTCGCTGAGTCACTTCGACAGACTCGGTGTAACGATACCCCCGACCCATAAGGGGGTGATATGTTTTGGATATTTTGGGTGGTTTTTTGTTAGTCAATATGACAATTGGGCAATATATATATATATAGTACTATATATATTTATATATAAAGGGATCTATGTCTACACCAGGGAGATAACAAGTTTGGGTATCCTCTTTTTGAAAAGCTTTTGAGATAACAAGGGATCAGTGTAAGTTCCTTATTTCAAAAATAATTTTCTCACCCAAACAGTACAAATACTTGTTAACTTTTTCTTCGGCCTTTTTTTACTCGATTTGATATGCTCTGTAGTGATGTGATGTGTGAATCATCTAATGGAATGTGGCTTGCAACACAGTGCAGGACGAAGGCTTATTTTAAAAGATTTGTTGTTTGCACTTCCATCCAATGCTCATGAATTATATTCGCTGGTATAATCCATGAGCTTCAGATGGAAGTCATTGCTCTATAATCCTACTAGACATGGGTGTAAAGTAACATGTCTTAACTTTAGTCAAGTCACCTGACTAGTTATTGGGAAATTGTTATTTGGAATATGTGGTGCTTATTTTCTTCATGGTTTCTTTTCTTTTTGTTTTTTTTTTTTTTTTTAATTCTTGTTATTTTTTTCTTGGATGAAGAAGCATGATAGGTGGTTGTTCATCTTCAAAGTCTGTTGTGCTGATGTACATTTGCATATCAAATAGTATTCATGGCCCTTGGTGAAAGCCTAGATATTATTGACTTGGTTGGTGTTTGTTTGTACATGTATTCTTCAGAATCAATGGAGGAATGGGATCAAGAGACACTGAAGAAGGTGGTGAAGTCGAAGAAGTGGAGTATAACCAGAACAAACCAATTGATATTGTAGGTTCATATTAACTCTAAGATTCTTTCTTCCGTATGATATTAGTGGTTGCTTCTTTTTTTTAAAAATGCTATTGGAAAGTGTTGTGCTCTCTTGATTGCTCCCCAAATCTCAATTAAATGCTATTAACTTCTTATACAAGCATGTGTGTAAGTTTCTCTAAGAATATATTGGAGCTAGAATAATTTGGTGGTTACATTAATAGATGTAGGCTTGTAGCTATGGCAAGATCCTTCATTTAGGGTGGATATTAAGGGGATGCTTGGATGTAAGATTTTCATGAAGATTTCTGAAACATTTGAGAACTTTTAAAGATGGCTTTGTGAAAGTGGTGGGACTCATTAAAAAATGTTTAGATTGAGAAAATTGTTTAAAGGTTTTTATTGGAGGTTAAAGTTGGTGGGGCTTATTGAAAATATGTTTGACAAGAGTTGGATGTTATTGGAGGTAACATGCTGTTTTATTGGATGTTATTTTTTGCCGTCTTTTCAATACTTGAAGCATTTTTAATAATAGGTGAGGATTCAAATGTGACAAATAGATAGAGAATTATTTTTCTTGTATTTATGTGGGTTGTTGGTGCACTACAATTTGAAGGCAATACATCGGCTCTTGTGTAGAGGAGGATTATCTCTATATGCTCCTCAAGAGTTGAAAAAAAGAAGATTTGAAGTGAGTGAAAATGACCCCCTGTAGTTAGAGTCGATGGCTGCAGTTTAGGTAATGCAGGTCAACATTAGTTTCTTTCTATTCATCATTCTTGCTTGACACATTTTTGTTAGAGTTCTACACCTTATATTAATATTTGATCTTATTTTGTCATTCAAAAAAGATCTTATAACATATGAAACAAGATTGTTTGATCTAATGTAGTTCCTCATCAAGGAGCTTACTTATTTTTCAAAGTTGTTAGTGCACATGATCTTTCTGTACAAGAACGAGCCTTTTCTTTTATTTTTTTAATACATTTATATACAGGTTTGCAAATACTTTTTGGATGCAGTGGAAAAGAAACAGTACGGTGGTCTGGGTTTGCCCAAACGATGGCAAAGACTGTCACTACAGACATGCTCTACCTCTAGGATATGTTTTAAAATCTCAAATGAAGGCAATCCTAGAGGAAGAGATTGAGAAAATTACAATTGAAGAAGAGATTGAAAATCAGGTTATAATGATATTTGTTTTCATTTCCCATAGATTTGTTTTCTTCCCAAGCTTCTTGTTGTAGTGGGAATATTTTTTGTTTTAATTTAGCTTCATATATTTCAACCCATATTATTTGTTCTTTCGTTTGCTCCACTTTCTGATCTTGTTCTTATAAATAAATATTAGTATGCTCTTTTCTTCAGCGTGCTAAAGTAACAGGCTCAACTCCAATGACTACTGAGCTGTTCTTTGAATGGAAGAAGAAAAAGATGGAAGAAAGAGATTCTGGCTTGGTTGCACAACAAGCAGAGAAGGTTAAGAATGACTGCATGAGGTATTTTGATTCATCTGTATGCTGCATTAAGTTAAATGGTCTCAATTTGTTTGTGCTATTAACTTAAGTTTTGCATGTTTCAGTGGTCGGGAGTTATTTCTTTCGGATGATAGCTTGTTTGTGGATGATACTGAGGCATACGAAAAATACCAAAGAGAAGAAGAAGATGAGGCTGCTGAACAAAAGGTAATCATGTTCCTTCTATTTCGTTTATAAGATAAGTAGTGGTCTGAAACATGTGGCACTAAAGTTCCAGAGTTGATGAACTCTGTCTCCCCATATTTTATATCCCTTCCCCTGTATTGGTCCCAACATCTTTATCGTGCATAACTTAAACACTATGTAACAGTTGATTTGCATGAAATGTATCTTTTGCATATTAATTGGAGTCCATGAGTATATGCTACAAGATGCTGATAATTGTCTTACCTTTTTCGACTTGTAAATAAAGTCTCTTGCCTTCTTAGGAAAAATGCCTGTTATGATGTTTGGATGCATTTGTCTTGGGTAGAAATGTAGAGGATTCAATAAAATTACTATTAGTTATAACTGTATAATCTACTATATATATGTTGTTTGAATCATGGTACAAATCTAGTCGTACTAGTGCTTTTGTGTTGTGCTATAAGCAACATTGGAACAATCTAAATAAGGCTCAAGCCACTTCTGAGTTTATACTCCAAAAGAAGGGATTATACTTCAAAATGACTAGTCATTGTTACAACTTTAATAGTCACGTTTCACAACACCAGAGAGCAGGAAGTTGTCACCTTAGAAACCAGGAATAAAAAGAAAAGAGGTTATTTTTCAAGTTCAAAATGTCCTTGGTGCCTGTCTAGTTGTCCCAAGAGAAGAAATGGATTTATTACCAAAATAAGAAGAAGAATGGGAAAAGAGAGAGAGAGAGAGAGAGTGAGAGAGAGGAATTGAAAGCTAAGTGCAAAAAGAAAATGTGACTACACCTCATATCTAATGGTAGCAAGGTTTTGAAAGTACATTACAGACCAAGTGCAACAATATATTTAACATATGCTTTCATCTTTGTGTAACGGTTTTCAAGGACATTTACTCTACTTATCTTTATAAACTAAATAGATTTTTTTTTTAGGGGGGGTCATTGGTTTTTCTTCTAAACATGCTCCATTAAACCTATTCTTTTCATATAACTGAATTTTTTAGTTTTCCTTAATGTTGTGCGGTCTGTTGATATTGTCAAATACATGGATGAGGAGTATGAGAAGTAATGTGAGATATATATCTTCGTGTTTGTCACCTTTCTTGATAAATAACGATATGTAGAACTATGGGTGCCAATGCCAACAAACAGTCCCACTTAAATAGAGTTGTGGAACTTGGTAGTGATTATTTCGGTGGATAGTAGAGTTAAACAATTTGTTATAACAGTGATGTTTATCTTAAATCGCTAGTATTGATCTATACTAGCAAATTTTTATCTCTGCAATTGGATTTTCAAAACCATTTAGTCAGTTGTAGCGATTTTCTAAAAACGCTGGGAAAGATTAATTCCAGCGATTTAAGAGAGTCTCCGTTGCTAATGTCAGTATAGTTTCTTGGAAGTTTCTAAATAATTAAGAGAGTTTAGGGATCAGAGAGAGTTTCTCATACCTGAAACTTGCTATTTATACTATGAGTTTAGGGGGACAGATTGTGTCTGCCCCCATGGAGTCTGTGTCTTTTGTATTGTTTCTTTTGTTAGAATCTTTTAATGCAGCGTGGCTCTGCGACGACATCATTAATTTGGTGTGTAGCTCAGGTAATGGTGCCATTAATGTGGTTTGGTTCCTCGATTTGCCTCACCCCGCTAGCATCCTTGATGGTCGGTTGATGCCTCTCATGTTAAAGGATCAAGGGTTCCCTGTACTTTTCTCCAATTACGTGGACAAGCACTCAAGATCTAGACCCTATTTGAGGGGTCTCCAAGTCGGTGAGTCTTATCCCTTGCAGCACGTTCCCGTTACCTCATACAGGTAGCGTCCAGAACAGCCTACCCGTGGCTCGGGCCTAAGAGTCTGCTTGTTCTGGCCTGGGCCTTTACTTTTTGTCCCCTTAGTTGCCCTTTTCAAGCCTACTAAGACAGAAGGGGAGACAAATCCCTTACAGTTATCCCCCTAATTCTCATTGGGCTCGTACAGTTGAAATTATTATTAGAACCGCCTTGTCATTGAGGCCAAGATCCCTCTATTGACGTGTACATGGCTTCGAAGTTTGAGCAGGTTCCTGTTGCTTGGCTCCCCTAATATCATTTCCTTTCCACTTTTGTTGGCACATCTCTTAATAACTTTGATGGCGTCTTTTCAGTTGTATCAATGTCAAGGGCCTCAGGTAGCTCTTTGCCTTCACGTCACTTCGTGTGCGTATTTCTTGGGATTCGAAGAGTCTCATACTTCTCCCTTCTGCATGGGGTGTGGGAGATTAACCATGGCCTTCCCCCTATATAAATGAGATCTAGATTAGAGTCTCATTTCCTTTCACCACACTGTAATCTTCCTGTCATCCTTGTTCTCCCAACTTCTTCTCCTTTTTGCTTATTCTCAATTCTCTACTACATTTTACTTCTTTATCGATGACCTTTGAGAAATCCCCCCAACCCATGCCTTCCGGTGGGGAAGAAGCTTTGGGGCAACAGTTAGCGTTCCAACGTTCAAGCAATGATGCTAGCATCATTGGCCCTTACTTACCAAGTGTCAGAATCAATGCTCTTTGAGGTCCCCGACCCACACAAGGGTGTCGTTGATGCTGAGGGTCACTCTTCTCGAGTGGCCCTCTTTCCTTCCATGTTTATGTGTCGCTTGAGGCTTCTTTCCCCCACCCTATTCACGATTTGCTGGATAGTCTTGGTCTAGCCCCATCTCAGCTTCATCTGAATGCTTGGAGGCTTCTGATTTGCTGCAACATTATCTGGCGACGTGCCTAACTGGAGTCGGACCCGGAGCAAGTTGACCTCACCGGCCGTGAGTTATCCTTACTCACAAGGTGTTGCTGTAAAAGGGGAATGATTGTAGCTTTAGGGTGATGCACACCCTGTTCAACCTGGAGTTGCGATACCGTAAGGTGAAGGACTAGTCACCGAAGTTCTTCTTTGTGGCCAGCCGCGAATGGGAGTTTCTAGTTTGTCAAGTGAACCGTTGTGGATTTTCGATTCGAAGCGACTAGGGCAAGGTTCCCAAGGATAAAGTGGTTTGTCCGAAGGCCACCCCCGTTGAGTCACGACATATCACCACCGTTAGGGAGTGAGTGAAGAGGAACCCCAACAACATCTTCTCGGAAGCCCTCCTTTCAGAGTAGAGCCTAAGGGTCTCTTTTACTCCCCTCAGCCATGTTCCCTTTGATGACAAGGTGACTATTTCCCGGCGTCGGGTCACTCTTGCTCGAAAATGCCCCTCAGACCCTTTTCCATCGCTCAAAGGGAGGAAACCTCGCTTGGAGGGGCCCGCCCCCATCTGGAGCCCTGATTCCCTAAAGAGGTCAGGAAAGACTAGGTCTCTTTATCTGGTTCCCGCCCCCATCAGGTAGCCGAAAGACTAGGCTCGCACCCCATTAGGGGGAGATCGGGATTCCTCAAGTCAAACCTGGCCCTTTGATTCCCTAAAAAGGTAACTTCTTTGGATGGCCGTGGTATGCTTTTTCACCGTGATGGGAGTCAGGGTAAGCATTTGGCCAGCCTAAAGGCTGGACCAGCACTTTTCTGCGGCAAGGTTCAAGTGTCTTTTGGCTTAACTCATCCCTGTTACCCGGCAGGGAGGTAATTTGTTCGAGCAGTTTGAGATTGAACCCATTCCTGCTCATTGACAATTGTTTTGGCCAGGCTGGCGCTGAAAGCCTGAAACTAATTGTTGGTCGCTGTAGAGGTCGATCTAAGTATTCAGACTGTCGTGGGGGCTGGATCCGCACTCTTTCGTGGGAGGGGTAGAGCAGCCTTTGGAGTGACTCATCCCTTTAAATCTTGCGGGGAGGTAAGTTTTTGGGTAGTTTGCAACTGGACCCACTCTTGCTTGTTGATGCTTACGAAGAAGGTAAGTCTTTTGTTTTCATATAGCTGAGGACTAACCCGTACTCTACTGCATAAGGGATAAGGCAACTTTTTGGCCTACCTTTCCTTTTTAGTATCCTATAGGGGAGGTAAGTTGGGACAGCGATATAGTTGGTCCATTCTTCATCGTGATAAGAGTCGGGGTAAGTTGTTCTAGCCGCCAAGGGGGAATGACACATTCTCCATCGCGGGAGGGGAGAATGGATTTCGGCCTAGTTCTTCCCTTTGGTCCCATGAGAGGTACATTGTTCGGGCAATTTGAGACTAGACCCGCTCTCGATCGTTGATATAGCAGGAAAGGTAACTGTTGGGTTAGGCTGGCATTGATCCCACTCTTCATTGTGGTGGAGGTTAGGATAAGTTGTTTGGGCTACCGAGGGAGCATGACCCGCTCTCCATCGAAGGAGGGTTAGAGTAGCCTTTGGCCTAGCTCTCCCCTTTGGTCCCTCTGGAGGTATGTTATTCGAGCAGTTTGAGACTAGACCGGCTCTTGCCTATTGACAATGGCAAGAAAGGTAAGTGTTTGTCTTCAGGCTGCTGAGGGCTGACCCGCACTCTGCTATGGAAAGGGTGAAGCAGTCTTTGGCGTGCTCATCCTTTTGGTACCCCGCGGGGGAGATAATTTATTTGGACAGTTATGTGGCTGGTCCGCTCTTCGTTGTGAAGGGGGTTGGGGTAAGTTGTTCGGACCATCAGGGGGGGCAAGACCCATCCTCCATCGCGGGAGGGATAGAGCAGCCTTTGGCCCAGCTCTCCCCTTGATCCCCTGGAGGTACGCTTCAGGCAATTTGGGACTGGTCTCACTCCTGTCCTTTGACATCACAGTGAAGGTAGGCTTTGAGCTGGGCGTTTGGCCCAGCTCTCCCCGTTAACATCACTCCTGCCTTTTGCAGATTTCGTTAATTGTAGATCATCTTGTCAGTGTTTTGTTGATAACACTAAAGTTTGAAGTAGATGTGTTGCATTGTTCTAGAAAATCATGTCTTTCATTAAATAGCAAGTATTTACAATATTTAAATGACACATTGCAAAAGAAAGGGAAACAGAGCCTTCAACCCAGGAGCTTTTCTTTCGTTCTGCCTTTAACTCTAGGGCCATGCACCTTCCCACTCCCCCTCGAGCCCGGTAAGGTGAGTCACAATCTAAGGCCTACCAGGGCTCTCCAAACGATGCATGGCCTATTCTCTCCTAGAGGTACCATCCATGGTAATCCACCCATCCTTCTGTCTTAGCAAGAGATGTAGGATTCTCTTGCTAAGACCTGTTCGCCTCAGATTTCTCCCACTCCATTGGGAGTTAGGAACTTCATCTTGAGGTGGTAGATCGATATCACGGCCCGCAAGTTGTTGAGGGTGGGCCTCTCAATGATGACGTTGTATGACGGTGGCGTTCTTAACACTATGAAGTCGACCATGATTGAGGCTGTGCAAGGGGAGCTGGTGCAATTGACACTCTCTGGACTACTAAACTTCATAGACGGGTTATGGTAAAGATGTGGAGATGAGAGAATCATCGTCTTCACCACCAACCATAAGGAGAGGTTAGATCTTGCTCTATTGCATCCTGGGCGCACGGACATACACATTCACATGTCCAACTGCACCTCGCATGGCTTCAAGCAGCTGGCCAACACTTACCTGGGAATTTGCTGCCACCACAACCTGTTTTCAAAGATCGAAGGCTTCCTAGAAAACACACATGTAACTCCTGCATAGGTTGCTAAAGAGTTGATGAAGAGTGACAATGCTGATGTTGCACTCCAAGGACTCATCAAGCTTCTCAAGCGGAAGACCATAGAAGGCGATGATGTTGCTGCTGTTGAAGATCCGAAAAATGCTGGAATTCAGAAGGCCAAAAGGCAGAAATTGGAGAACAAACAAAGAAAATCTACGAGGAATACTAGAGCAAAGAGCATGATCAGAAGAAGAAAATGTTTGTAATCAACCATGCCAGCTATATATAGAATTGAGTAGCGCCTAATCTTTTCAGACTGGGGTTAGATTCATGTCTCAACTAAAGGCTACTCTAGGGTTTAAATGACAAGAGAACCAAGAGTAAAGTCTACGTTAGTAAGTAGTAACTATCAACATCATAAATATAATTATAGTAAAATATTTTTTAATGAGTTATTTACATAATCCATATTAATAACTCACTTAATTTTAATTAAGTAATTTAAATAATTTTTTTTATCAACATCAACTAATCGACGACTGACACATGATATATTAACGTGATATATCAATTCTCTAATTAATTATCTAACAAAAGATTAATAGAAATATCTAATTGCAAATTTCTTAAAAATCATAAATCAATGTTACTATATTTATAAGTGGAGATCTGGTCTTATAAGATAGTTCTATATTCAATGACTATTTTGCAATAATCCATTTTTTTAATATTCAACTTGATTTCAACTTTCTTTCAGAAATCTTCCAAACCGCTAGAGGAGGAAGAGTCCTCATTTCTCCTTCCCCCTTTCCTTTCCATCTTTTATCCATCCCTCCATTCTCTTCTTTTCTCCCTATCTTTCCCTCCTATCTCCATCCCTCCTTCCCTCATCTTCTCCCTCTTCTTCCCTTCTTTCTCTTCTTTTCTTAATTTATTTTGTTTCTTTCAAGGTTGAAATGACGGATTTACAATTCTTCGACACCTCTTGTAAGGCAGAAGCAGCACAAGATGCTTCCTAGGCCGATCGTTGGGAAGATTGTGGTAGATCACCGAATCAAATCGTTCAGATATGACTTTTATGGCTGATTTCGTAGTCTACTAGAATAGATCTAAATTGTAATTTGTCATTTTCACATATATCTTTCTGCTTTTATTGTTGTTTCCTTTTGTTTAGTTAAAAAAAAAAAGAATCATCTTTTGGACATTTTGTCTGTAGAGGTTAAGTCCTCTCCTCCTATGGAGGGTGGGATATGAGTCTCTGTTTTAGATAAAGTGCTGTTTTTTAGACGGTTGTCTGTAGAGAGCTTCAACAATAGTTAAGACCATACCAGTCATAAAAAAAATTTGTGTATTTATGAAACTTCAAATGTAATAATTGACTTGTGATCTAGAAATTTTTTTATATGTATCCGGTTATAAACGTAATTTTTTTTTATAAATAAAAAAAGTCGATTTCTAATTAAAAAGAAAATTATATGCAACTTGATTCCTTTCAATTCATAAAGTTAAAGTAACGTACCATTATAACGGGCTAGAATCTCAGCACGACTAGTTGGGGACAGCAAATATCAATTAAACGTGATATGTGTTCAGTCTCTCTAGGTTGCTACTTTTTCCCTCTCCGAGTTAAAAAAAAACAAAAAACAAAAGCGAATGTCTCAAGCATCTCATCGAAAATATTGATTAGCAATTTATATGTAGCTAAAAATCGTAAATCAATTAAAATAAACTGAAATCATAATTGATTTCTACTTCAAGTGTTCGAATTGGATTGTATTAAGTTCAAATAAATTTTATCCTATCATTCCCTCTTTTGCGAATTTGAAATCAAATGGAAATTTTGATTAGCAAAAATCATAAACACGCAAACTTTTATATAACTTTATTTTAAATGAAGATATTTTGATAAAATAATTTATAAAAATAGTAATGCTATTATGTCTCTGATTTACATCACTCATTTTATTATCTTGAGGTGGCACAACCAAAATATAGTAGCACGTGCTTATTAAAAATTTTTAAAAAAATTTAAAAACACAAATATAAAAAATTAGATAGAATTTAGAATTATATATATATATATATATTAATATTTTTTATTATCAAAGAAATGAATGGGATAAATTAGGTGTACGTCATCGTTGATAATATCCATAAAACATTATTCTGCGCCAGCCAGACATATCATATCGCTGAGACTCAGATATACACATATCAAAGTCAGTGATGTTTCAACTACTTGTCGACCAAAGGAAAAAAAAAAAAGAATGTCTTGGCCAAACAAAGAATATTTCAATATATAGCGTACATGAATTGAATTGGTGACTCTTTCCATAAGTGGTAGAAAGTCAGCCTGGGACTCATAACTTGGGGTCCAAGCTGAGTTATGTTACTCTGTAATCGGCAACGAATCTGAATGATGTACTCGCCTGTCTTATATTCTTCTTTTTTTTTTTGTGAGAAACAACTTCCTTTATTGATAATATATTGTGTCATATGATCTGATAAAACATTGGAGTTTCCTCCATGTCTGTTTAGCTAGATTATTGGTAATAGAATTGCACTTCCTATTTACATGTCTGACTATACATGTTTCCAACTTTATCATTATAGCTTGAGTGTCACTAATAGTCATCCCAAAGTAGCTTCTGATTCTTTAGATTGAGTTCATTGACCACTTATTTGCAATCTCCTTCGAGTATGACCCTCCTCATGCCCAGGTCTATTCCCAACTTTGCTTCTGTCCCTACTGCTATGGCCTTTGCTAAATTAGGATCAGACATTAAGTCTTGCTTTTTCTTCAAGATTGTCAAAAAATTACCAACTTCATCTCTAACTACTATCCCTATTCCTATTTTATAGTGTTATTTATCTATAGTCACATCACTGTTAACGTTATAAAAATTTTAAGGTGGACATTCTCATGAAGCTGTCCTTCTATTTTTTGCACTGACTTGATGTTCTTATCTTGGTTCAGCTGTACATAAGTCCATTTGCAGTTGTCTCACTCTGTGTATCACAGTCTAGGGATATATCAAAATATTTCTAAATACTAATTGATTTCTTCTCCACCAAAGATTCCAAAAGGATAAGAACGACTCTAACATTTCTTGTTTATCTAATTTGTTGAACATGTCTTCTATTATCTCTGTAAAATTTCTGTAAGAGCACTTACACTTTTAAATTTTCTAGATGGTTGACTCAAAACACCATTGGTTGAGCCACACTCCCACAATATATATCTAGTAGTTTCAGGCTCTTTAAGGGATATTAGGTAGATTAGATTATTCAAAACTTTTCTCTTATACCTATTACTCTTTGTGAACAATATATCTCGACAAGCTCTCCATAAAAACTTCTTTGCAGCTGGAGGTAAGTTCTTTGCAGCTGTACATAAGTACTCGCCTGTCCTATGAGACAAACATAAAAGGGAAATGCTTTTCCCTTTTCACAGAAGGTGGACAGGTGGTGGCTACTGATTAATTTTTTATTTTATTTTCTTACTTAATTGTTAAGTAAAGATTTTAAAATGCATTTTTGATTTATATTTATATTAAATATTTAATGAATTAAAAAAATATATATTTTAAAAAAAGATAATATTTTTTTTATCTATTCAGTGATTGTTTCGGTGGCCATCCTATGTGGGAGTAGCACTACCCCACCTAAAATTGTAATTAATCACATCAATTAATATAATACCGTTGAAGTGATTCATGCATGCATGGATTAATTAAATATAAAATTACTTAAAATGATAGAAAATGAAACATTTTAAGATTAAATGCAAAATTAATATTTGGATGATTTTTTTTTTATATTTTTGCAATTCGAGATCTCTCGTTTTTTAATTTTTTACAAAATTAATGCGTGAACTTCATAAAACTCACAATTAAGCATATTTTTGTCGGCCTTTGATTGGTTAATATGAATATTTATGTCATATGTTAGTTAATAAAAAAAATGAAATATGGCATCCCATTTATTTTTCAACGAAAAATTGGCGGATGTACTAATTGCGAGCTTCATGAAAACTAAAATCCGAATTGCAAAATTTTAAAAAGTTCAAATGTTGGTCCTAAATTTTAAATGAATTTTTGTATTAGTGGTGGAGTTCACGTATATCAACGCCACCAAATTGATATCCTTTACAACACTTGAATAAATTAAGGCTAGTTTGAGTGGTAGAGTATTTTGAAAATATTTTATTATTATTTATTTATTATTATTATTATTTAATATTTTGTTATTATTTTGTTATTATTTTTTAAAAAATATCTAAAATTATCTCATTACTTAAACGTAATTTAAAAATAATAATATTTTAAAATAAATAATAATATTTTCTTGAGACTGAATTCAAACTCCACCGTATAGCTCTCCTTGTCAACCTTTTCCACCACAAGGTCATATCATTTGTTAATCTATCGTTAAAGCTGAACAAATATCATTTCCAATTAACAAATTAACAATGTCAAGCAAATGATCAGTATCTTTTGGATGTACTGAATAGAATTTGGTGCTTGATGCATAGGATCCTGTCCTTTTAATAATTATCCAACATCTAAAATTGCTTGCCAAGGTAGATTAGTTTTTGGCTCCCTAGCCAGATCGAAGGGCAAAACGACACCTTGTCTCTTGACGACTCCTATATATATATATATATATATATATTAATAAACAATTCTGTGCAACAGTTCCAAGCAGCCATTGCTGAATTGTCCAAGCTCTGAGTTCAGTTTTGTACGATGTTCTCTCTCAAAGATATGCCCCCCTCAGCCTCCACATTGTTCTCCGCCTATGCTTCCTTCGCCGGCTCCATGATGCTAGTCCGCTCCATGACCAACGACCTCGTCCCGCACCAGTTCCGCTCCTACCTCTTCTCCGCCTTGCGCTATCTCTTCACCCCTCTCTCCTCTACTCTCACCCTCGTCATTGACGAGCGCTGCGGCATGGCCCGGAACCAGGTCTACAACGCCGCCGAGATCTACCTCGGCACCAAGATTAGCCCCTCCACCGAGCGCCTCCTCGTCGGCAAAACCCAACGCCAAAAGAACCTCAGCGTCTCCATCACGAAGGGCGAGGAGATCCTGGATAGGTTCGAGAACATCCAGCTCAGATGGCGGTTTGTCTGCATCGAACCCAAGAACCCGCACTCCAGCGAGCAGCGTTCCTTCGAGCTGATCTTCAACAAAAAATTCAAAGACAAGGTGTTCGACTCTTACCTCCCTCATGTTCTGCTCAGAGCCAAAGCCATTATAGAGGAGGACAAGGCAGTGAAGCTTTACAGCCGTGAGTGCCCATTCGGCGACGAAGATGGAGGGGGCCGGGGCATGTGGGGGTCGATCAATCTGGAGCATCCGGCCACATTCGACACTCTGGCCATGGATCCCGACCTCAAAAAGGCCATAATTGATGACTTGGAAAGGTTCTTAAGGAGGAAGGAGTTTTACAGAAGGGTGGGAAAGGCTTGGAAGAGAGGGTATTTGTTGTACGGCCCTCCTGGTACTGGCAAATCGAGCTTGATCGCTGCCATGGCTAATTACCTCAAGTTTGACATCTATGATTTGGGGCTAACCAGCATTTACTCCGATTCCGATCTGAGAGGGGTCTTGTTATCCACCACCAATAGGTCTATTCTGGTCATTGAAGATATAGATTGCGGCGTGGAAATGCAGGATCGGCAAAATCAGGACGCCCTCCATAAACCTTCTCGTACCAAGGTAAATTCCTATGCTTTTTACATACATTTTCTGTCCATAATTCATTAATCTTAATCTTAAATAAAAATTGACTTTCGGTTTCTTTGTATGATGCTTGTTTGTTGCAGTTGACGTTGTCGGGTCTACTAAACTTCATTGATGGTCTGTGGTCGAGCTGTGGGGACGAGCGAATCATCGTGTTCACGACCAACCACAAGGACCGGCTCGATCCAGCCCTGTTGCGTCCCGGGCGGATGGACATGCATATCAACATGTCATACTGCACCAGCCGTGGGTTCAAGCTCTTGGCCTCTAACTACCTCGGTGCCGGCGCTCACGGCCCCGACTGCCACCACCTGTACGCAGAGATCGAAGGCCTGATAGACAGCACGCTGGTCACCCCAGCCGAGGTTGCCGAAGAGCTAATGAAGAGTGATGATGCCAATGCTGCTTTCCAAGAGCTTGTGAATTTCCTCAAACGCAAAAAGGATGAAAGCGAGGAGATTAAAGATGATGTAGGGACTAACAAGAGTGAAGAAGATCACGAGGCAAAGAGGTTGAAAGTTGAAAACTAATGGTAACGTCAAATGTGAATAGATTCCTTAGGAACAAAATCAGGGGAAGAGGTGGAAGATTTGTAAGAGCAGCAAGATATATTCATACCACTAGTGTAAAATGTTAGACCAGCTATTCCTGGAGATTCCACAATTGTAGCCGATCCTCCTGTACATTCCAAATATGTAGCAACAGCTCAATTTCCTCCAGAACCAGCGTGATCAACGCCTCATTGATTTCCTCTTTCTCTTGTATTATGCTAAAAGTCTTATTTCCATTTTGTATATTTCTAGATTTAATTCTTGTAAAGCTGTGATTCCTTTTTTATCTTTGTAAAGCTGTAATACCCGAGTGGTGGATTGTACTATTTAAATCAAATGAAGAGGAAGGAGAGTTTAAGGTTTAGTTTGGATAGCGAGAAGTGTTGTGAAGTGTTGTGAGTAGAGATTGAAGTGGGTTTGTGGGTCCATTGAAAGTAGTTTGAGTTGTTTGGATGTATGAAATATGTTGAGTTGTTAACTTTTAAGTAGAAAGTTGAAAAAGGTGTGGGTCCCATTAATGATTGATTTTTTTTAATAATGATGAAATAATAATTTTATTTATATATAATAGTGATAAATATTATAGTAATTTTATTTTTTATTTATATATAATAATGATAAATATTATAATAATTTTTTATATATAATGGTGATAAATATTATAGTGATTTTTATATATATAATAATCGTAAATATTATATATTTATTTATAATATATAAATATCATAATGGACACTGGTGCCTTCGCTGCTTTGCTGTGATGGAGGAAAGTAACCGAGAGAAAAAGGAAGGCACTGGTTTCACTCGGGTCTACGATGGCACAGGTACGATTGATTCGAATTGTGATGGGTGAAAGAAATAAATAAAGAGAAAAAAGAATTTGAGAGGTATTGGAGAGGGTAGCCGAGAGGAAGGGAGAGAGAGAAAGGGGGGAGATATAACTTTGTGTCTAACAGAAAGTGTTTGAAGATGGGAAAATATCTTGTTTGGCATGTAGAGTATCTTAGTCCGTACGAAAATGTTTGGAAAGTGTTGGGATATCTTTGTTACCCAAACACAGCTTAAGTTGGCCTCTCTGTTTTCACTATTCTCTATTGTGTTTATTAGTTCTTTCATGGTATCAGAGACCTAAGGCTTACGCCCAATAAACATGATCCTACAACCCTAGCTTCTGCACCAAATGAACCAAACACAAATGGCCTTTTCTCTCTAAACTACACTCAATTTCCGAAATTGGATGGCCCCAATTATCCTACTTGGCGGATCCAATTTCTTGTGTTTCTAAAGAGTCATGACATGGTTGGTCTTGTTGATGGTACCAATCCTGCTTGATGGATCATTGAATCCTGCGTTCTCCAGCTGGTCTAAGAAGGACAACAACGTTCTCAGTTGACTCTATGCCTCCATTGTTGAAAAACTTGTTTCCACTGTTCTTAATCTCGAGACTTCCAAGCAAGTATGGGATGCTCTTCAAGCCCGCTTCTCCTCGACCTCACGGTCTCGCGTGGCCTTCCTCAAATGGCAACTTCAGACCATCTCACAAGGGAACCGCAACTGCCTCTCTTACATTGAAGAGGCCAAGCTCTTCTCAGATAAACTATTTGTTGCCGGCAAACCCGTGGAGGAGCGCAAGACCTCATCACCTACCTCTTGAGTGGGCTCAAACCGCAGTTCATGCCATTTGTCACTGCCTTTACCTTTGCAACAAGAGACAAGGAGCTCTCTCTGGATGATTTTTAGACCGAAATACTCAACTTTGAAACGTTGATGGAGGCCTCCAACTCATCTGTACCTGCTGAGAATAATATTGCTTTTGCAACTACTCATTCCAAACCAGCGGCTTCGAAGAAGACTAAAGGTCCAGGTTTTTCAACCCAGTCCCATTCGCCCGTCTCATATACTTGTCCTCCAGCTCATGTGGGGCCCTCTATCAACAAGTCTGATGTCCCTCAGTCTGGTGACAACAGACCCATTTGTCAGATTTGCAGTAAAAAGGGACACATGACTCTTGATTGCTAAAATAGATTTAATTTCTCCTATCAAGGCCGCCTACCACCATCGGATCTTGCTGTTATGGCTGCTGAGGGAAATACTTCTTATGCTCAACAGATGTGGTATGCAGACAGTGGGGCCAATGCCCACATTACCAACAATACGGCAAATCTCACCACCTCGCAGCCCTATGAAGGAGAAGAAACTGTCACAGTTGGTAATGGCTCAGGTTTGGTGATTCAAAATATGGGTACCACATCTCTTACCTCAAATAATTCCAATTTTACTCTATCCAATGTCCTTCATTATCCAAATGCTTCCTCAAATTTAATCTCTATCAACCGTTTTTGTTTAGATAATGATTGCTATTTTGTACTCACTGGAAATTATTTTTTGTGAAGGAGAACAACACGGGGCGACTACTACTCCAAGGGCAAGTTAAGAACGGACTCTATCCAATTGTAGATAATAAATCTTGCTCAAATAAAATTTCTTCCTTTGCAGCAAAACTTGGCGTATCAACCACTCTTGACACATGGTATGATCGTCTTGGCCACCCGTCTCAAGTTATTTTAAATAAGTTGGTCACTTCCAAACACTTAGATGTTTCCACACCAAACAAATAGGATTTTGTTCGTCATGTCCTTTAGAGAAATCCAAACAATTTCCCTTTAGTGACTCAACTCGTCAAACAAATCGTCCATTAGCACTTATTCATTCAGATGTACGGACATCTCCTGTGTATTTGGTTGGTGGATCAAAATATTATGTTCTTTTTGTTGACGATTTCTCTCGCTTTACTTGGCTCTATCCCATTAAATTTAAAAATGAGGTTTCGGCAATTTTTAAAAATTTCAAAACTCTCATGGAAAATGTATTTTCTTATAAAATTCAACAATTACAAACAGATAACGATAGTGAATTTACATCCACCGTCTTTAAATCATTTTTACAAGAAAATGACATTTCATCGATTAACATGCCCTCATACATTCCAACAAAATGGGATCGCCGAACGAAAAAATCGTCACATAGTTGAAACCAGCTTAACACTTTTAGCTCAGTCTTACCTACCTAATACATATTGGCCGGATGCTTTCCTTACATTTGTTTATCTTATAAATCATCTTCCCACAAGAGTTTTACATAATCTGATGCCGTTATACATGCTTCATAAAACAATTCCCAAATATTCACATCTTAGAATTTTTGGCTCTGCATGATTTCCTTTACTTAGACCCTATGAAAATCACAAACTCTCTTTCCGCAGTAAAGAATGCATTTTTATAGGTTATGCAAGTCAACAACATGGGTATAGGTGTCTTGACTATAACACTGGCCGTGTCTATTTCTCGCGTAATGTCATTTTTAATGAACAAGAATTCCCTACAACACGTGATGGAGTCCTCTCTTCTACTGCCTCACCGTGTACGGTTTCCCCAGGTATGTCCCCTTCTCTGTTCTCATTTCCACCATTGACAACCCAACTTCCTCCTAATCCTAAAGCCGATTCCATTGTAATCGACCCAGAAAACTCAGATCTCCCCCCCATCACAGCAAATCCAGAAAATCCACCTTCGGATCATCAACCAGAAAACCCAGCGATTCCACTCACCGATCCTCCCATCACAGATTCATCTCCTCACTCCATCCCGTCAGCCTCACCTTTGTCCAACTACCAAAACGATAACCGAGTCACCACCCGCTCCATGACTGGACATTCAAAACCCAAAACATTTCCAGATTTGACCTCTCTATTCTCGACTTGGCATCCCCTGCAGGTACTCTCCACTGTGGTCACCGACACTGACCCATCCACCTACACACAAGCTGCCTCTTCTCCTCAATGGAATACTGCGATGGGTTGTGAGTTTGATGCATTAATAGTGAGTGGGACTTGGTCACTTTGCTTGCATCCACCAGGTAAGCATGTTGTTAGAAATAAATGGGTCTTTAAACTCAAAAGGCTCTCAAATGGTAGTATTGAGCGCTATAAAGCGCGTCTAGTTACAAAGGGGTTCGATCAACAATACGGAATAGACTATGCCGAAACATTTTCACCTGTAGTGAAACACACCACCGTTCGAATAGTTCTTGCTTTGGCAGTCTCTTCAACTAGAATATACGTCAACTAGATATTTCGAATGCATTTTTGCATGGGTTTTTGGATGAAGAAGTATTTATGGAGCAACCTCAAGGGTTTGTTGATGAAAATTATCCAGATTATGTGTGATGTTTGCACAAGTCTCTATACAGCCTCAAACAAGCACCTCGTGCTTGGTTTCGCTGTCTATCACAATCTCTGTTGGAATATGGTTTTATTGAGTCTACTACTGATTACTCACTTTTTATCTATGCTACTGATTCAGTAAAATTATATGTTCTGGTTTACGTAGATGACATTCTAGTCATTGGTTCCAGCAAAGATGTTATTGATTCCTTTATTTTACTTCTCAAGGACTCATTTCTTGTTAAAGATCTGGGTGAGTTGAGTTTTTTTCTAGGTGTTTAGGCTAGTCGAGATTCACAAGGGCTACACCTATTTCAAACTCGACATATCACCGATCTACTGCACAGCACCAAGATGGTGGGTGCTAAACCTCTCAACTGTCCAACAGTCTCTGGATCGAAACTCTCTTCCACTGAAGGTGAGCTCTTGTCTGACCCAACTGAATATTGCCGTGTCGTTGAGGCTCTACAATATTGTACAATCTCACACCCCGAAATTGCATATGTTGTAAATCAATTGTGCCAATTTATGCACAATTAGAGAGAGCCCCATTGGATTGTAGTCAAACAAGTGCTTCGCTACCTTAAGGGTAGTATTGACTATGGCCTCTATTTTTCTCCTGGTGATATAAACTTACAATCCTACTGTGACTCCGATTGGACTGGCAATCCGGATGATCGTCATAGCACAACCGGATATGGGATATTTCTTGGGCAAAATCTCATCACACGGATAGCCAAGAAACAACCAATTGTTTCCAAGAGCAGCACAAAAGTGGAATATTGCAGTTTGGCATTTGTAACTACTAAACTATACTAGATACAGATGCTTATGAAGGAACTTGGTGTGCTCCTATCTTCCCCTCCAACCATTTGGTATGACAACATTGGAGCCATTGCCTTAGCATCAAATCTGGTGTTTCACCCTTGAACCAAACATGTTGAGGTAGACTATCACTTCATTAGGGAAAACGTCCTCAATAAAGACATTCAAGTGAAGTATATTTTTACACAAGATCAGATTGGCGATATTTTCACCAAGGGCCATACTGCTCCTCGATTTATTTTTCTCAGGTCCAAACTAATGGTGATTTTAATCCCCATTACTTTGAGGGGGGGGGTGTTAGACCAGCTATTCCTGGAGATTCCACAATTGTAGCCAATCCTCCTGCACATTCCAAATCTGTAGCAATAGCTCAATTCCCTCCAGAACCAACGTGATCAACGCCTCCTTGATTTCCTCTTTCTCTTGTATTATGCTAAAAGTCTTATTTCCATTTTGTATATTTCCATATTTAATTCCTGTAAAGCTGTAATTCCTTTTTTATCTTTGTAAAGCTGTAATACCCTAGTGGTAGATTGTACTATTTAAATCAAATGAAGAAGAAGGAGAGTCTAAGTTGGCCTCTCTGTTTTCACTATTCTCTATTGTGTTTATTAGTTCTTTCATAAAATGGGAGTGTATTTCGGCGATCTATTTATTGAATAAAAAATTAAAGAAAGAGACAAATATTTTGATAGATATTTTAAAATATGATTTTAAGAAACAATGTAGTTAATTTGATAATATTTTTAAAGATAAATTTAACCAATTATACTAAATCATGTTAATTTGTAACTCTTTATTTTTATAATTTTATAATAATGACTTCTCTAAAATTTTTAGAAAAAATAGGTTGTTTGATTTTGGTAATTATTATCCTAGATGATGATGGTTGGCATTTAGGATATAATGGTGGTTTTCATATGAGAGCATCTGCAGCAGGATGCCTGAACACACCAAAATCCCTAAATTTTAGTAAATAAATTTATCTTTTTCGATAAAAGTACCTTTCCATCCTGTCCTATCTTAAGAAAAAGTTTTATGAAAGTGAGCATTGGTCACTTTTCATCTCTAAATAATTTTTTTATATATATTTTATTTTGATAAATAAAATAAAATTTTCTTCTTATCATCTATACTTCATTTCATACTTATATTTATTATAATTAAATTTTTTTATAAATGTCACCACTAGGATGATCCAATTTTTTTTTTTTTTTTAAATTGACCATTTGTGAAATATGATTTTTTTTAAATATTATTATTACAAAAGTACTTATTTCAAAAATATTATCATTTAGAGAGATGAATAGTTTAAAAAATCATTATAGATGAAAAATCGAAAATATGGGTCAACAAATAATTAAATAATTATGAAAATGTGAAAAAAATAAGTGAAAATTTTTTCTTCCGATCATTTCTGGAAAGACAAAAGAATGAGTAGTTAAAGATGTACAAATAAAAAGAGTAGAAAAAATAATTAAAAAAGAATAGAGAAATATTATTTTAATACAATAGAGAAAGAATATGGAATGAAATGTAAGAAGTTTTTGAAAGATGAGTAAAATTTAAGAAAAAATTTTAAGATGTGTGTTTTTTAACTATAATTATAAGAAAATTTATAGGGAATCAAATTCTGATGTTCTGAATGTTTATATTTTAGTAACAATTTGTTAGGTGGAATATGTATATATATATTTATAGGATAATGATAGGCTTACTATCTTTCTACTACACTTTTTTATTATTTTATAGTATATTTGAAATTATTATTTTTTTAAATATTTTTTTAACATCCTTATCATTCAGAAAAAAAAAATAGATAGCTTTACTAATAGTCACTTCCTTAACTATTAAGTAAAAAATAAAAATAAAAATAAAATGAGTAATAAATAGGTAGTAGGAAGTAGTAAGTCTATCATTATACGTACATATATATATATATATATATATATATATATATATATATTCTATTATAATAAGTATTTATCTGTAGATGAACAGTGCATTTTTTTCATCCATTTCCATCTTTCATTTTTTTTTGTTGTTCCGTTTTTGTCTTTTCATTAAGTGTCTGTCGTGTGTTGTGTGTTTGTGTATTGTGTGCAAATGATAGCCTTTTGGTATTTGAGACGGAAAGGGACAGTTTGCATATTGGGAAGGAGAAAATCTTCTCATATGCCGGTTCTTGAATGCTACACCACACAACCATGTGGCAAACCGTGTTCATTTATTAAAAAAAAAAAACAACGAACCGGTTGACCTATTCTCTCCCTAAGCTCCCTTTCTCCAAGCCCGAATGATTCCCCTCATCTCCTCTTTTCTGTCTTCTCTAACCTTTTCTTTGTCTTCATCAGCTCTCACCGAATAGAAGCTCAACTTTGGCTCTCGTGGTGCTCCCTCTCTCCCTTCCTCCCTCTATCACTTCCTCCCGTGTTTCCTCTTTACTCTTCTGTCTCACCTCTATGTGATTCTATGTCATGGGTTTGTGACTTTCATATCTGAATTGAGGAAGAGAACCCATCCTCGTGGAAATCTAAAGCCCGATTTGAATTCAAGAATCACTCCAACTCATCTTATCTTATCATTACAATATTTTTAAATTTTCACACAAAATATAATAAACAATTCAATATTTTTTCAAAACAATAATAATATTAAAACATAATATTCTAAAATATTTTATTCAATTTTCATCTAAAACTATCTCATCTCATTTCACTATCCAAACCTTACAAGTGTTATTGGATAGAGATCTGGAGAATACTTTGTTTGGAAACCGTGTTCCAGATCTTAGTTGTTGTTGCTAAACCTCATGGCTAGCTTCTCAATCAACCACGAGTTTTGGAGGCTACGGTATATATTTTCCCCTCATTTTTAGTTTCCATTAAATAGTCAGTTTTGCTTGATTATAAGATGCAAGAAATCAAATGGTTGTTTATTATTTCTAATTATCTTACTGTCTAGAAAAGTGATCATGTTTAGTAATGGTTTCTTTTTGGATTTTTTTAATGACGTGCAATCTGAAATGAAAGCATTTTCAGAAATTTTTTCTCTTGCACCTGCATAGACGGACTATACATTCTCAGCCATTGGAAATCATCCATCGAGAAATCTGGGCATCTCCTAGCTCTCGATCAAATCGTTTTGTTCGTTTCTAGATTAAGAGTTTAAATCATTAGCTAAGATCCTATATCCCTTATTTGGTTCTGTTAAATAATGGTAGGAAGTGGTGCTTTGGTGGATTTTCTTTTTTTGATTGATGATTGGAACTTGATTGCACTTGTAGATTATGCCAACGGCTCTGTTTGTAAATGAATTGTTATTGTTTCTTGCGAGGTGGTGAAATAGGCTGATGCACTTCTAGTCGAATTGGTGATTTCTTTTTGCTATGATTACATTGAGCTATCATGTGATTTCGTATTGAAACATCTTTCAATAATCCAAAAACAGAGGTAAGGTTTGATTTTTATTGTTTCAGTTTTAGATGAGTTGTTTGCTGGCCTCTAAGCATAATCAAAATTCCATGATAACCCAATATTGTAGTCTAGCTATGCAATGCATGTGTTTAAGATATATTTTATATATGTGAATCCATATGTAAAAATTGTATCTGAAAATTGTATGTTTCCTGATGTTTTCAAATGTTCCATGAGTCAAGAGTTACAATATATCTAAAAGATTGCATTTGGATCTTAGTTAATTGTGACAAATAGTCTCACATGTAATTAAATCATTGCCCTGCGTCAAGGTCAATGTGAGACTATATGCCTCATCACACACACACAAACACATATTTACCATTATCTCTAATTTTTTCATGTATTATATTTTCCTCATATTAAACATCATCTATAGGATCTATTATGTTGGGGCCTTCTTCAGGCATCCTACGTAGTACCAACTGAAAATAAAAATGATTAAGAAGATAATTAAAAAAATGATGAATAGTATAACAATGTAAAACAACTTTATCTTTGTTATATATGCATATTGCTTTTCAGTTTGTAGGGTGTACTTTATCATGTTAACTAAATATTCACATTGTGTGCAAGGAAAAGGGAGATGTGAATTTTTTGTATGGACGGATATACTTCATTTGATAGAGAAGAACATTTGTAGAAGAGAGAATGTAGTTTGGAAGTTGTGGGATTGCGTTGTGAGAGAGAGAGTGAGAGAGAGAGAGAGAGAGACATTCATAAGGAAAAGTAATAATTATTGTGTTTGTACTGGATTGTATCAATTATAATAGTTTTTGCTAGGTTCGGATGAATTGTAACATGTAAATAGCTGGGTATGGTCTATATAGTTTTTGTATGAATCAATTGTAATGGTGCTCTCCCTATGCTTTTTTATTGCACTTGGACAGTAATTAACTTATGATGTTTTGGTTATGAAGTACAAAAAGGGGTACCATATGTATGATATCCATGTGTATGAAAATGGTGGTTGTGAAATTAACCTGCTAGTATGGAGTATGGATATTAACTTGTTTGTGAAATGTCGATCTTGAACTTGCAATTAACTTATATGAATTGTTGTTTGACTATCAAATACAACAACCTGTGAATGAGAGTGGTTAACAAGTTGGTAATGAAAACCTGTGTAATTAACCTGCTACTATGGAGTATGTAATTGTTGCTTGAAAACTAAACAAAAATTCTTGCATGAACTAAACAAAAATGGGCCATCTTCTAGGTTGAAAACTAAACAAAAATGTATGGAGTTAAAGAAATTCTTGCAGGAATACATAAAATCTAGAGCTAAACCAAAATAGTAGAAATTTATATAAAATTGTTATATTTATCAGAGTCTGAATTTTAGGTAAATATGAGTATTTATACAAGGTACACGTGGTGGATGCTACCAACGCCCCTAGTCTACATAGTACACCACAACATCTCCACATACTAGAGCATAGCATCTCCACAAGGTACACAAACTATACCACAACATCTCCACAACACAACAAGAATTGCACACAAAGCCCCTAGTCTACAATCTACACAAGCACGTAACAACACCAAGTGCATCTCCACAACTTGATACAAAACAATATGCACTAACACTTGTTTCACAACACAACATACACAAGACAAAAACTGCTTGGGTCACCCACTCATTACAAGAAAAAGGTCATTTCCTAACGATTTGTAAATTGTTGCAAAAAAAAAAATCACTACAAATGGACATTATTTGCAGCGATTTTCAACTTGCCACACGTTTTTAACACCAAACTAGTGTTTCAGTCCTAAATTTCAGTTAAAAAAATCTTTGCAATGATTGTTTCAGTTTTAGCAGCGAATGTGTGCGCCGGAAAAAGTTTTAACTTGTTGCAACACTATAATTTATGTTAGGATTGATTCTGGGGTGCCAAAACATGAAAATAGATAAATTTCCCCCAAAGCATTTTCCCCCCACGGCCTGTTCTTCTCCACTTTGACGAAACCCAGAAACAGAATACCCACTTCGCCAAATATGTTCTCAACCCTTCCACCTCCTGTTTGTGTTGACAGTCACTCCTGTTTGCGACAAACGGAATGCCACTTGAAGGCCTCACTACCGAAACTCCTCCGTTCACCTTTGGAGTCCCATTTTCCCACACTCTTCTCTAGCTCCCCCTATACTTTAATGTTCCTCCGTGGACAGCCCACCTGGAACTTAAAGTTCCTCATACTCCAGTTTACATGCGGATTTCTGACTTTCTCGGCGGTATCGCGCCAATATTTAGGGTCGTTTCCTGCCCTTTGAATTAGATTGGGAAATAGTGCCTCCATATTCGACTGAGAACTAAGTTTTTGGGCTTTATTTTGCAAACGACTGAGGCTGATTTTTAGGGAATAAATTCCCTTTCAGTTATATTTTTGGGGTCTAATTTTTCTATCAGAGAAACCTTCATGCATTTCTTGTAACTGAGTTCATAGCTTTCTTGTTTGTTTGTACAACAATTTTTTGTCATTGTCAATCTGATTCCCATGTTCTTCCTTGAGGTTTAATTTTTGTATATTTGCCTTATGTGTACGTGGTGGTCTAAGTTGTGGATATTACCATAATGCAAAATTCATTGGTAATTTTCTTGCAAAAACAGAACCTTTTTCTGTTAGCATTTATGACCCTTTTTGGTACCTTCTAATATGTAATTAAGTGATTTCTGTGAAGAATGTTGCTTTGTTTAAATGTGCATTTCTTAGAGTTTTGTGGGAATTGTTTTGCTGATCAAGAATTACTGTAGTTAACTCTTTCTTTTGTATCCATATAGAATAAATGCTTTTTTTGATTGCCTTTTGATTTTCTGTTTTTGATATATACAAATACTTAGATCCATCCCTCTCATTTCTGTATGATATATTGATCATCTATAATTATCAGAGATAGAAATTTTTGGTATAAAAATATTATAATATTTGATTAGTAAGTAAAATACTTCATATGTTATATTAAGCTAATTGTATTCTCCATTTCGGATTAATTAATTTAGAAATTCACCCAATTTACAATAATTTAGACTATATATTAATTGATTACAAGAATTTTAGGCAATCACTGACAAGGAATTACACTGATCACTACTATATAATATTCTTTCTATATAAAAATTGAAGTTTTGTTTTTTGGTTCAAATAAATCATCTAACATTTATTGTTTTTAAAAATAAATACTTAAAAAGCCATCTATGCCAGCTTTATGGTTTATGTAGATTTATTGGGAAGACCACGTACCTTTATATATACCCTCTCAAAATGATCTAATTATACATAAGTCCTTTGAGGATATCCCGGTCACCAAACTAGCAAATTTGTCACATCATCTTGCAACTTTTGCTCTCTTTTTAAGATCGTAACAAATCACCTATACGTAACACGACATCTTGCAACTTTTGCTCTCTTTTAAATCTTGGCATTAATGCTAGCTGACTCTGCATGTCGCTATTTTTCATTAAATCTTGGCAATATTGCTAGCTGACTCATGTCAAATTACAACTTAGTGTTTCAAATTGGTGGCCGGGTGGAACTTTGATAGTACTTTAATGGTCATAGCACTATAGATATTGGAGTTTAATTTTATGGGATCAAATATAATTTCTTTATATTAATTTACATGTAAGATTCCAATACGTAAGATTACATCATAACCCCTACGTACGTACCCTATCATGCATATTATACGTATGTTTGTTAATTCTAGATTTTGTTCCAAAAGTCGTGAAAATTACTATTACAATTACCAACAAAGTAATTGATTCCTGTTAGATCTCGTAGAAGTGGCTTTGCATCCATAGCCTAGACCTCTTCTTTTAATGCATCGATCTTCATCAGCAAGTCAAATATCCCTCCCTGATCTCCCTCCTTTTCCCCTCCCCTGCAACATTTTAGCCATGTTATCAACATCTAGTCCGGCGCTTAATGGTGGCGATTAAGTCAAAGATCAAATGAAGCATTTGTTTTTATTTCCATTTATATGTATGTTTTACCTCAAAATGGGTGTCCTACGTCTCTAATATCTATCTATGATCTCAGCTTTCTCCATCACGTGAACACCATACCAGTTTTTTAGAATATATATAAAATTGTGATATATATATATATGTATATTTCTTTAGATCATTGGAATGTGTGGGGTAATTTAATTGTTAAAGTACAGTTTTGGATAGTTTCCTTTGTCCACACACTCCAAGAAATTTGGGCTATCCAGGCGATTTTTAAATCGCTGCAAATAATATCATTGGGAGAGATATTCTTTTGCGTCGATTTCCAAATTGCCGTGTGTTTTAAAATCAAATATAACCAATATATTCTGGGTCCATTAATCAGGGCTATTGCAATGCTTTGACAATCTCTCGTTGCCAATTTATTTGTTTTTCCCCCTTCATGCGTAGGGCTATTTGCAAAAGTTGTGTTTTTTTTTCTTTTTTTTTTTTTTGTCAATAATTTTTGTTTATTGTGAAACTAATGTGCATGTTCCTCTATTTGCTTCAAAATGTTGTGTATCTGCCTTTTGCGATTTAAGTGCCGATTTTGAAAACAATGCCTGGTTTTCTTTGTGATATACTACTGTGTTTAGTGTTTATATATAGATTTAGATCAGGAATTAGCTTAAGATTGAACTGTTGCAAGGCAACAGTTCATAGTTACCTTGCAATAATTCACAGTTAAAATCCTATAGGAAAATATACCAAACTATGAGAACAAATATTAACTTGGTAAAGGGGAAAAACCAACTCAATTATATTATACCAGAATGAATTTCGTATATTAAACCCCTAAAAGGAAAAAATAGGCCAACTTCAAGTAGGGCTAGCTCATATAAGTGACAAATTGATGGAGTTTAAAAACTGTTTGACATTTTGTTAATTGGCGGATTGATCGAGTAATAATTATTATATATGTCTACTTTTATAGCATAAATTAATTAAAGCTATACGCCTAGTACTGATCTCTCCTTATTCTATTTTCTTTGATGTTTGGACTGTTCTTTAACTTTTTTTCAATTCCGGTGATCCCTTTGTTTATCTTACAAAAATTGTATCACTATAAAGATTTGGATAGTAAAATGAGCAATGATATATTAATTGTTTCTTGTTATTACCTTTTCCTGTTGTACTTATTTGCGAAAAACTATTATTACCTTCAACTTATGTTTTTTGCATTCTACTAGCCTTTGTGATAGCTTGCACTACGAACTTAATCTGTTATTCAGTTTTGTTTTAGTGCAGTGGGATTTTAGTTCATATGACAATTGTGGTTCTGTTTTGTGCATCTGAGTTGTGGTTCTTTTCTGTGCATCTGTGTTGTGGGTCTGTTTTGAGATAGTTGGTTGCTGTCATTTGAAATGTAGGCTTATTGAATATTGATATTTATTTCTACTCTTTTTAAATATTGAGAAGATCTTTTGTTTTTAATACTGAGTTTGAATGAATTAAGTTTTGAGAGCCTTTAACCCTTTATGACTCTGTGTTAAACTAGTAGATCATGGGAATGTACTTTGAGAACACTTTTCTTCAAGATTAATAGCCTAAGCAAGCAACCAATGACTTTATTCAATCTAGTAGGTTCTATTAGAATTTCCTGGTTTACACTTTTAAAAATAAAAATAAAAAATTAGAATTTCCTGGTTTGCCTAGAGCTCCTATTGTTGTTTATGCTATGCTTTCAGTTTCTTCTCAACTTTCTTCAACTCTATTATGAATGGTTTATGTATGTTATTATTGTGGTTAAATGAGGGATGTTTAAGAGCCAATGTTTGTACTAAAGCTGCTAGCTGTCCATGGTAGTGCAGCAAATTCTGCTATGCACTCTGTTTTGGGCTTCAACCAGTCCATTTCATCCCTATTTTTGCTCAACCATAGTTACTTGTTAGTATGAAAAACTATATTTAAAACAAGGGACAAAAACCCAAAATCATCTGAGCTTTAGCTCTTCAATTAATTTGGTTCCAACAAGTTGTTCAAAAGCTGTCAAACTGCAATTTTTTGTGAAAATTCCAGATTATTATGACACTAACTTGTTCCCTTCCATTTCTAAGTAAATTCCTATCATTTGTACATTCTTAACCCACGTTCTTCATATATTTGGACACGCATAAAACTCAATAGCCTTTATTGGACATCAAGCATGCTATTACACTTGTTCATGAATTCCTTCACCATGCTTGAAATGAGGGGTTTTAAAGTTTTGGCTTAGTGATAAAGTATGGAGAGAAGTTAAATGGGTTGAGGTTGCTATTTGAATAAAGTTCCATCCTTTTTTAGGTAAATAAAGTTATTTGAGGTATGAACAACTACCTAATAAATGTTAGTAATGTTAACTATAAATTTTAAATAGACAGGTATAGCCTAGACTGACTTGTATTTCCATTGTATTATTATTTCTAAGTGCTAACATATTAATCCTCCATAATCACTCGATACTTCTTGAAAGCATCAGGAAAATTACGTATTTAGAATATAAGAGTGATTTGATGCCAATTTGCTCTCTCTTTTCCCCTTCTTTCTTTCTTTCTTTCTTTTTTTTTTTTTTTGAGATTTTTTTTCCTGAAATCTAGTTATAGCTTGTAGTTTTATTAACCATGAGAATCAATGGAGTATTCATTACAAGCTTTCTCCCTTGTAATTGAGTTATGATTATAACCCCTATTCCCACCTTCTTGTTCTTGTTATCTACAACAACATCCCAATTGGCTAAATTTAACACATGTTTCATCTGGCTTCTTCAATTTAATATGTTGTCTCACTGCAATACTTGGTTGATGATCAATCAACATATAGTTCTGGGCTGATTTGAACTCTTGTAAATTTTGTTTTGCAACCTTTTTGTTTCCCTTCCTCTTGATAAGTAACTTATTCTTTGGGTTCGAGTTTAAACTTAATAAGATGTATAGGAATTGCTGGCAGTCAAATCTTCTACCCCCCTCAAAATTATAATTCTTTTTATTATTATAACAAGTTAGATTCCAACAAAAGCCAAATACAGTTCGATCCTCACCAACAATTCAACAAAAGCCCTTATACTGTGCAACCCAGTTGTTACTATAACTTACTGTTGGGCGTTCATCTAGTGTAGTTGTACCTTCTTTTTTTTTTTTCCTTTCAAATTTTTTTAAATTTTTTAAAGTAAAACCAAGGACAAACTAGCATTTTCATTCAACAAAAGCAAAACTGTTTTTCCATTTCAAACTAGTGGAGATGAGAATGTATTTTTCGTACACATTTCTTCAAGATTAATGGTCGAAGTAAACAACTAAGGATTTTATTCAAACTAGTAGGTTCGATTAGAATTTTCTAGTTTGCCGAGAGCTACTCTTACTATTTATGCTATGCTTTCACAAAAAAATGATGTTTCTTCTCAGGTTTTCTTCAACTCTAGTATGCTTGGTTTATGTAGTTGATATTGTGGTTAAACGAGGGATGTTTAAGAGCATGAATGTGCTTTGGATGCTAGCTGTCCAGTGTAGTGTAGAGAATTCTGCTATGCACTGTTTTGGGGCTTCACCTAGTCCATTTCATCCCCATTTTTCTTTTGCATCTTTTGCTCAACTAAAGTTATTTGTTTGTATGAAAAACTATTGAAAACAGGGGACAAAAACCAGCCATCTTGTGAGCTTTAGCTCTTCATTTAATTTGGTTCCAACAAGTTACTAAAAAGCTGTCAAATGCCATTTTAATGGTGAAAATTCCAGATTTCGGATACTTCCTTGTTATCTTCCATTTCTATGTAAATTCTTATCATTTGTACATTCATAACCCACAATCTGAATATATCTTTCATGTATAAAACTCAATGGCCTTTATTGGACAGCAAGCATGCTATTAGTCATGTTCATGAATTCCTTTAGAATGCTTGAAATGATGAGTTTTAAAGTTTGGCTTAGTGCTAAGTATGGAAAGAAGTTAAATGGGTTGAGGTTGTCCTTTGTAGTTGATTTACCCTAAGTGAAGAGGAGGTAAGGAAAGTGCTTTGTAGTTGATTTTCCCTAGTTGGTTTATGTAGTTAAGATTGTGATTAAAATCATTACTCCTATAATTTTTTCCTTAAGTTTTTTTTTTTTTTGGTTAAAAGATTTGTTTGTGTTATATTCTGGTATTGAGTTTAAACTGAAAATTACTTGAATTTTTGGGTGCAGATTGTAGGTTGGACGTTGAGTGCTTTTGATTTAAAAGGCGTTGACTAAGCCCGACAGGCTTGTTGGTGAGCCATTTCAGCCAGAGGCTACACTGAAACTTATTTAGTTGGGTATTGAAGGTAACGAATACCCCTACACAGCTACAAATCCTTGTTTTTCGTTTCAAGAATTCTCAAAACATAGATGGATGTTTTATTGTTAGTGTTATTATATATGCCAGACCTTCATTTTTTGGAAAATAAATATTGATGATTATTAGATAATCACTAAGTCAAGAACTATTCTACTTACGATATTGTCTTGGAGTTTTCGTGTTTTGGGTGATGTTGGTCTTTTGTATGTCTATGTATATGTGTATATATATACATATATATATATATATATATATATATATGTATGTATGAGAGTGATGGTGGTGGACATGTAGTTGGCCATCGACATATTTTTGACCATATACTATCACAATTCAACATTATTTATCTAGCATTGATATATATATATATATACACCAATTTTTTGTACAAGGGATCACTGCATGGTCATATCAAGTATTCTCCCTTCACTTGACATGTGATGAATTATCTTAATTCATCATCTCGATCTAAATTGTCATTTGTTAATGCTTTATTAGGTATTACTAATTACAACGTGTAGACATGATAGTCTTGGCCATTGTTTAGTATAGACCAGCAGCAATATACTATATAGGAGTTTTTATTTATTTTGATAAATAACTATATACACAACTAGAGACTATGTAGCTAGCGTCATCATCGAACTTTTAACACCTTAATGCAGATGACAACTTATTCGATACCAATTTTTGACCATATACACTTACATAATGTCATAAACAAGACGATATGAAAGCTTTTAACTTTTCAATTGCCCGATGATCTTCATCTGGTACATTTATGTTTAGTTAGCCAATTATCCTTGAACCATACATGACCAGAAACCTTCTGAGATAGTTAGTTAGCCACCTTCAAAAATACTATTCAAGTTAAACATTTATTCTTCGGTCTCAACTAACAGCATATGGTGAGTTTACATGTCCAACTCACTGGGAATTCTTTTAATCACTCAATCAAATTTGGAGTACCATCGGGTTTGAGGGCTTTACTATACTCGATGTCTAACGTACAACCGCGTAACATCACTTATTCCATTAACTCATAGTGGAATGTGTCAACTATTTGTAACATACTTGCCAGACCTAGAAAGGATGAACTACTCATAGTACAAAAACAAATATAAAGTTGAGACCATTCATTCAATCAATGATTACAAAATATATTCATTGCTCACATTCTACTCCGCCATTTAATTCCTTCGACCATATATTATTATTCCACATTTCACCCGTGACTTCATCGAACTTATATATATACAGTCTCTGTTTATCTAACTTTCTTTCCCACCATATCTTTTTTTAGATGGACAAAAGTTGGATGAACAAGCCCGATAAACTTTTATCACCTGCATACGTCGAAGGGGTTAACAATTTCCTAAGCACGAAACCATGCAAGTGAAAGGGATCACATTCAGTGTCCATGTCATGCATGCCTTAACAATCTGTGGCTGCCTATATTTGAGGTGGAAACCCATCTATTTATCAAAGGGATCAATCCAAATTACACCCAATGGATATTTCATGGGGAGGAGGAGACAACATTGTACGTCAGTGATGATGATATTGATGATGATATCATCCAAGAAGACGATCACATCGATGACATGCAGCATATGTTGGACGGCATCTGGGCAAGCACCTTTGTTGATGTACCTCAAGACAACACTCCTGCGCCAAGTAGGCCACCGATACCTGAAGATTCACCAGCATCATCTTTTGACCAGGTACTAGAGGATGTCCGACGTCCTCTTTTTGACGGGTGTACAAAATTTTCAAATCAATAGATGGATGGTCAATTAAGTCATTTGACATGTTCTTTGATTTGATGCGGTCTGCCTTTCCTGATGGTCATGCATGAAAGAATAATTCTTCATGACATCTCTGATTATTCTTGGCCCAAAGTCACCAGGGAATGAGATTGATGTTTACTTGTAGTCGTTGCTCGATGAATTGCTGGAATTTTGAGAACATGGGGTACCTACATATGATGCCTCAACTAAGGAGACATTTATGTTGCATGCTACCTTGTTGTGGACAATCAATGACTTTCCTGACTACGAGAATCTCTTTGGCTAGTCAACAAAGGGAAAATTGGTTTGTCCGTTTTACAATGCAGACACATACTCTAATTGGTTAAAATATGGCCGAAAATATTGTTATATGGGACACTGACGTTTCTTACCGCCAGATCACATATGGAAAAGGGGGAAAAGTTGTTCAACGGTAGCGAAGATCATTGCATGCCACCAAAGGATATAGAAGGGGACGATATTCAAACTCAATTGCAGATGATTGGGGATGTTCAGTTTGGCAAATCTCGTAGAAAGTAAAAGCGCACTGCTGAAGAGCTGAACTGGACAAAGTGTAGCATATTCTTCACATTACCTTATTGGTCAACACTTCAAATTCGGCATAATTTAGATGTTATGCATATTGAGAAGAATATTGCCGATAACATCTTATTCACTTTAATGAACAGTCCAGGAAAAACTAAAGATAACATCAATTCAAGGTGTGACTTGGAGATTTTGGACTAGAGAAAAGAATTACATTTGAGGCGTGAAGGTGATCGTGTAACAATGCCACATGCACTGTACACATTACATGGAGATAAAAGGAATAAATTTTGTGAGTGGCTGCCGGATATCAAATTTTCAGATGGATTTTCCAATATCTCGAACTGTGTTTCACTATGTGATTGCAAAATTTCAGGGTTGAAAAGTCACGACTGTCATGTTTTCCTTCAAAAACTACTTCCTATTGCTATTGGGGGGTATTTAAGAAATGAAATTGTCTTGGCTTTAGTTGAACTTGGCACTTTCTTCAAAAAGTTGTGTGCTTGAACACTGGATGTGAATCACCTATCTAAGCTCCAAACTGATATCATCACCATTCTATGTAAACTGGAGATGATATTCCCTCCTTCCTTTTTCGATGTCATGGTCCACTTAACTATCCATTTACCCCATGAGACCATACTTGGGAGTCTAGTACAATATTGGTGGATGTACTCATTTGTGAGGTATCTCGGCAAATTCAAGCGATATGTTAAAAATAAAGCCCGTCCAGAAGGTTCAATAGCCAAGGCATACATTCACACTGAATGCTTGACATTTTGCTCCATGTACCTCAAAGACGTTGAGACGAGGTTTAGTCGAGTGGATTGCAACATTGATGCTGACAAAGAGGAAACTATAGATGGATTAAAAAATTTCAGCTAGAAATTTCATCCCTTGGGTATAGCTTTTAATGTGCAATTAGAAGATAAACTCTTTAGGGCAGCCATCTGGTACGTGTTCAACAATTGTTTGGAGATTGGACCCTATATAGAGTAAGCATCAACAAGTTTACTTACAAATCTACTTTCATTCGAACTTAACAAGTTGTTATCAACCCAATACCAGCTAATTTGAATATTTTGCTTGGCAATTTCATGCTCCAAATACAGGGAACACTACAAGAGATGTAAGGTGCAACACCCAAATTGCATCGATCGCACATATCAAACTGAGTTTCCAACTTGGTTCAAGTAATGTGTAAGTTTTTCTCCATTCCTTTCTACGTTGAAATGTTATAGGTTTCCTTGATATGCTTTGGAATGACGAAAATAAACGTTGTGAAATTTGTCAACAATTTTGGTATAGATTCAGGAACATCGTACCTCACATCCACTTGATGTGTCCATTGATCTGTATGCGTTAGCTTACGGGCGTGACCGTTGGGTTGCATCATAACTTATGTGAATTTCGCCGGCATACACAAAATTCTGGGGTGTTGGTAACTGGGGATGAGGCCACAAATAACGTAGACTTCTACAGTGTTATTAATAATATTGTAGAGTTATGCTACATAGAGTGGCGTCGGGTGTACCTACTTGAATGTGATTGGTTTGACGTTCGTGATCGAAAATGAGGAGTATGGGTGGATGACCATATGATCAGTGTCAACATAAACAGGACTTGGTATAAGGATGAACTATTCGTATTGGCGAGGTAGGCTGATCAATGTTTCTACATAAGAGATTTAAGGGCAAAAGGGAGTTGGGGTGTTGTGCAAAACTATACAAATAGGAATGTATATAACATTCCGCTAGTGCCGAGGGTTCTAGAAGATATTGATAGCAAATCAAATACTAATGATGTTGATCATGAAAATGAGTCTTCATATTATTATGAACTAGTGCTGTGTGATAATACAGATCCAGTGTCAGCTCCACTGAATAGGCCTGATATACTACCTAGCCATGTTGATGCACGAGAAGTCATGGATCCAGATGGTCAATGCATAGATTTAGCAGGCTTTATTAATGATGACATGATGACTTCTAGTTCTGGAGATGTGTATGGTGAGGGGGAATATTCACATGAAGAGGACCTATCAACAGATGAGGGGGAATATTTAAATAAGGAGGACCTATCAACAAAGGAAGAGTCTGTGTCAGATTTATAATTACAACCCAAATATTCATTGATTTAAGGTTGACACATTAGATTTCTTGTTTGAAATTGGTATGTGCACATAGACAATTCAATATGAGATTATATGAAATACCTGTTTTGATTTATTCATTAAACCCATGAAGGATTTGCCTTCTCCTAGCTCAAACTATTTATCATGCAAATAACAAACAAGTACAAAAGTAGTATTTAGCTTTACAACATTAATACATGATTTAAACGAAGTCTAACATGTGATACTTATTTGCTTCATGTGACGTTCAAACCGGGCCATAACATACTAGAAGGCGGAATGTTGTGTGAGCATGTCAGCGCAATCCCATCTTCAATCTGGAGGCATGAGGAGCACTATCAATCATCAAGGTATATAATTTGACAATACAGTTATTCCTCTGTCTATGTTATGCGCATAATGTAAGAGTTAGTCTACTCACAAGTAATTGAAAACGGTAGATAAATGATCTTTTTTACGAACATATCTGTGACTTTGAGAATATTATGTTGAATGGACCTGGCCTTTATCACAATATTATTAACTCGTACTCGTGCAGGTGACCGATTGGGACCCATTTCTAAAGGCAGAGGGAGGCTTCGAGGCATTCGTGCAAGGCGCTATGTACCGTACTTAGGTCACCACAACTGACCACGTGGAGCGAAGATCTCTTCATATCACAGCACGGAGGAGTGTAATCAACCCTCCTCGGATGACTCCACACAGCCCCCAAGTCCCCCACCATGTGCCAACCCAATTCCCCTAGCAGAACCTATTCAAGAACCCTCACCAACATCGAAATTATAACGCTCCAGTCCCAGATGAGTCAGAGAGTTACTACTTGTCACTCAAAATCATGTCTCAATCATAAAGTCATAGACTCCAAAGTTTTCAATGACAAATACAACTTGCTGTTTTAAACCAACTACTCCAAAATGAATAATCTAAAATGCTACAAAATCTCAAAATAAACCTCAACCTTCCAAAATACCCAATTGAAAAAGCAAAACATAATTATTGAATAAAATACTCAGATAAAGTACCCTCTTTGTACTTATTCCACTATACTCACGTAGCCTTATACATGATTTCTAGTTTTGATCATCAGCTGTACCATAAAAAATTATCTGAAAAATATTATGGAGATAAAGGATGAGTTATCAACAATTCAGTAATCAAAGAATATATACTAGTATGCAAACATGAGTCTTTTCAGAAAGTTCGGTATGCAGAAACAAAACATTTCATTCTCATATACAAATGTCAAAAACATGTTATCAGAAAATCAGAGCGACTTTTCAATCTTTTCATACTCAAAAACCAACTATTCATATTTAAAGACATTTTTCATATTCAAAAACCAATTGTTCATATTCAAAGATCCGTTTCATATTCAAAGATCCGTTTCATATTCAAAGATCCTTTTCATATTCCAAAAACCAACTGCTCATATCCAAAATTCCATTTCATATTTAAATAACATTTTCATATTTCAAAACGCTTTGGCATAATATAACTGAACATCTTTATCTTATTATATCACATTATATCGTATTATATCATATACCATGTTTAACCCCCGTAATATGGTTGTGCTATCCCTAATGGCCAAACCAAGTATTATCATATTGTGAAACTTTCCATTTTTAATCTCAAAGCCCTGAGTGTGCACACAGGAAAGAAAATATAAAAAATCACTTTGTTTCCAAAGTGGGTGCACTCATATCATATCATATCATGTTGGTATCAACCATATCACGTGAACCAATATCATCATATCATAACCATATTCAAAATCAGAATAAAATAGAGAAGTATGCCAAAGGTTTTTTATATCCATATTACATCAAATCACGTGCTAAACATATTCATATCATTTCCATTTGATCAAAAACATATTCAAATCATATGTACAAAAACAATTTTCATATTCGCTCTTATGCACATTTCAGAAATATGTTAAATATTGCTCATATCTATACTATTCATGTCAAAATCATTTCTTTTCTCTTTTATACATATCTCAGGAGTGAATGCAAAACATATTATACTGAAGTTGTTTTTCACTTTTTCTTCTTAAAATAACATGCACATCTTTACAAACCAATCTCAATTCATTTCTTTTTATGCAAATCTAGTATATGATTCCCACTTACTTGGATTTTTTAGCTTTTTTGAATCTTTCCACAATCGTACCGAATAAATACCAATCGTCACCTATACCGAACACTAAACGTTACTAAACTTCTAAAAGAATTGCTAAAACTCTCCATCGACTTAAATTCATACTACGGAAATGGCTTTGATAACTGTATAGTTATTAGAAATCTAATGGATATATTATTATTAAAAATAAATAATCTTAACTTATTATAATATAATTTTATCAAATATGGCAAAACAACTTAAACTCGTGTCGAAAATTAACATAATCATAATTAAAACTCATATCTCTATAAATCATTATTAAAACACTAATTTAATACTGCCAACATATAATCTAGTAGGAAGTCATAAATTTGTTAAACAATATTAATTCATAAAATATTCTTAATACTACTTATATTAAAAATCATCATAAATTACTAATCATATCTAATTTTAAACTACCCAAGATTTATTTCATATAATAGGCTTAAAGTGTTTAAAAATAATAACTTTAAACACTTATAATTCCTACCAAAATCAATCCACAAAATTAATACCAGGTAATATAATTAAAGTCTTTAAATATTTTTATGAAATCAAGTTTAATATAAAAATATGCTCTATGGACCATCTGATGACAATGGTGTCTAGGGAAATAAAGATATATACAAGGGCTCTTTGGGTAAAGCATGCATGGTCACAACAAAGAAAGAACCATGAGATTATAACTTCCAAATTCAAACCGTGCGTAAGGATCAGTCCGTACTCACCGGGAGGCCAGGAACGATGGAAGCGGCAGCTGGCTAGGTCGACGTACGGCGCGGCTGAAGAGCACCGAGAGAGAGAGAGAGAGAGAGAGAGAGAGATAGAACCCGCGAGAGAGGAAGACACGATGAAAGCGATAGAGGCTTACCGTGAGGGGTGGAGGTTGTGCACGGGGGTACAAGGCTCATGGTGACTGGATGGTTGCTCGAGTGTGACAAGGGCTGCACCGTGCGACGCTTGTGGTGGCTGGGTAGCTTGCGGTGGGTTCGCTTGACACAAGGAGTTGCGGTTTAAGGTGGAACTAGTGGTGGGTTGCTCTGTTTTTGGCATAGCAAAACAGAGGAAGTTGCTGGGCTGTTGGGACGCGGTGGTTGGGCTGTTTTCATGGTATTTCTGACGTGAGGCAGCGCCTTGCGAGGTGGTTGAGCAGAGGAGGAAAGTTGCTGTCTGGTTCGCGGAGGAGGGATAGACGCATAACAGCGCTGATTCCTTTTTGGCGTGATCTTGACTGGTTCCACGGAGGCTGACAGTGCGTGGGACAGGTTCCCGTTGAGGACTCAGAGGTGTTGACCGTGGGGGCTGACCCATGGTGGTTGGATGGTGGAGTTTCCAGGTGCCTAGCAACTTGATGTGGAGAAGATAGATAAATAGAGAGAGAGTTTGGGAGGATGGTACAAAAAAAAATAGAAATGCACTGCAAGTAGAAGACAATAAAAATAGGATGGAGAGACTCGAGTGATGGACGGAAATGAAATAAAGGAGAGAACTCAAAAAGGGAAAGGAAGTTCAAACTTCAAACTGCCTAGACGTGGAGATACTGGAGATTGGGTGGAGGAATCTTCGGAAGTGCAGAAACTGAAATGAAAAACCGTCGAGAAGATAAAATGCAAGTGGCAAGCTGAAGCTCACTGCAAACGACGTCGTGGTGTAGGGGAGGTTACTTAGCTGCGTGAAAACAAGAGAAAAAAAAATTGGGTAAGTTTATCGGGCTGGGGAAGGAGAGGGAAAAGAAGATGAAGGGAAAAAAAAGAATGGACCAGCCTTGGGTTTAATGGTCCCGGATGCCACAGGAACAATCACCTACTAGAGAATGATTGGTGCGTTTCTCCAATACATAGTTTAAGGCATTGACCTATTTATATGTGTTATTAAGTGTGAATATTCCTCAGCTTACACTTACAGACACTAATGATCGTGAACCTTGAAATATAGCTGCGGACACCCCCACTGAGGCCGTAGCAATGCAGGAATAGAGGAAATGAACTCGTGGGCCTGCTAAATGCATTTTCTTTTAGAAGTTGAGGAAGAACGAGAAAGTACAATTAAAGATAAACGATGGCCAAACTAACCCATGTTGTTACACGCTTCTATCTTTACAACACGAGTATCGTGGATTGTTAAACAATACTGCGACATGAGTCACAAGCATTGGTCATATGTCCCATAAGCCATAAAAGAGGAGCTCATCGACTGTGTTTAGGTAACGCATTGGTTAGTTTAAGGAATTGTTTCAAAGTGGTTTGTGTAGTATAATCGCTGCCCAAATAACGAGATGGCACGTAATTGTAGAGTGACTTCGTGTTCGACCGGGAATGCAAAAACCACTGGTTGACGATGACAAAGGCTCTACATAAGCACTTCAACTCCGTCCATCACAACTTGCACAAGATTTGTCAATCATATGGAAGTCATGAAGAAGCGTTGGCTAATGGGACTAGCTTAGTAGACCCCATTGTATGGGTGAAGTTGTGTGGAAGGTGGGACAACAATGCCTTTAAGGTACATATGTTCTTTCTCACATTAAACCATATATCTACCCATTTAATATGTCTAAATATTGTTGTAGCAAATCCATTTGTTTATCATAGCTAACATGGGAGAATCGAAAGAAGCAGGTGATTAATTACACATCAGGACATAAATCATTCGTCCGTTTACTTGAGCAAAAGATATCTCTACATGAATAATTTCTTTTCATTTCAATAGACTTGTGAAAATGCACATTACTGTCGGGCATAAAATGCACATGTCCACCACAATAAAGTTTTCTGATATGAAAATATATTCTTCTACTCATTGCTCACACATGTAGCACACTGAGAATGGAAATTTGGTTGACTTCTACAAGCAGACGTGTTGGTTGAAGAAGAAGAATAAGTTTGTGACAGATGTTAGAAAAGATACTTACGTGAGTAGTACACTTACAGAAGCCAGGATTTATGTTTCTTTCTGAATGTGATAAATGCATACATAGTATTTGATGATATATTGTTAATAATCGTTGTTTTCTCAAGGTGCAGAAAGAGATGCAAGGTAGGTTGGATGGCTTAGGACCAGAGCAACGTAATGATGAGGCAACAACGACTGTCTTTAGAGAGGTCCTCGGCCATCGACCTGGATATGCATGAGGACTCGGAAAGATGGCCATCCCCAAGTCAAGTAGACAACATGACAAACTTCAAATGCAACAATACCTGTCTAAAATTGAGAAACACAAGAAAGATGCTGAACACCATAAGAAAGATGTTGAAGAGTACAAGAGTCAACTGGATGAAATGAGGACAGAGATGCAGGCTCTTAGGGAGCAGTAGATACAAACTGACAACCTGTTTCAGTCATTCTTTAGGGGTTTTCTGTCATTTGCTGAGTCACTTTGATAGACTCAGTGTAACGATTCCCCCGACCCATAAGGGGATTATATGTTTTGGATATTTTGGGTGGTTTTTGTTAGTCAATATGACAACTGGACAATATATATATATATATATATATATATATATCTAGTACTATATATATTTATATATAAAGGGATCTATGTCTACACCGAGGAGATAACAAGTTTGGGTGTCCTCTTTTTGAGAAGCTTTTGAGATAACAAGAGGTTAGTGTAAGTTCCTTATTTCAATAATAATTTAGATTAGTGTAAGTTCCTTATTTCAAAAATAATTTTCTCACCCAAACAGTACAAATACTTGTTGACTTTTTCTTCGGCCTTTTTTGATTCGGTTTGGTATGTTCTACAGTGATGTGATGCATGAATCATCTAATGGGATGTGGCTTGTAACACAACACAGGACGAAGGTTTATTTTAAAAGATTTGTTGTTTGTACTTCCATCCAATGCTCATGGATTATATTCGCTAGTATAATCCATGACCATCGGATGGAAGTCATTTCTCTACAGTCCTACCAGACATGGGTGTAAAGTAACATGTCTTAACTTTAGTCAAGTAACCTAACTAGTTATTGGGAAATTGTTGTTTGGAATATGTGGTGCTTATTTTCTTCATGGTTTTTTTTTCTCTTGTAATTTTTTTCCTGGATGAAGAAGCATGATAGGTGGTAGTTCATCTTCAAAGTATTCACGGCCCTTGGCGAATGCCTAAATATGATTTTGACTTGGTTGGTGTTTGTTTGTGCATGTATTCTTTAGAATCAATGAAGGAATGGGATCAAGAGACACTACAGAAGGTGGTGCAATTGAAGAAGATAGAGTATAACCAGAACAAACCAACTGATATTGTAGGTTCATATTAACTCTAGGATTCTTTCTTTCGTACGACATTAGCGGTTGCTTTTTTTTTTTTAAATGCTATTGGAAAGTGTTGTGATCTCTTGATTGCTCCCCAAATCTCAATTAAATGCTATTAACTTCTTATACAAGCATGTGTGTAAATTTCTCTGAGAATATATTGAAGCTAGAATAATCAGGTGGTTACATTCATAGATGTAGGCTTGTAGTTGTGGCAAGATCCCTCATTTAGGGTGGATATTAAGGGCATGTTTGGACGTAAGATTTTCATGAAGATTTCTGAAACTTTTGAGAACTTTTAAATATGGCTTTTTGTGGACCTTTGTGAAAGTGGTGGGACTTATTAAAAACATGTTTAGATTGAGAAAATTTTTTAGAGGTTTTTATTGGAGGCTAACAAGTTGGTGGGGCTCATTCAAAATATGTTTGACAAGAAAATTTTGTAAGAGGTAACATGCTGTTTTATTGGATGTTATTTTTTGTAGTCTTGTGAATATTTGAAGCATTTTTAATAATAGGTGAGGATTCAATTGTGACAAATAGATAGAGAATTATCTTTCTTGTATTTATGTGGGTTGTTGGTGCACTACAATTTGAAGGCAATACATTGGCTCTTGTTTAGAGGAGGATTATCTCTATATGCTCCTCAAGAGTTGAAAAGATGAAGCTTTGAAGTGAGTGACCCCCTGTAGGTAGAGTCGATGGCTGCAATTTACGTAATGTAGGTCAACATTAGTTTCCTTCCATTCATCATTCTTGGTTGACCCATTCTTGTCAGAGTTCTACATGTTATATTAATATTTGATCTTATTTTGTCATTTAAAAAAATCTTATTACATATGAAACAAAATTGGTTGATCTAATGTTGTTCCTCATCAAGGAGCTTACTTATTTTTCAAAGTTGTTAGTGCACATGATCTTTTTGTACAAGAATGAGCCTTTTCTTTTATTTTTTAAATAAATTTATATACAGGTTTGCAAATACTTTTTGGATGCAGTGGAAGAGAAACAGTACGGTTGGTTCAGGGTTTGCCCAAACGGTAGCAAAGACTGTCACTACAGAGATGCTCTACCTCTATGATATATTTTAAAATCTCAAATGAAGGCACTCCTAGAGGAAGAGATTGAAAAAATTACAATTGAAGAAGAGATTGAAAATTTGGTTATAATGATATTTGTATTCATTTACCATAGATTTGTTTTCTTCCCAAGCTTCTTGTTGCAGTGAGAATATTTTTTGTTCTAATTTAGCTTCATATATTTCAACCCATATTATTTGTTCTTTCGTTTGCTCCACTTTCTATTCTTGGTTCTTATAAATAAATATTGGTATGCTCTTTTCTTTAGCGTGCTAAAGTAACAAGCTCTACTCCAATGACCACTTAGATGTTCTTTGAATGGAAGAAGAAAAAGATGGAAGAAAGAGATGTTGGCTTGGTTGCACAACAAGTTAAATGGTCTCAGTTTATTTTGATTCATCTGTATGCTGGATTAAGTTAAATGGTCTCAGTTTATTTGTGCTATTAACTTAAGTTTCTGCATGTTTTAGTGGTCGAGAGTTATTTCTTTCAGATGCTAGCTTGTTTGTGAATGATGCCGAGGCATACGAAAAATACCAAAGAGAAAAAGCAGCTGAGGCTGCTGAACAAAATGTAATCTTGTTTCTTCTGTTTTGTTTATAAGATAAGTAGTGGTCTGAAACATGTGGCACTAAAGTTCCAGGGTTGATGAACTCTGTCTCCCCATATTTGATATCCCTTCCCCCTTATTGGTCCCAACATCTTTATCATGCATGACTTAAACACTATGTAACAGCTGATTTGCATGAAATGTATCTTTTGCATATTAATTGGAGTCCACGAGTATATGCTACAAGATGCTGATAAGTGTGACGCCCCCAAATTCCGCTTGAGATTGGACGAACATTTGAAGCGTCGAGACATGCAACACAAGGTTACGTATCTCCGTTCATGACATATAAGATGCAATGTTCTTAACATACATCTAGCATTATGCAATATTCGCAGCGGATAATTTTTTTCTTTAGCAATACTATGCACCAAATTCAAATATCCCAAAATGCTTAAAATATACTTCATACATAAAGGCATACTAAACATCAGAGATCACAATACTAGTCCAAAATGATTGTGATCAAATGAGTACTGAAGAAGTAACTTCATAGTACATATAGTAATTTTAAGTTAACTACTATATTAACCTTGAAGCCGCACTGTCGCTTAATCGACCATGTCCAGTTGGTTGTTTCCCAGTTCTTCTTTAGATCCTATAACAAAATCTACCATTCGGGGGGAATGGTAGTTGGGACTACCATAGTGAGATTTGATTACAAATCTCAGCAAGTTAACATAAAACATACATACAGGTTAATAATGCATGCATGACAGTAAAAGCATAAGTACATAATCAAAATCGTAAGTAATCATAGCATATGGCATAACTTAAACTTGAAACATAACATGAACATGAATGAACTGAACTTGATTTACTTGTCATAGACTTGATCTGACTTGACTTAACGTGACATGAACTTGAAACATAACATTGTTATGGATTTGATCTTACTTGACTTAACTTGACATAAACTTGAAACATGAACATGAGCTTGAGCATAACATGAGTTTGAATTCTTTTTCATTTAACTTGATTAACGTAACATGTGGGTGCTACATGGGTCCCCTAGAGCCATGTGTCCCTGCCGATTACCGCATTACAACACAGGTATCTACACCAGCTGTGAGTGCGTTAATACATACTCCACAATTGTTGTGGCCCCATGTATTCTACGTGTCACAATTACTGTGTCTCACGTAGTGTATGTGCCACAATTGCTGTGACCCCATACTTCATGCTCCACAGTTGTTGTGGCCCCATGACTTATTAAAATAAAATGTGGCTCCATCGGTGTTAGTGCCTGGTGCGCTCCGGTGACCAACTAGTTAGATCACATTCGCAACCTGTTGACTATACTTCGTCAACCCAGGGAATTTCACACCTATTTAGACACTCCAGCTTGAACAAAGGAGTTTTACTAGGATATTTTCCCATCCTAGTACTTAGGATCGTGATTGACATGAATAACTTAACATAATTATTCTTGAAATACATAAACTGTATTAGAGACAGAATGTGACTTGAATATGAAAGGTCAAAAGCCCTGACGTAACACAACATGACATCTTTAACATAACATGCTTGCAACAGTGAATATACATTACATGACATACATGATATTCCTTTTTTTTTGATATTATCTTGATGAATTTTTATCGTAGAAATGAATAGTACTCACTAAGTAAGTTCCCTGGAAAGATCAATCTTTCCTAAACAGAACTTCTAGATTCCCAGGAAAGAATGGAGGGTCATGAGGACACACTTAAAAATTTTCAATCTCCTTAGACAGAACCTCCTTAGATTGTATGTATTCACACTACTTGCAATGTATAACAATACGTGACAAAATATCTTGTGTAACAGATGAATAATTCATGGCAGAATAAATTATGTGTAACATATAAACATGTAATGACTTGGCATAGAATATATAATAACATACATACATATACTGTAGTTCATTTACTTATCACCCATACATAGTAAATTGCTAGTAAGTTAAAAGCTAACTTACCTCTGTCTTCGCTTTTCTAGGCAAAACTCAAGTGCGATCACGAGAGACTGAAAGTAGTGATTTTTAAAAGTTATAACTTAATCACTAACAATTAGAAATATAAAAAAATATCAATTTAAGAGTAACATTATTAATTCACCCTCTACATGTGGAAAAAAGACCATTATATCCCTAACTTAAGGATTTTGTATCCTAACTCCAAAAATCACCAAAATTTATATATCTCATGTAGATTTTATTCTGAACTTAAATATGAATTCAGAAAAATTTAAAACTAAACACAACTATTAAAATTCTATAAAAACTGAAACTTATATAGGCCATTTCCCTTGATTTTTGTTTCTAACTTGTTTTGATCAACCTCTTGATCCATGACTTATAAAGATGTGATCTTCAAACCAAAAAATCACATGGTTTAAAAAGGTGTCCTAAAACAGATCTAAGCTTTAAACTCAAGATCACATGGTTAAAAATCAAGCAAAATATTAATTTAGCCAAGAACATCATCACTTGGCCTATTCGAATATCTCCTTGCATAAAAATTTCATATCTTTGAAACTAATATCAAATATCTTCAAAGCAACATTATATCATGTACATAAGAAGCTTAGTATCCTCAAATAAAAATATCAAAGCCATTGCAATAAAATTAGACCATAAAAGATTTAAACTTTCTCAAAACAGAAACTGTTTTTCCTCTTCCAGATTTGAAGTTTCTAAATCTAAGAAAATATTTCACCAAAACTTTTAATCATGCAACAAATCCTAAACCAATAATCATATACCTATGTTAACAATACTCCATAATAATTTCGGATCAAGATCAATCCATTAACTTTGTCAAAAACTACAAAATATGATATACTCTCTGGTTATCGCCCAGAATGACCTTTCTGGGTTTTAAACAACTTTTAACTGACCAAATGATCTCTAAATAGAACAAATAAGATATCCACATAAACTAGACTAAATAATAAACAACTTTCATGAAGGGAAGTTTGTGAGAAAATACTTACAAAAGCTTTAGATAAGGCGTGCAAAAGAGTTCATAAAAACTGCCCGAGAGTATTTTTTTGTATTCTAACAAAGCAAAGTGTAAAGGAGGGATGATTTTCGTTGGAAGGGGCTGGAGGGCTATTTATACAAGTTTTGGAAAATGATAGATCTGAAATGGAGATTGAGTATTGATCTTTTCTTCCAATAAAATATACAAGATATGTTTTTCAAGGTTTAGTCTAGAATTGAAAGAGTGAGGTGTCCCCTTAGTCATTCACTTCAAGAACATTCTAAGTGCTCTTGAATAAATCTGATAAGGCAAGTGGAGGGTGAAATATCTTAGACAAAAACATTGCTAAGGTGGCTAATTTCGTGGGCCTTAATGGGCTTAAACTGAAAGGGCCTAAATTCTTGAGTTTTAAGAGGGTTTGGGTTGCTATCAAGCCCAAATCTGATTTCTATTGGCCCAATCAAATATCCAAGGTTAACTAAGTTGGATAATGATGTTCTAATACAAATTTAAAAGATTAATAGCATATGAAAATAATTTAATTAAGTGATTAAACACGATGCTAGAAACTGATTCAATAAGGTTTTGGATAAAACCGTATAGGATTTTTGGTTTCTAACACGCTTATGGGTTCTTAGTTGGATTCCAACCGTATAGGATTTACTACGGTCCTAAAGACAATAGAAATTCCATCATTGAATTTCTAGCGGCTGTTACATACTCCCCTCCTAAAAAAAAGATTTCGTCCTCGAAATCGATGCAAGTAACACCCAATAAGTTACAAAGAAGATGTTGCATGCCAAACCATTGTCTATTACTAGATGAATCATCATTGATTGGTTTTGGTGTTGGTGCACCAACGTCCATTTTCATGGTACACAAAAGAAGGTTTACGGAACTCTAGAATGGAAACATATACTTTATTGATATCTAACCAATGAAATACAACATCTGCTATATTCAGCCTCATACTAAATGAACCAAACAAAACTGGATTAGGTGTCAAATAACTGAGGGTACTTAGCTCGCATATGAACTTCCTTCTCCCAAGTTGCCTCTTGAACATTATGATTTCTCCAAAGTACTTTAACCAATGGAATTTTGCGGTTCCGTAACTCTTTATCCTTTCGATCAAGGATCTGTATTGGCTTCTCCTCATAGGTCAAGTTGGACTGTAAAGGTACACTATCGGGATCCACTACTGCTGGTATCTGATTCCCAAAACTCTTCTTCAAAGAGGATACGTGAAATACATTATGGATTCCATGGAACTCATTTGGCAACTCCAGACGATACGCAACTGCTCCCACTTTCTCTACTATTTCATAGGGTCCAACGTATCTTGGACTTAATTTTCCTTTTATTCCGAAACGACTTACTCCTCTCATTGGAGATACCTTCACATAGACCCATTCACCAACTTCAAAACTTATACTCCTCCTTCGGTTGTCAGCATAGCTCTTCTGTCGATCTTGTGCTGTTTTCATCCTTTCTTTAATTAGGTGGACTTGGTCCTTTATCTCTTGTAAGACTTCTGGTCCAATCACTTTACTTTCTCCTACTTCATCCCAATATAATGGCGATCTACACTTTCTACCATACAAGGCTTCATATGGTGCCATTTGAATGGTGGCTTGAAAACTATTGTTGTAAGCAAACTCTACTAGAGGTAGTTGCTTCTCCCAATTTCCTTCATGACCTAAAACACAGGCTCTTAGCATATCTTTCAGAATTTGAATCGTCCTTTCTGTTTGCCTGTCTGTTTGTGGATGGTACGCACTACTGAACTTCAAATGAGAACCCATCGAATCTTGTAAGCTTTGCCAGAATCATGATGTAAAACGAGAGTCTCTATCTGATACAATCGTCTTCGGCACTCCATGCAATCTGACAATCTTTGCTATATAAATTCTCGTCAATCTTTCTAGAGAATCCGTATTCTTGATGGGTATGAAATGAGCACTTTTCGTCAAGCGATCAACTATCACCCAGATAGTATTATTTCCGGTTGAGCTCTTAGGAAAACCCACTACAAAATCCATCGAAATATCCTCCCATTTCCATTCCGGAATTGGCAGTGACTGCAATTCACCTGCTGGCTTTTGGTGTTCTGCTTTAACTAATCTTCAGACATAACACTTGTTCACAAACTCAGCTACGTCCTTCTTCATTCCTTCCCACCAGAAATGTTGCTTCAAATCTTGATACATCTTTGTACTACCGGGATGAGCAGTGTACGGTGTGTTATGAGCTTCCTTCAGCACCTTTTCCTTTAACTCTTGGTTTGTTGGGATGATCCTTCGATTCTTATAATACAAAGTCCCATCCTCTTTGAGACTAAAGTCCATTGGTCCTTTTGACTTTTCGATTTTCCTAACGACTTCTGCAAGTTTACTGTCTTTCTTTTGTTGGTCTTTCAGATTTTCCCAATCCAATGGAATGAACTCTTGGATTGCGGTTAGCACAATTTCTTGACTACGATTCCCGATTAGCAATTTCCTCATACTGGATAAGAGGGAATTCACTTCTGACGATGGAACAGATGAAATATCAGATCTATTCTTGCGACTTAAAGCATCAGCTACTACGTTGGCCTTTCCAGGATGGTACTTGATGTCGCAATGATAGTCACTGATTAATTTCAACCATCTCCTCTGCCTCATGTTAAGGTTCTTTTGCTCAAATAGATACTTGAGGCTTTTGTGATCCGTGAAAACTTCACACTTCTCGCCGTACAAGTAGTGTCTCCAAATTTTAAGAGCAAAAACTACTGCAGCTAACTCCAAATCATGAGTAGGATAATTCTGTTCATGATTCTTCAGTTGACGTGAAGCGTAGGAAATTACTTTACCATCTTGCATTAGCACACATCCAAGTCCTGCTTTAGATGCGTCGCTATACACTACAAAAGGTTTAAGAGGCTCTAGTAGTACAAGTACCGGTGCAGTCGTAAGTCTTTTCTTTAACTCAAGAAAACTTATTTCGCACTGATCGCTCCAAACGAACTTCACATTCTTCTTAGTCAAGGCAGTGAGTGGTCCAGACAAACTGGAGAATCCTTCCACAAACCTCCTATAGTAACCAGCCAGTCCTAAGAAGCTTCGAATCTCATGCACACTAGTCGGTCTCTGCCAGTTTGTTATAGCTTCAATCTTGCTTGGGTCCACTGCTACTCCTCCACTAGAGATCACGTGACTTGAAAACTTCACTTCTTCTAGCCAGAACTCGCACTTACTAAGTTTGGCATAAAGCTTATGATCCTTAAGTATAGTCAAAGCCATACTTAGATGATTTCTATGTTCCTCCTTGTTCTTCGAGTAAATTAGAATGTCATCAATGAATACGACCACAAAACTATCCAGATAGGGCCTGAATATTTTGTTCATCATGTCCATGAATGCGGCTGGAGCATTGGTTAACCCAAAAGGCATCACCAAAAACTCGAAATGGCCGTACCTTGTCCTAAAGGCAGTTTTCGGCACATCTTGTTCCTTGACTTTCAGCTGATGATATCCGGATCTCAGGTCGATCTTTGAAAACACTGTTGATCCTTATAGTTGATCCAACAAATCATCAATTCTGGGTAACGAATACTTATTCTTAATCGTCACCTTATTCAACTCTCTATAATCTATGCACATCCTCATAGATCCATCTTTCTTCTTCACGAATAGCACAGGTGCTCCCCATGGCGAAGAACTAGGGCGAATAAAACCTTTTTCCAAAAGTTCCTCCAACTGCATCTTAAGCTCCTTTAATTCGGTAGGGGCCATACGATACGGCGCCTTGTGAGTCGGAGCTGTTGTGGGTTCCAACTCTATCTTGAATTCTACTTCTCTATCTGGTGGTAAACCGTGTATTTCATCGGGAAAAACTTCAGGAAAGTCTTCAATTACGGATATCCCTTGGATTCTTATATTCTCGACAGTCTTCTCTACAGTCATCAATAGAAAAGCTGAGGCTCCATCCTTGATATATTTCCTGGCTTGTAAAGCTGAAATCACAAGCGGAGAGGCTTTAACTGATGCACCTGAGTAACTCATCATGTTTTCATTTGGGGGTTCAAACACGACTTTTCGTTTCCTACAATCTATCTTAGCGTAGTGCTTGAAAAGCCAGTCCATCCCCAAAATTAGGTCAAACTCCATTTGACTGAATACTAATAAGTCGGCCTTCAACGTCCTTCCTTTCAACTCTACAGGACAATTTTTAACTAAACGGGTAAAAGCTACTGTATTCCCATCAGGAATTAACACTACAACCGGTCTAGGTAATAGCTCAGTTTGTAAACTACACAACCGTACAAATGCCGTAGACACAAAAGATTGTGATGCGCCCGAATCGAAAAGCGCACAAGCCGTGAACCTTAATAAATTAACGTTTCCTATTCAAAAGGAAAAAAAAATATAATGCGATACAATTAATAACAGAAATTATAATACTCGAGTTAATAATAAAACATAAATTCTTAAAGGAAAATACCAGTGATGACGCCAACTTCCTCAGCCTCTGTTGCGTCAGAGTCGATATCACCTGGGGTTACAGCATACACGCGCGCTGGGATGTGGGGCCTTGGTTTGTGATCACTAGCTCCACTACTTTGTGCAGCATTGGGACAGTTTCTGATCAAATGTCCAGGTTTCCCGCATCGATAACAAACTCCAAAACCGAGGCGACATTCTCCGCTATGACGCTTTCCACACTTAGGGCATAACGGATAAGCAGATGGCATTTGTCCTCCTGTCACTATTCCCTTGCCTTTCAATGGGCTGAAAAAAAGACCTCTTCTTCTTGGCACTACCACTTGCAGCAAATGGTATAGTCCTCTTTCGTTCAGAATTGATGTGGATTGCCAGACCTCTCTGCTCAGCCTCTGCTATTGCGGCCACATTTACCAACTCTTGGAAATTCTCTATCCTTAGGCAAGCTACTTGACTACGGATTCTTGGCTGAAGTCCTGCTTGAAACTTCTGCGCCTGCATCCTTTGAGTAGAAATCAAGTGTGGTGCAAACCTTCCTAACGCCATAAACTTAGCAGCGTACTCTTCTACAGTCAAATTGCCTTGAGTTAAAGTTGCAAACTCCTGCGCTTTCAACTATTTGACTGAATCTGAAAAAAATCTATTGTCAAACTCTTCCTTAAATCTCTCCCATGATAGTGTAGCGAGACTTCCTAGTTCTCTAATTAGAAGCTGCCTACGTGTATCCCACCATATTCCAGCTTCTCCTTGAAATAGGTATCCAGCATAAAGAATCTTCTGGTCTTCAGTACATCCACAGATCTCGTAGGTCCTCTCAAGATCCATAATCCATTTCTCAGCTCTCAGTGGCCCTTCATTACCAAAAAAAATTTGGGTAACGGTAAAGTAAAAACTTCTCATACAGACAACCCCTAACTTCGGGTCTGGGTATCAGCGCTTGCTGTTGTTGCTGATTTCTAAGTACGTCAGTCAGCATATGTACAGCTTCAGCTAATCCTCCATCCATCGGTAAATTCTGATTCTCTTGATTGTTGTCTCCCTCAGGGTTCTGAGGTATTCTACCGTGATTCATGTGTTGATTCCTAAAACACACGAGTACATGTATTACAATCATGTACTACCTCTCATACTAATAGAAATTCAAGCCTAATGAAGACTAAAATGTCAAGCCTAATATTTGGTGCATTTCCTAAGGACATGTGGATTTATAACCCAGAGACGTATTGCTCTGATACCACCTGTGACGCCCCCAAATTCCGCTTGGGATTGGACGGACATTTGAAGCGTCGAGACATGCAACACAAGGTTACGTATCTCCGTTCATGACATATATGATGCAATGTTCTTAACATACATCTAGCATTATACAATATTCGCAGCGGATAATTTTTTTCTTTAGCAATACTCTGCACCAAATTCAAATATCCCAAAATGCTTAAAATATACTTCACACATAAAGGCATACTAAACATCAGAGATCACAATACTAGTCCAAAATGATTGTGATCAAATGAGTACTGAAGATGTAACTTCATAGTACATATAGTAATTTTAAGTTAACTACTATATTAACCTTGAAGCCGCACTGTCGCTTAATCGACCGTGTCCAGTTGGCTGTTTCCCAGTTCTTCTTTAGATCCTGTAACAAAATCTACCATTCAGGGGGAATGGTAGTTGGGACTACCATAGTGAGATTTGATTACAAATCTCAGCAAGTTAACATAAAACATACGCACAGGTTAATAATGCATGCATGACAGTAAAAGCATAAGTACATAATCAAAATCGTAAGTAATCATAGCATATGGCATAACTTAAACTTGAAACATAACATGAACATGAATGAACTGAACTTGATTTACTTGTCATAGACTTGATCTGGCTTGACTTAACGTGACATGAACTTGAAACATAACATTGTCATGGATTTGATCTTACTTGACTTAACTTGACATAAACTTGAAACATGAACATGAGCTTGAGCATAACATGAGTTTGAATTCTTTTTCATTTAACTTGATTAACGTAACATGTGGGTGCTACATGGGTCCCCTAGAGCCATGTGTCCCTGCCGATTACTGCATCACAACACAGGGAATTTCACACCTATTTAGACACTCCAACGTGAACAAAGGAGTTTTACTTGGATATTTTCCCATCCTAGTATTTAGGATCGTGATTGACATGAATAACTTAACATGATTGTTCTTGAAATACATAAACTATATTAGAGACAGAATGTGACTTGAATATGAAATGTCAAAAGCCCTGACGTAACACAACATGACATCTTTAACATAACATGCTTGCAACAGTGAATATACATTACATGACATACATGATATTCCTTTTTTTTTTTATATTAGCTTGATGAATTTTTATCGTAGAAATGAATAGTACTCACTAAGTAAGTTCCCAGGAAAGATCAATCTTTCCTAAACAGAACTTCTAGATTCCCAAGAAAGAATGGAGGGTCACGAGGACACACTTAGAAATTTTCAATCTCCTTAGATAGAACTTCCTTAGATTGTATGTATTCGCACTACTTGCAATGTATAGCAATACGTGACAGAATATCTTGTGTAACAGATGAATAATTCATGGCAGAATAAATTATGTGTAACATATAAACATGTAATGACTTGACATAGAATATATAACAACATACATACATATACTGTAGTTCATTTACTTATCACCCATACATAGTAAACTGCTAGTAAGTTAAAAGCTAACTTACCTCTGTCTTCGCGTTTCTAGGCAAAACTCAAGTGCGATCACGAGAGACTGAAAGTAGTGATTTTTAAAAGTTATAACTTAATCACTAACAATTAAAAATATAGAAAAATATCAATTTAAGAGTAAAATTATTAATTCACCATCTACATATGGAAAAAAGACCATTATATCCCTAACTTAAGGATTTTGTATCCTAATTCCAAAAATCACCAAAATTTATATATCTCATGTAGATTTTATTCTGAACTTAAATATGGATTCAGAAAAATTTAAAACTAAACACAACTATTAAAATTCTATAAAAACCGAAACTTATATAGGCCATTTCCCTTGATTTTTGTTTCTAACTTGTTTTGATCAACCTCTTGATCCATGACTTATAAAGATGTGATCTTCAAATCAAAACATCACATGGTTTAAAAAGGTGTCCTAAAACAGATCTAAGCTTTAAACTCAAGATCACATGGTTAAAAATCAAGCAAAATATTAATTTAGCCAAGAACATCATCACTTGGCCTATTCGAATATCTCCTTGCATAAAAATTTCATATCTTTGAAACTAATATCAAATATCTTCAAAGCAACATTATATCATATACATAAGAAGCTTAGGATCCTCAAATAAAAATATCAAAGCCATTGCAATACGATTAGACCATAAAAGATTTAAACTTTCTCAAAACAGAAACTGTTTTTCCTCTTCCAGATTCGAAGTTTCTAAATCTAAGAAAATATTTCACCAAAACTTTTAATCATGCAACAAATCCTAAACCAATAATCATATACCTATGTTAAAAATAATCCATAATAATTTCGGATCAAGATCAATCCATTAACTTTGTCAAAAACTCCAAAATATGACATACTCTCTGGTTATCGCCCAGAATGACCTTTCTGGGTTGTAAACAACTTTTGACTGACCAAATGATCTCCAAATGGAAGAATAAGATATCCACGTAAACTAGACTAAAAAATAAACAACTTTAATGAAGGAAAATTTGTGAGAAAATACTTACAAAAGCTTCAAATAAGGCGTGCAAAAGAGTTCATAAAAACTGCCCGAGAGTATTTTTTTGTATTCTAACAAAGCCAAGTGTAAAGGAGGGATGATTTTCGTTGGAAGGGGCTGGAGGGCTATTTATACAAGTTTTGGAAGATGATAGATCTGAAATGGAGATTGAGTATTGATCTTTTCTTCCAATAAAATATACAAGATATGTTTTTCAAGGTTGGGTCTAGAATTGAAAGAGTGAGGTGTCTCCTTAGTCATTCACTTCAAGAACATTCTAAGTGCTCTTGAATAAATCTGATAAAGCAAGTGGAGGGTGAAATATCTTAGACAAAAACATTGCTAAGGTGGCTAATTTCGTGGGCCTTAATGGGCTTAAACCGAAAGGGCCTAAATTCTTGGGTTTTAAGAGGGTTTGGGTTGCTATCAAGCCCAAATCTGATTTCTATTGGCCCAATCAAATATCCAAGGTTAACTAAGTTGGATAATGATGTTCTAATACAAATTTAAAAGATTAATAGCATATGAAAACAATTTAATTAAGTGATTAAACACGATGCTAGAAACTGATTCAATAAGGTTTTAGATAAAACCGTATAGGATTTTTGGTTTCTAACACGCTTATGGGTTCTTAGTTGGATTCCAACCATATAGCATTTACTACGGTCCTAAAGACAATAGAAATTCCATCATTGAATTTCTAGCGGCTGTTACAATAAGTGTCTTACCTTTTCCGACTTGTAAATAAAGTCTCTTGCCTTCTTAGAAAAAATGCCCATTATGATGTTTGGAAGCATTTGTCTTGGGTAGAAATGTAGAGAATTCAATAAAATTACTATTAGTTATAACTATATAATCTACTATACATATGTTGTTTGAATCATGGTACAAATCTAGTCGTACTAGCTCTTTTGTGTTGTGCTATAAGCAACATTAGAACAATCTAAATAAGCAACGTTCCAATCTAAATAAGCAAACATTGGAAAAATCTAAATAAGGCTCATGCCACATTTGAGTTTATACTCCAAAAAAAGGGATTATACTTCAAAATGACTAGTCAATATTACAACTTTAATAGTCATGTTTACTTATCAAAAAACTTTAATAGTCACGTTTCCCAACACCAGAGAGTAGGAAGTTGTCACCTCAGAAACCAGGAATAAAAAGAAAGGAGGTTATTTTTCAAGTTTAAAATGTCCTTGGTGCTTGTCTGGTTGTCCCAAGAGAAGAAATGGGTTCATTGCCAAATAAGAAAAAGGGAAAAGAGAGAGAGAGAGAGAGAGAGAGCTAAGTGCAAAAAGAAAATGTGACTACACCTCATATCTAATGGCAGCTAGGTTTTGAAAGCACATTACAAACCAAGTGCCATAATATATATTTCACACATGCTTTCATCTTTGTGCAACGATTTTAAAAGACATTTACTCTACTTATCTATATAAGCTAAATAGATAGTTTTGTTTTTTTGGGGTTCATTGATTTTTTCTTCTAAACATGCTCCATTAAACCTATTCTTTTCATATAACTGAATTTTTTAGTTTTCCTTAATGTGGTGCAGTCTGTTGATATTGTCAAATACACGGATGAGGAGTATGAGAAGTAACGTGAGATATATATCTTTTTGTTTGTCACCTTTCTTGATCAAAAGTGATATGCAGAACTGTGGGTGCCAATGCCGATGAACGATCCCACTTAAATAGAGTTGTGGAACTTGGTAGTGGTTATTTCGGTGGAGAGTAGAGTTAAACAATATGCTATAACAGTGATGTTTGTCTATTATTAAAGATGTAGCTCAATTTGTACTTGATAAGAGAATATAATGCACGACCTCAATGTATAAATATATATGGGTTTGGATGAGTTGATGGATTTTATTTGCTTCATGTGTTTTCAATGTTCAATTTGAATGAATGATGCAGAAGTTGGTTGAATGTTGCCTTTAGGAACAACAAAAAAGAGGCCTAGCAGGAATATTAGGTCAACAAGTTTTATTAAAATTCGCTTTTTTCGACGATTTTAAACACTTTACTGGTGATAATTTTCACCAGTAAATCATTTAAAAAAACTGATAACTCATCACCAATGATTTAGAAATTACTGGTAATTTGTCACATGTGGCGATTTGTAACTCGCCGCAATTTCATATTAAATACAAAAGACTCAATTACGACGATTTTATAATCATCGTAATGGGGTTTTACCAATGATTTTATGATCGCTGCAACTGAGTTCACAAAACCAATAACTCAATTGCAACGATTCTTAAATCGCAAGTAATTTGTCAAAAGCGGCGATTTTCTACTCGCCGCATCTGGATATCGAAACAGGTAAGTCAATACCAGCGATTCTTAAATCATTGGTAATGATCTATACCGGTGAATTTTTATCGCCGCAATTAGATTTTCAAAACCATTTAGTCAGTTGCAGTGATTTTTTGAAAACGCTGGAAAAGATTAATTCTAGTGATTTTATTTCTTTTAGGGACGGTAGTAAATTGCCGAAATTAATCTATCCCAACGATTATGAATTGAATTTTAGATTACAACTGCGGCAATAGAAGGTATTATTTGTAGCAAAAAAGTCCATTTATTAGCGATTTTTGGCTTCCGTTGGAGTAGATCAGAAGTGGGGCTTTTACCGGCGAACGTCCGGCGATTTATAAATCGCTGGAAAAGTTATAGGCGGCAATTTATAGGGCCTTTCCCAGCAAAATTAATCTCCAGGAAAAGTGACTCCCTTGAAGTGGCTGTACCACATTCAAATCGACATCTCCACACCGGACAACATGTACAAACAGCTCGTTCACAACAGAACATATACAAAAAGAAGCAAATTAAGAACATTAAAAAGTTAATAATTAGACACAAAACAAGCAGATAAAAAGTTAATAATTATGCCACACAGGTAAGTAATTATTAAGTAGCACATTAAGAACACCACACGACATACTGAGTATGACTTTGCAAAATCTCCATGGAGTTACACAACATCAATATGGTCACATATTTGAAACAACACAAATAAAATTTAAATAAAGCCTACACTGTTCATTCAAAAAAAAATCCATCAAAATAGTTAAAAAAAGAACCAAAGCACGTCAAACAAACTTTTAAAAAAATAAAAGTCATCTACCTAGCTATCCAAAGGGTACAAGTTTGGATTTCGATATGTATTTTGAGGCCTAAGAAATGGAGGGTAGTATGGATTTATGGGACTATAATATCCCTAGGCTTGTGAAATCGACGTAGAAGGCCTAGGTGGCATTCCATCTTCCCCTTCTCTCATCACGCTATTGAAACTGAGAATGCCAATGTGAGGATTCTATTATTGCAGTGATATCCTTCTGCATTAGCGTTTGTGATGCTGCATGGTGGCCATTGGGGGGGGCGTAGGTCAACATTCCTTCATCGACCTTGTCTCGGAGGTTCCCCAACCCCTTCCGGAGATGACGGTGGTGCATTGTGGGCCTAAATTCATTGATGGCTAGTTATGTTTTCAATTTTCAAAGGAAGAAATCTCTCGATCTGCTAAACCATTTCGCTATTCTATTGTGTTGAAATTCCTTTGATAGCGGCCTTCACTAGATGCAATACGATCTTTTATTCATTGTCGATGGGGACTATCAGGAATTCCAGTAGTTTCAACTATGAGACGTCCTCGTAATGTTTTCCTCCGCATGTCTTCGGAAGCAGATTTTCTTAAAGCCTTATCTTGTGAAGTCTGCGATGTTGATAGTGTACCTGATTGAGCTGCATTATTGCATATTTTATACATTTAAAATCAATATATTTTTAATTATTTTATTATTTTATCATTGATTTTAGATAAAAAATTGGTTTGGAAGGAATAAATCCAAATTGTGATTTAAATTGATTAAAAGCATAGTTTATGCTTATTTTTATAACTTGTGATTTAATTGTACAATATTTATTCACATACACAACACACTTTTAATATTTTAGTCTAGTTTTATTTTATCTTTATTTATTTTATTTTATTTTTTCTAGTTTTATTTTTTATTTAATAATTATTATTTTTATTCTGCTTGTTTTATTTTATTCAACTTTTTATTTAATTTAATTTAATTTTTATTTTTATTTCTGTTTTTCAGCGCAGACTAAACGACATGTCGTTTGGTCGACAAACCAAAACGACATGTCGTTTTGTAATTAGTTTGAATTCGGCTGCTAGATAAACGACATGTCGTTTAGTCCACGGAGAAAACGACGTGTCGTTTTGCCATCAAAATTATAAGCCCTGTCTGCTGAACGACTTGTCGTTTAGTCGATAGACAAAAAGACAAGTCGTTTTTGTTCATATTCAACCTCCAGAATCTCAGATCGCTGCCAACGTCCATGCATGCAGTGCACCACCTCTCCATTTCTACATCTTCCCCGCTGTGAACCACCATTCTCTTTCACCTGCAACCACCAATCCGAGAGCCTCATCATGCAGGCAGGCCATGCTGAGAGCACTCCGTCACCACGAAGCTACCTGCTCCGCACGGCCTCCACCCGTTGCCTGGCACCAACGCATCCGAACATTGTAGTGCTTCACACAACAACACTGCCACTGAGCTGCCCCATCTGTGCCCAGCCACTTCGGCCTCGCCTGCACCACCTAACCTCCTGCACAGCACTTGTGCATGCCAAGCCACCTCCTCTGTTTTCATACGTCCGAAATAGAGCATTCCAAGCTCCATTCGGAGGCCAACTAGTTGACGAACACATAAGAAAACAAACAAAGACACGGCATGGGATAAAAATAAGTACACGCGAGTTGGGAGAGAAACATAGCACTTGCACTTGAAAGTCTCGGCTAGCTAGGCATCCACACAGCAGAGAAAAATAAAAAATAAAAGCATCCCGTAGTCGGCCAACTCACACACAACAACAGTGATGTAGTGCACCGAAGTGGAGAATAATTCAAACGGACGTGAATCGGTGGATGTGAGCTGAAGAGGAGAGAAAAGAAAAAGAAAAAGAAAATAAAGAACCCAGACCCATTCAGTTTAGTGGAGAAATAAAACAAAATGAAGAGGAAAGAAAAGAAAAGCTGGTCGATGCATACTGGGTGACAAAATGATGGACAAGCTCGGTGGAAGAATAAAGAAATGAAAAAAGAAACGCACTACGGAACAACATGCATGTGACCCTGGAAGTGAAGAAATAAAGAAAAGGAAGTGAAGAAATAAAGAAAGAAGGAAGTGAGTGGAAGTTTTCGGAAAGAGGCATTAATTGAAGCACTTCACGCCGCATAGCAGATGAAATAAAAAAATGAGATGCAAACTTTCGGCTATTAGTGGGAAACATCAATACCTGGCATTAATAATGGTTGCAACACAGTGTTATTTGAAGCCTATATAAGGCTTGTAAACGGACAAAGCAAGGCATCGAATTTTATCAAACTTTGGAGAGGAATTCGAGAGAGAGTTTCGGACTCAGTGTTTGTTTTGAGAATTTTTGTTGTTCTTGAAATAGACAGCTAAGTCCTTAAGTAAAGTTAGGGATGAACTTGCACAATTGAGGGTTTTTTAATTTATTTTTTATTCATGTGATTGTTTTTTATTAATGCAAATTCTTGTTTATCATTCACTAATTATTTATGGTATTTTCTTATCTCCAAATAATCTAGGAATTAATTCCCTTCATAGATTCAGTCATACTTTTTCTATAGAATGGTTAAGATCCTTGATTATGTTTGGATTAATTCATTATCTTTATTGATTTAATTCTTTGCTGCAATATTGTCCACTGGGTATATTGTCGTCGCTGGGTTTTGTCAATGAGAATGATAATTCACAGACTTTTAAAAAGTAGTGAATGATTTATTAAAGAATTATTTTTCGATTAAAATGATTTTTAATTCTATATCTTCCAATTGGGGACTTTGAATAAATCTCCAATTGTGAAATTCATTGAATCAAGAATAATTAGAAATATCCAAATTTGTGCAAGGAATTCCTGATGCTTTACTATTTATAATTTCAGTGATCTTAATTGTTATCCTTGTAATTTTACTTTCTAAATCACATTAAAATCAATTTTCTCTTATTGATCATTAATTATTTTCCTTTAGTTCTTTTTATTATTTGTTGTATTTTCTTTAATCTGTCTTCCTGTGGAATCAACACCTCAAAGCTGTGCTACAATTACTGCTTATGTTTTGGGCGTAATCAGTACCTTATTGAGCCTTCCATTGGAAACTAGATTTTAATGAAGATGAAGAACCTTCATTGATTCTAGTGTGGATTTTATTACCTGGTTTGTCCCCTAATTTCTACCATGAATCCTTTCTTAGGATTCTTATTGCCCCGATTGGTCGTTTCATTCGTAGAGATAATCCTACGAGCTGCGCAACACATACTGATGGTGCTTGAGTATGTTCGGAGATGGATGCTGCCAAAGAAATGATTAATTATTTCTGAATAGGGACACCAGGGTCAGTTTATAGTAGGAAGCAGGAGGTGATCTATAAAACTCTTTTGGCGTATTACTCTCGGTGTAAATTATAAGGACATAATGTATGTACATATCGAGCAAATGTACAGACACATGGAAAGAAAGTTTGGGTGCATAAGAAAATTCATGAGCCTGAGACTCACGAGGGAGAAAAGTTTGGGTGCTTTGTCGGATAAGATTCTTGGGTTGTTGAGATCGTTAAAGATGGATTGCAGTGTTACAAATGAAGATCATGCAGGAAAGATCTGGATTTTATGGAAGGATGAAATAATGGTGCAAGTGACACAGAAGAGTGAGCACTTTATTTTACTTCAAGTAGGTGATGGAGATCAAAAGTTTTACCGTTGTTTCGTTTATGCTAAGTGCACCATGCAGGAAAGGAGGACATTATGGAATGATCTAAAGTACCAAAATATAGGAAAGGATCTATGTCTTATTTTTGTAGGTGATTTTAATATCATAAGAGAGGATTCAGAACGTAGGGGAGGAAGACCAAGACCAAGGGCTGCTATAGAGGATTTTAACAACTAGATTCACCAAGGTATATTGGTTGATATGAGATTGACTGGGAGAAGGTTTACTTGGTGCAATGGACAATGGGAACTTTCAAGAAGTTGGGCCAAATTGGATCGGTGTATTACTGATGCAAATTTCTTGACCAGGTTTCCAAATGCGACAGTTTAATATTTACTAAGGACCACGTTGAACCACTCGCCGATGATCATTGATGTTAAACAAGATCCTTTTCAATATGGTTCTTCTCCTTTTCGATTTCAGCAAATGTGGGTGGATCATCAAGATTTTTTGAGATGTGTAGAGAATGTTTGGAAGGAAAATGACGGTGGAGTGGGGCTCATGAAACAAGCTTATAAATTGAAAAGGCTAAAAGTGGCTCTAAGAGAATGGCACAAAGAAGTGTTTGGCAGAACTGATAAACGAATCAAAGGTTTGGAAGATCGTGTGGAGGAGTTGGATGTAAGTCTTCAGAATAGCTGGGATGAAGAGGTCAAAAGGGAGCTAATACAAGCGAATATTAATTTTGATAGCTAGAGACGTAGAGAGGAGATAAAGCTAGCATAATTGGTGAAGTTGAAATGGCGTAAGGATGGGGATCAATTCCAAATTTGATCATGCTTGTCTCTCATATGAAAGGCAGAAGAGAGTCTTGGAAATTGGAGGATGGTACTTATCTCAAGTCGCCTGAAGAAATTCATTTGGCTGCTGTGTAATATTTTTCAGGTTTTTTGCAAAGAGAGTCACCAAGGTTAGTACTTGATCTGTCTTGTCTTATTTTGCCGATTAATTTGAGTGAAGTAATTTGCAAGATTCCTACTCTTGAAGAGGTGCATGATGCATTATTTTCTATCCCATCAAATAGTGCACTGAGGCCATATGGTTTTGGACTAGGATTTTTTAAAAGTTGTTGGAAAATTGTTATGTATGATATTTGGAAGCTATCACATAATTGTTTCAAGGAAATTAATTACCTAGGTTCTACAGTGCATCCTTGTGGTATTAATTCCAAAAGCGGACAAGCCAACGGGGTTTGATAAGTTCAGACCTATAAGTCTTTGTTCGGTGATTTACAAAATTTGTTAAAAAATGCTTGTTAATCGCTTGATAGGTCTTCTCCCAAAAATGATCTCTCTTGAGCAGGGTGCATTCGTTCTTGGACGTAGTTATTTTGAAAACATTAGTCTCATGCAGAAAATGGTTCATTCCATTAATAAGAAGTCACATGGTGGCAATGTGTTACTAAAATTGGATATGACTAAGGCCTATGATTGGGTTGATTGGGATTTGATTTTGGCAGTCCTTCACTATTTTGGCTTTTCTACTCAGGTTTTAGCTTGATCTGAGCTTGCATTATAACTCTTTGGTATTCAATTATGATTAATGGCACTTCAAAGGATTTTTTTCAAGGAGGGAGAGGTTTTCCATAGGGGGATCTGCTTTCTCCGTACTTGTGTATTATTCTAAAAGAGGTTCTTTCAAGGTTAATAAAGCAAAGTGTTGCTGCAAATAGCTTTGGACAATTTACTCAGGCGAGAGGTACATCATTGATCTCTCATCTCATGTATGCGGATGATGTAGTTATTTTTACAAATGGAGGGAGGAAGTCCATACGAAGTCTTTTGGACACTTTGGCAAGGTATGAGGAATGGTCTGGACAAAGATTAGCAAAGAAAAAACTGCTATGTTTCTTTCTAATCAAATTTTTGCAGCCTGTAAAAGAGATCTTAAAAGAATGACTGGTTTTTTTTAGGGAAGATTTCCGTTTAAGTCTTTGGGAGTTCCCATTGTTTCAAGGAGACTCAAAAAGAGGGATTTGGATGAGATTGTGAATAAGATTTGGAAAAAAAATTAGTGGCTGGAAAATGAAATTGCTCTCGGCAGGTGGGACGCTTATTCTTTTGAGGCATGTTCTTGCTACTATGGCTCTACACAGGTTGATGAGTAATTTTTTTTTTTTTTTGGGAGAGAGTAATGGAAAAGTGAAGAAAAAATGGATTGCATGGAATAAAATATGCAGGCCAAGTGAAGAAGGGGGGTTGGGGATTCGAAGTCTAGATGATATGCAACAAGCTTTACATATGAAATTTGCATGGAAGTTGTTGAAGGACAATTCTTTATGGGAAAATTCCTTTAGATCAAAGTATGTTGGAGATAAACATTTGTCGTTACTAGGTAATCAAAAGGGTTCTAGATTTTGGAGTATGATTGTGAAAAGTATTCCTCTGGTTTTAAGTAGTTCCAAATGGAAGTTGAAGGAAGGTAATGCTTTTTTTTCTTTGGTATGATAAATGGATGGAATAGGGCCTCCTAACAGATTAGCTACCAGTGGTAGATATACCTCTGCTGAAAGTTAAAGACTACCAATCATCTAATGGATATGGCGCTTCTTGAAAGGCTAGTTGGACAAGGGAATATAGACAAAATATTGGAAGGTTTAGCAGGTTGTAAGGGGGGGTGTTGATGCTTTAGTTTGGGCCAAAAATGATAGTGGTATTTTCACCACTAAATCTGCATGGGAGTGTGTACGAGTTAAGGGACCAATTTTTGAGTGAGGCAAGTGGTTGTGGCACCCATCTTTACCAAAAAAATTATGGTGATGATGTGGAAGGCATGGCATGATGCCCTGAGTGTTGATGATCGCCTAAGAAATAGGTATGCCGATTGTTTTGAAATGTGATTGTTGCAGCCGTTGTAAATATGAAGATTCAAATCATGTTCTGTTTGAATGAGAGTTTGCATTTTCAGTCTGGAAACAATATGCACAAAAGCTGGGATTGCCAATTGGTAGATCATGGCAGGAGACAGTGCATTGTTGCTTTCAACGGTTTCAAAATCTTCACAAAGATGTGTCATTATGGGTTTGCTTCCATCTATCATTACATGAGGGCTTTGGGGAAGAAGATGTTTTGCTCGTACGGAAGGGAAATATGAATCTGGACAGGAGTGTGGCATTCTGTCAAATATTGGATAGGCTGCCTTAGTGAGGATATTAAGAAGTTGACGAAGTTATCACTGGCCAACATTTACACCCTAAACAATCTGAATCTTTCAATTCTGCCAATTACACCAAAAAATACTTAGATTATTTCAAGGTCTAAACCAATACAAGGGCAACTTAATTTAGATGGTAGTAGCCTTGGTAATCCTAGGCTGTCAGGAGCGGGTGGTATTATACAGGATGCACATGGTATGCTGATTCAAGCTTTCTCAATGCACCTTGGTATTGGTACAAGTAATAAAGCTAAATTGGTTGCTCTTCTGGAGGGGTTGAGACGTTGTATGCAGCTGGGAATATTTTCAATGGATTCCAAAGTTGTGATTTCCTGGATCCAACGAGGCAGATGTGGGGTTTGGTATTTGGAAGATTTCTGGGAGGAGGTGGTTTTGATCATTTCTTCTATGGATCATTCGGTATTGGATGTTTATAGGGAAGGGAATTCGGTGGTTGACTGGTTGGCTAAGCATGATGTAGATAGTGAAAATTCAAATTGGAATCAATTGCAGGTTATGCCAAGACTCTTGCATGATCTGATTTGTTAGGGACTAGGGAATGTCCTTTTTTTATTCTTTGTTGGGGTTAGTTGTTTTGTTGGTTTTTGCTTTGGTTAGTTTTATTCTCTTACTTGTTTTATGGTATTCCTCTGCCAAAAGTAAGACTTTTGCATAAATCAGGGGGATGATCCTCCTTTATATATATATATATATATATATATATATATATATATAAAGAAAGAAAGAAGAAAGATATCCTTCTGCATAAAAAATAAAGCATTGGATAGGCTATCTTGAAGTTGTTCTCATGTCAATGAGAACAAATGAAGTTGTTCAAATACTGCATAAACTGAAATGGAAGCAATCTATTTTAAACCCCCTTCCCCAAAAGGAAAACCCCTAAAAAGGAAGTTGTATGCTGTATCTAATTGCCTAATAATTTCTGTAATATAAACAAACTAGGCACATTGACACAAGTATGAAGTAAGTAAAATGTCTGGAATTTCCAGCTTAGGAATTAAAGCAATAATAGATGCTTTATACGAAATAGATAAAAAGTAGTCATGGAAAAAGTTTAAAATAGCATAAAATAGGTTATCAACCGCTATAGACCAACATAAAAGCTAAAAGTTCCATCAATTCAGGATCCACTGAAATGGAGAAAACTGCATATTTCAACTCATGCATTATTAGATAAGCTAGCATAAATATTTCAACTCATCCACTGGTTGGTTTGGATAGTGAGATGAGATGATATGGTTTTAGATGAAAATTGATTAAAATATTGTTAAAATATTATTATTGTTTTGAGATTTAAAAATTTGGATTTGGATTTGGAAAAAAGTTGAATTATTTATTATGTTTTATGTAAGAACTTGAGAAAATTGTAATGATAAGATGATATGAGATGAAATACTCTCTGAATCCAAACAAGCCCATTCCGTAGGAATGTTTTTATGCTTCTATGAATTAGCATTGGTGAAAAACCCTAAAAGTTCCAATCACCTCCTTTTAGCCAAGGCACAAGAAACTCTGAACTTATATCTTAAAAAAAAGTTACTCATGCAATAAAAGCCCAATCATTTTGAACTAGTAAATCTTTTAGAAAAGATTCTTGTGAATATGATGGATGTTCTTGAAGTTGCAACTCTCCTGCAAGGTTTTTATCTCTTGAAAGATGAAACTTGCAGATTTTCGAAGATATTCTCAAAGACTGAGCTGTTACTGAATTTTAGAGTAGATTTTAAAGATAAATAAAATGGACCTGTACAAAACATTTCAGCATCCCTTGAGGATTATTTCACACTAAAATAAATCAGGATGAAGTGTTCACATCTTTTGAAACTTGAAGAGTGATGGACCACATCTCTTTAAGTTCTTGTGCCAGCAAACTTGGGTATTTGCACCCCTTCTAACTTCTCACTATCTTCTCTAATAATATTTAAGAACTCCAAAAATACCCAAAATCTTATCATAATGGCATATGAATGCAACTACATTCTTTCTCATTCTTGCAAAATGATTTCTAACGTTTACATTTCAAAACATTCTCTGAGATAGAACCCATGGTTCTTTGTTAAGGAATTCACGGATATTTACAACCAACAAAATACAATCAAATACTAAACGGCTTTCTTGATGGTATTGATTATATCTCATGCATTCTCGTAATTGATTCTTTGGTTGCATCCACGATCATATCCTTCTCAATTAATTTTTTGCAATTTTATTTATTAATTTATTTAAGAACTCCAACAATACCCAAAGCAGACTTAGGCATCGACGCACAACACAACAGACAACCCTAAGCCCCAAAATCTTCAATACCCACCTCACATAATCCCAAAATCCCAAGCCTCCCTTCCACATGGCCATACCCAACCAGAAATCTCGAAAAGAAGATTTGGTAATTTACCTGTGGATGAAATTGGAGGGCGCCCAACTAAGAAGAAGAGGAAGACGAAGCTGCGAAGGGATTCTGGGCAGAGAGGAGAACACAGACAAGGTGGGAAATCGACGAGGTGGGGGGAAAATTTCGAAAATGAGGCTTAAGCAGGTTTCAGAATGTTTAGAAAAATAAAAAATAAAAAATAGGTCAGGTGTACGGTGTTAAATAAATAGTGGCTAACGAGTAACACTCATTGAGAAGAGAGATCGGAGTATCCAAATTCTTCTAGGCACAAGCGAAATGGCGTACCCATAGGTGACATGGCAGGCAGGCAGGGGCATTTTCGTAAATATCAAAATTAAAAAAAAAAAGTAACAACCCAGGTGAACTATTCCTTCCTTGTCTCCCCCAAAACTCCCGCTTCCCTCCCTCCCCAAATCAAACAGCCCCTTGCTTACACCTCCCCCAAATCTCTTTTTATGTCGAAAAGAAAATGACGTTTTCAGGTACTGGGCGGTATTTGAAAATTAAGAGATTAAATTCTAAAATGCATCTGATTTTCCCCCATGAACAAGGAATAATTAATCAAAATACCAGACTAAAAAATGATGAGAAAAATGAGGGCAATTTGCATCAGATTCATCACAAATTGAAACGGAAAAAAAAAATCTGCTAGTTGTGGAGAGGATTTGGGCAAATGGGTTTTGTTCTCCTCGAATCGGTTGTCATTTCTGCCATTGAAATACTTTCAAACCAGATCTTCCTGGCTACTCTTCTTAACCATTTGGCTGCCATGGCTACTAATCTTCATTATCTTACTATTCCACTGCTAGAAGCTAGAAAAAAAAAATTGCTGGAGAGATCGAAGACCCACATGCATATGTAAAAGCTATCAGAAAATGGTCTTTACTTCAACTCCATGACACAAAACGCAAGCTCTACTTATTAAAAGAAATCTCCCTGGCTTGTTTGCTGCAATTTTGACAGGTTCTCTCGCTGGGTATAGGTTCTCTTGTTGCTTTTCACCTGCATTGCTTATTCTCTTCGGTACGTTTGTCCATCTAGAACTTTCGACGGCCTCAAGAGAGAAGAGAACTGACGGGGTGGAGAAGAGAAGTAGACTGCGTGTGCATCATCGGGGCTCCAACCCAGAGAGAGAAGAGGGAAGGGCGATTCGGGGCTCAACCCAGAGAAGAAGAAGGTTGGGATAACAGGCAGGGGCTCAAAACGTTTCATTTTGATAAGTTTAACTTAAATTCAATCAAAATCGCACCGTTTCAATTGCCACGTTGGATAGGTGCGTAGATCGCTTACGCAGACCGCCTGCAACAAGAGTTTTCCTAAAATTAGAGCACCGGCAAAGAAAAATGTAGAAAACGAGAGAGAGATGTGATATCCCTGCATAAAATGGCCTCCAACTATGAAAGTTCTCAACAGTTTCTAGTCATTCATTTTGAAATATAACATCCATGATCCAACTGATACTTACCATTGGTATATATGGAAAGAAACTATTAAGTCATAGGATGATTTACCCAAAAAAAAGGAAAAAAGAGAGATGAGTCGGCTTATGTTGAACACTTTTTCCTTCAGAGAAGCTTTTTATTTAAGTAAACATCGGGAAGTGAATCTTTTCTATATACTAACGGTGCAAGTGAAAAATCATTAACTCTCATGAAAGAAGATTGTTTTTCTTTTCTATTGTTTAGAGAATTTAACAAAGGATACAGTGATAACAAAAGAAAACCAAGTTCACGATAATAACACAAACAACAAGAACCTAGTATAATCTTAATTTTTTCGAAAATCTTGGCTGAAATGTTTCAATCGATTTTACATCATTACCATCTTGGCTAGTTATGGCAGTGCATTATAGGACAAGATATTTTCACTTCAAACAAATTCAAATATGTTCCTAATTTTATCTAAAAAAATCAGATACGTTTGTATATTCATATACATGGAGAGTTTTTATTATCCAGAGAGTGAGCCCCAGAGCGGGGCAAACGAGCAGTTGGAGAAGAGGAGGGAATTCAGCGCATTTTGGAGAAATGGGTGTTTTGGGTCTTTGGATGCCTTAACTATGGCAGTGGCAGATGCAATAGTAGATGTAGCAATTAACGCGGCAGTGGTGGTGGAGGAGAAGCTTCGGGAGGAGGTGGTGCTGCTGATGTGGTGGGGGAGCTTCGAGGGCTGAGAAAACAAGAACGGGAAGCACAGAGAGACCATGGTGGTATTTTGGGAAGACGAAGCAGATATGATTTCGACGAAGGGGATTCCGTTTATTGGTTTTTCATAGAATGGCGACTTGGGTGTGTTGTATTTTCTCCTGCAAGCATCCTCTGGTCGTGTATGTCTTCTTCTCCTCTACCTTTCATTTTTTTTCTTAAATATAATAAGCCACGTCAGCAATTAGTGCACAATCGATACACAAATTGCTTGTACCTAGAAGAACTGCTAATTTTACCATAGGAAGTGTTTTCAAATTTTCTCCCAAAAATTAGATCACCTTCCCGTGCTCAACAGAACCTGTGTGTCATTTAGTTAAAACTCACCGTTTTATTAATTGATGTGGAGGTTGGTGCGCAATGGGTTCACGAAATCCACTTGCATTCAAACTTTTCCTTCTTTTTTTCTTTTCTATTTTTTGTCTTTGTATCCGGCAAGTGGTATAGTGGTTTGAGTGATATTATCACTGAAGAATTTGAGACCAATGCAAATCCCTCTCTCTCATTCTCAGATCTTCTCCCTCCCGAGTTTCCTCTCTCAACTCAAACCTCCTCTTTTTTTTTCTCTCTCCACCTCAGTGTTGCAGTAATGACTCCACCATACCAAGCCCAGTCGAGCCAGCCACATCGACCATTTCTCTTCTTGATCTCCTCCACCACACCTTAGAAATAGTGGTTTCGATAGCTCTCTCTCTCTCTCTCTCTCTCTCTCTCTCTCTCTCTCTCTCTCTCCACTGTGCATGGCTAGAGAAGCCTAGCTCAACCACCATGAAATTATAGCTAGGCTGGCTTAGTTCATTGTTTTTTAATTTTTTTAATCTAGGATTCCCTTTTTTTATGTGTTAATTTGATCTGATTTCTATTTTTTAGTTTCGGTTTAATTCTTGATTTTTCTTGAATAGGGTGTTAGAGGCCCTGATGACGACAACAACAGGTGGCTACCATTGCTGAAGACTCTGCTCAGTGAAAATTTCTTTGTTCAGTGCAAGTTACACACAGATTCCCACGAAAGTGAATGCAAAATGTACTGGTTGTTTAGTTTTCATTATTTTCTGGTTGTTTTATTTTCGCTTTTGATTTTTCACCACTGGGTTGGATTGGGTCCCCGCATATTTATGGCCTCTCATCTGCTTCTCGGTATGTTTTAGACTTTAGTGTAAAATAGATTATTTCTGTTGTGCTCCTTTGTTTTTGTTACTGGTGGTGATAGTAGTGGTGGTGGTGTTGTTGATTTTGTGGTGGTGGTACTGCTCTCTTTAGCTATATAATATATATATATATTGTTAAACGGAGGGGGGCGCCCACATGGCAGACCCCCAACTCTTTCACATGCAGTAACGCATGGCTAAAGCCATGCGTTTACATGCCGTTGTAACGCATGGCTTTAAGCCATGCGTTACTGAATAATAAAGGCTGGCCTTTAGGCCAGCCGTTAGGGGGAGGCTATATATAGCCCCCCTCATTTTTGGTTCCGGTGAATGAATCGATTTAGAAAAAATCTCTCTCTCATTTGTTCTCTCTTGAAATAGTTTTTAGGCTGTGGATTTGTTGAGTGTTACTCTAGTTTTTTAACTACGTAGTACACTTTACCACTAAGAGGAAAAGCTTGTTTTTGTCGATCTGGAGAAACTCGTGGAGCAATTTTATAAGCTGAGCTTGAGGTACTTTCCGTTGCAATTTTTTCTAACATATATATACACACACATATATATATATTCAATTTCTATTTGGTCCAATGGTCCAATGATGTAGTGC
>CM056949.1:29637711-29711397 GCA_029856935.1 Cyclocarya paliurus | reverse complement strand
GTTTGCTCGCTTTGGCATGCCCAAAGTTATCATTAGTGAATGGGGGTTCTTATTTTTGCAACTAACCATTTTCTACACGCTCCTGAAGAAATATGGCAAACAAATGGGCAAGCTAAATTGCAAATAGAGAAATAAAAATCATTTTGGAGAAAACTGTCAATCCTAATAGGAAAGATTGGTCTCAGTTAAGCTTCTTGATACTTTGTGGGCTTATAGGATAGCTTTTAAAACTAATATAAAAGATTAATTTATGGTAAATCTTGTCATTTGCATATTGATATTCAACATCGAGCTCTTTGGGCAATAAAACATGTTAACATATGTCACTTGATGAAGGTTTAGGGTTGAAAAAATTGCATATCAGCGAATTGGATGAAGCGCGTCGGGATGCTTATGACAATGCCCAACTGGCAAAAGAAAAAATGAAAATTTTTGCATGATAAAAAAATCATTTCAAACAATTCACAATCAGCCAGGAAGTACTTCTTTACAACTCTTGTTTACATATTTTTCCTGGTAAGGTTTAAGGCGCTGACCATTTATAGTGAAAGGAGTACCTCCATTATTAGGATTCTGAATGTCTACCGTCCCATGAGAATAAATTTTTATTATAATATAGGGACCATTCCAATGAGATTTCAATTTACCAAGAAAAATATGTAAACGAGAATTGTAAAGAAGTACTTCCTGACCGATTGTGAATAGCTTGGAATGAATTTTTTTATCATACAAAATTTTCATTCTTTCTTTTGCCAGCTGGGCATTGTCATAAGCATCCTGACGCGCTTCATCCAATTCGTTGATCTACAATTTTCTCAACCCTGAAGCTTCATTAAGTGACATGTTAACATGTTTTATTGCCCAAAGAGCTCAATGCTGAGTATCAACAAGTAAATGACAAATTTTACCATAAACTAATCGATAAGGAGACATCCTTAGATTAGTTTTAAAAGCTGTCCTATAAGCCCACAAAGCATCAAGAAGCTTAACTGATCAGTCTTTCCTATTAGAATTGACAATTTTCTCCAAAATGATTTTTATTTCTCTGTTTGCCAATTTAACTTGCTCATTTGTTTAAACTCGGTATATGATACCATATTTCTTCATGAGTGTAAAAAAATGGTTTGTTGCAATAATGAGAACTCCTATCACTAATGATAACTTTGGGCCAAAGCTAGGACAACACGATGGTCATTTGTTTTGCAAGCGACGACCTCCACCCATGTTGAAACATAATTCACAGCTAATAAAATATGTGTTTCCAAAAGAAAACGGAAAAAATCTCATAAAATCTATTTCCCAACAGTCAAAAATTTCTAAAGTGAGAAGGCCAGTAGAAACCGCTTTGTAAAATTTTAGCAACAGTTTTCTTTACAGAAAAATGAGCACCACATGCACCCATATGACAAAATCTTTAACACAGAAGAAAACTCTACATAAGGAATGCATTTTCAAATTAATTAGTTTGAACAATATTGAAAAAGGTATGGATCATCAAAATAAAAATGTCTTACTTCTGAGAGGAATCGGCGTCTATCTTGGATGGTCTATTCAAAGGGTAGTTGCTCAATCACCAAATAGTTGACTATGTCAGCAAACCAGGAAGCTTTGTGAACCACAACGAGCTACTCATCCGGGAAACTATCATCAAGAGGAAGGATGACTTTTGAAAGGGAGCACCACATTTTCGACTCATTTCTTGTCCTTAATGGTGATGTTGAACTCTTGAAATAGTAAAATCCAACGGATCAATCGTGGTTTTGCATCTTTCTAGCCAACAAATACTTAAGAGCAGAGTGGTCAGTGGCTGGAGCATTACACAAACCAAAAGCATTCTGGTAAAAACAAAAGTGCCAAAATGACAGGTGAAATACATCCAAGAAACAGTAAAATACATTACCAGCCACTGACCATGATGAAACAGTAAATTTGATCCAAAAATAGTAGAGAAAAATGATCTTTCCTACTGGCTGAATTAAGTTTTCTATAATCAATGCACATCCTCCAGCCAGTGGTCATTCTAGTTGGAATCAACTCATTTTTCTCATTTTTGACAAAAGTTAAACCAAATTTTTTTGGTACTACTTGAGTTAGACTTACCCACTTATTGTCTGAGATGGGATAAATGATACCTACTGCCAGCAGTTTGAGCACTTCTTCTTTGACAACTTCCTTCATGGTAGGATTGAGCCTACGTTGAGCATCACGAACCGGTCTAGCATCGTCTTCAAGATGGATTCTGTGGGTACAAATAGCAGCATCAGTACCTTTGAGGTCAGCTATTGTCCAACCAATTGCGCCTCGATGCTTTGACTTCAATCAACTGGGCTTCTTCCTTCTGATTTAACTTTGAGGAAATCACCACAGGGAAAGTGCCTTCTTCAGGATCAGGAAAAATATACTTTAAATCTTGAGGAAGTGGTTTTAGTTCCAACTGGGAAATTTCTTCCTTTTGAAGATTTAAGTATGCCTGGTGGTGGTAGAGTTTCAAATTGGGATTGCCATTTTTCGCTTGCAAATTGTACTTCAAGTGGTAAAGAAGAATCTGCAAAATAGTCCAAAAATTCTAGGATATTTTCATTAACATGGTCAGTTTTTTCATCAAGTAAAAATTCAGATATCTAAAAATTGATTCATCATCAGAGAAGGGAAAAGTCGAGCAAATAAATTCTGTTGGTGTCAAACCCTCTGCAGCATTCAAATCACTCATCAAAATGTGCTGGCATCTTGCAAGCATTGAAAACGTTTAACTCAAGTGCCATGTTCCCAAAAGAAAGTTTCAGAACTCCACTTCTGCAATTAATCAAAGCATTTGACATAGCAATTAAAGCAAACATTGAGCGACTAGGGGCTGAAAACTGCTGCTGTGAATTTACACCATAACTTCTAGCTTGTTTCTCATTTGCTACATGGCAGTTGCGGTTTGACACTTTTGTTGAGGCTGGTTAATGCTACTATAAGGAACCTTTAGGGGTGTGGTCAATTAGGCTTACGGAAGTGAACTATGAAAGGTGAAGGGCTGGGACAGATCATGAAGTAGAAATTGAAAGGAACATCAAGAAACCAAGGTTGGAAGATGCTGCTGCCACCTACAAATTGGGCTGGTTCTATGCCTACTTAAAGCTTATATGGTAGCTGAATGGTGCCTAACTATTGTTTGATGGAAGGGAAATTGAGTGGTGAAGGGCTGGATAAACAGCTGCTGCTGCTATTTTTCTACTGTGGTTGTAGCACTACTGGGATGTTATTTGTTGTCATGGCCCCTAAGTTTTGGTTTTTGTCATCACTTAGTAATGCTATAGTGCAAATAGACTAAAGGGAACGTAAGGAAAATAAGTACTTTAAGTACAAGGCGTAAAAGAACCAAAAGAATAGAAGAGTACAACTGGAAATTGGAGAAAGCTGAGAAATTGCAGCACTGATGCTTTTTCTGTTTTGCTGTTGTTTAGGTAGCTATTTTCAGTCCTACCACTACCTATGCACTTGTTTATAGTGTTTTTGAGGTACAGGAATTTAATACACTTATAGTTGATGCTAAAAAGAAAGAAGAAGAGGTATAAGTTGAAGAAAAACTCAAGAGACTAGGGCTGCAAATTACTGCTGTAATAGCTGTAGAATTGTTGGGTTGTTTCAGATGTGCTATGATGCAGCTGCTATTTGAAACTTCTAAAGATTGATTCTTATACAAGGGGTCTTGAATGATGTGGCCAATTATGGCTTGAGAGGAGAATTTGGAAAGGTAAAAGGGCTGGAACAGCTCATTACATCTGTTGAGATTTTCCTTTTGTCATGCAGCTGCGACTGTTTCTTTTTGCATCACTCTTAGCTGCTGTTTGATGTCTCTATGAGGAGTTATTTCAAGGGTTTAACACAAATTCACGGAGAATTAATCAAGCTCAAGATGAAACTGAAGAGTGAAGAAGAATGGGACTGATTTGCAGCAATTCAATCAAACCAGAAACATAGTAAGATAGATGACAGTTTTTTTTCATTTTGAGTTGTTTCTCTAACCTTCAAGCTTCCTCATTTTCTATACACTTCACTATTGTTTTCGTGGTTTATATAAGGTTTTCTACCTCTTGACGTGGCCTAAAACAAGGGATGGTGGAGGGGATGAGAGCTGAACAATAGGAAGAAAAGAGAGGAGCTGTGTTGCTGTTCCCCTCAGTTCCAGCTACTTAGGGCTGGTTTTGGTCTGAAATTTTAAGGTCATTTGGTACTCCTAATGTCACATATTGAGGTTGGGTTAAAGAGATGAGATAAAGGCAAACTAAGGGGCTAGAACTTAAGAGGAATCAGAGCTAAAGTTGCTGAATTTTCTGCACTAGCTTGTACAGCCAATAAGTTGTTGTATACCTGTTTCAAAACCCCCCTCCTTCAACTATAATCCCAACTACACAAGCAATGAACTAGCGTTGAAGAAAAATTGGAAATAAGCATGATTTATGTGTAGACATAGCATAAAAACAGCAAGAGATAGTTCTTGATAAACCAGAAAATTCTAAGAGAAAACTTGCTAGTTTGAATGAAATACTTGGTTGCTTGCTTAGTTATTAGCTTGAGTAGAAGGTAAAAAAATACATACTGATCTCTAGTTTAACACACAAAAATGGAGGCCTAAACATAATTGAAAAGTGATTCAAATAGAGGAAGAAGTATAGTTAAAACTCTAGCGGAACTTTTTTGTAGAAGCTGTACAGCTTGGAACAAAACAAGGAAGAAAATCTTCTCACCTCTTCAAGCAGTAGATTGCACGAATTATGCATGTTTGTACCTTCCCTCCGCTTGGTTACACACCCAACTAAACAAGTATTAGGGGAAAAATGTAAGGACAGATGAGGTTGGAAGACACTGACAGAATCTGTTGCAGAAAATTTCAGAACGTGGAAGTGTGTTTAGGTGCTGAACGTGAACTAAGAGAGGAAAAAATGATGGAGTTTTTAAACTAAACTGAACTTAGTCTTCTTACAAATGAAATTTAAGCCAAAGTTCCAGCCTTGTAGAGTGAAGATATAAGCTAAAAATGAAGGGGAAACTACTGCAGCACAAATAGAAAACATCACAAATTTTCTGATGTACTTTGAGCTCTAACAGGTGGGTTTAACCTATTTACAGATCCTACTTTCCTTCCTAATGATTATCCACTCAAATACACAAGATATAGAAGAAAGATGTGAAAAAAGGAAGGTGAAACTCACAACATAAATTCTGGACTGCAGCAGATATTCAAGGAAAAGCTAAACATGGATGCTGTTTGTGTGTATTGTGCAGGCTGCTGCTCTTGCTTATTACTTGAATTTCCACTGCCATCCCTTGCTTCAACTCTATCATCCATTTCAGCTGCTACATGATGGGAAAAAGAGGAGGAAAGCAAGACTGGAAGAGCCATGGACTTTCGGGTGCAGGAAGTGAAGATGATGGGATCTGTTTTGGGGCCCAAGGTGTCGACTGATTGTGGGTGTTAGGGAAATATGTAGTCTTAAAACAAAGATAGAAAAAGAAAGAGATAAGGATGGAGATGACGAGTACCTGGTAGGATCACAAAGAAACATTCAAAATAGTCCATACAGAATACGTTCTTATTGAAGGGTGCGGGTGGGCTGAATATTCCTAGCCAAGAGGATGAGCCAAACCAGAAAAGTATTAGAAGTGGATTTGCATTAAAACTACAAAATCAAAATACCCCCGTGGAGAATTATAAACATATATGAATCAATTTTCACTAGAAAGATTGGGGAAAAGAAAAAGTAAAACAATGACTGCATTCGTTTCAGATACGAATTTATTCGAAGATATAGAGAAAACAAAAAGCAAAAAACAAAACTAAAGATATGTTGCAAATCGTTAATGGTAAAATTTCCCCCCTATCACCTTCACTTACATATAACCCGCAGAGGCCTTGCAGAACCATGATCGTAGTGGGTCTGCCTTGCCTTGAGAAATCTTTGAGGTGCTTCTCACTGCAGGATAGCTGAGGGCCTGTGAGTCAAAGAAACATTAAAAATCGTGTAGACCCAACGGAATGATGTGAGGAATACTCAAGCTAGTAAGTTTTCAAGCTAATAAGAGGAAGAACCAGACAAGAAAAACCTTAACGGAATAATGCGAGGAATACTCAAGGGAATAATGTGAGGAGTACTCTTAACTAAGAGGAAGAACCAGACAAGAAAAAGCTAGCTAGCAAAAGAACAAGAAGCATATGCTCATCAATCCAAAAGGGAGAAGAGATAGGGGCAAGCATATCGCAGATCTTTAACCCCGAGCAGACAAGATGGAGGAGATAAAAAGGCATACATACCATTAATCTTTATTTCGAGCAGACAAATGATTTCGTGCCCGAGCACGTCTGATTCTCACGTCTATTTTTTGCAACAGAGGTACACCGATTGAGCAAAATCGAGGGCAAAGACCAAACCGACACAGGTGAGGATTAACGAGGAATTTCACCGGAAGTCTCTCTCTATTCAAATTGGGAAAGGAACTAACGGCTAAATGTATTGTCTGTCTCATGGGTGTGAGGGCTTTGTGGGTTTTTTCTTCTTTTTTTACCGTTGTTGGAATGGTTTGCGTTTTGTTTTTAAAAATTTTTAAAATAGAAATTGAACAACGGAAAGTGTCTCAGCATCTTCAATGAATTAGCGCTCCATCACATATTTAACTATTAAATTTTAAAATATTATCACAATAGATTAATTAAAATTCAAATATTTAGATTTTAACGAACACTAAAATTATTTTCAAATTTATTAAATTATTATAGATACATCAAAGATATAATTTATCATTTATTTCTCTTTTTTCTTTCTCATATCAACTGCTTCTTTGTTCCCTCTCAAAAACACCAAAAATCCTTTCCAACACTCCTCACACATATCCCTACATCGCACCCAAAAAGATAAAAAAATAATTGAAGAGATTTCCTTGAAATATTATATAATATAATATGAGCATTTGAAGCCCTAGAGGTATCCAAAATGACGACAAATTTGGAAAAGGAAAATACTATTCTCACTATTCTATTATACTATTTTATTCTAATGCTGTGATTTTTTATTTATTTATTATTTATTTTGTGATTAAGAAAGTGTTTTTTAATAATATTGTAAGTTTTTTTTTTTAAATATTTAAAAGTGTTAAAAAATACATATATGAAAAACATAAAAAAAAAAAAAAATCCTTTAACTAATAATAGCTCCCACCAGTAGCTGGGAGCGATGGTTGTAGACCTATTTTTAGAGAAATATATCTAGTTTGCATCGTTGCAATTCTAGTAGTGACAAGAAGGTAGACATTGAAGATGAAGACAAGGATGCAGACGACTATGGCAACGATTACTAGAGCAACATTGAAATCGCCCATCGTTTGGAGCTCCCAAATCAAAGAGATCAAGACCTTGAGGCTTTTTCCTTTTATCTTTTTCGGGCTTTGTAAATCTAGCTTTTTTGTTATTTAATTATTTTTTGTTTTTTGAAATTTCAATTAACATTAAATGACAATTGAAAAAATATAACTTTTTAATCTATAATTTAATTAGAATATGATTATTAATTAACATATAATAAGTAAAAATATGGTAAAATATGATAAATAGATAAATTTTTTTTAATTATTAATTACTCATTACTATATAATGAATAAATGGATAATTTAATGTGGGGATTTGATGTGAATAGTCAAAGTCAAATTCATCTTATATTATTTCACTGTTATATCATAATAATAAAATAGCTATTCTAATGTGGAGGCTTCTGTGAATGGAATAGTCAAAATTCAAATTCCTCTCACATTCATAAAAAAAAATGTGATTTAATTTTGACTAATCCATTGAGAATACTTTTACCTTTTGAAAAGTTTCATCTTATGAAAGGAGTTTAATGGACACCAATAAAACACTACCACTTCAGCATTTCACATAAATAAAATCTACACCCCTTGCACCCACGCCTCCCTCCCTTCGATGGAAATACAACCCCTCTACGCATGCATCAAGGAATTCGTCTCAGTAGTGTCAACCACGTGTCATGGGCAACCCCTCTACGCAGTCAGATTCACTTTGAATGAGGTTTTGTGAATTTCACTTGCATTTGGGTGTTTGGCTTTGGTTCAACAATTTCAAGCTAATGCAGTTTCAGAAGAGTCCAATGCACAATATGGAAATTTGGTTGCAGAGGCTAAGCAACAAGCTCAAGTTGTACATGTTTCTAGATGGGGAAATGGAGTGGCTCATACTTTGGCAAGGCAAGCTAGGAATGTATCTGATATTAATGTTTGGTGGGAGCATGTTCCTACTTTTGTTCATCAAGCCTTATGGTTTGATCAGAATTCTTTGTAATGTGTTTTCTAATGAAAGTTTGTTTATCAAAAAAAAAAAAAAAAAGAATTTCATTTGGGTGTCATTTGCAAGAAATATTTAACAAACTTTGACTGAAAATGAAAGCAATGAAGGAGCGAAGAAGAAAAGTTGCACTTTCCTCCCTCCTTGAGCCTGTACCCTTCATGAATCAAATAAAAAGAGCGACCCCCTCGTCCCTCCTCCTATCTCACATTACCAATCGAAGACTCCTCGATTTCCTGCTTCTTTAACAAACAAACCCACGATTCTCTTCCTTTGTTTACATCTAGAGCATACAAAGTAGTCAAAAGTATGTTGTTTAATGTTTACTATTACGTAAAACTTGTACACTCAAATTGTTACAAATCATTTCCCAATAGAAAAATGAGAAATTATCAAAGTCTTTAATAATATTATATCTTCAATGTACTGCATAATCTTTCCTATATAATAAATGATGTGAAGACCTTGACCTTGACCTTGACACCTAAAGTTGCATGATTTTCTTTACCAATTGCCCCCAAATTTGGAAGTGCTTTCGTCATTGAATCCTTGTGTTTTTGTTGCATAAACTGAAACAGATTTATATGTTTCAATCCATGCACCCAAAAATAAGTTATTGTATGGTATATATTTTTGTTAAATAAACTATTGGATTAAATTCTAATCCCTTCATAAAACGATTGCTAGTTCTTATTACTAAGGACAACACGTGTGAAACTTTGACCCTCTTCACTTGGTCTCACTTTCTAATACTCCTTTGCAAACGTCAAACATTCTGGCTGTCCTGATAAGAAAGAAGACGATGAAGACGAAGACGTAGTGGATATGTCATTTAGGAAAAGACAGAAGTAAGGTATGAAAGTCCAGAAAAGTGAGACTTTTGAACAAAATTGCTTGCACTCTATTCAAAGTCAAAAAATTTATAGTCTCGCATTCTCTTCCTTTGAATTTCGTGGCCAATATTTGCTCATTCTTCCATGATCTTATTTACTTGATTTTTCTTATCTTTATTTCTTTAATGTCTTCCCTTGACGTCCAGAGCATCACGCGTGTAATTTCAGCACCCGGTGGAATTTCAAACCAGACAGAAGCCTCCAACTCCAACTCCAACGAAACAATATGAATCTTAAAATTTTCCTCTACTTCCTGTGCCTCTTTATCTCTCTATGTCATTCCTTGGCAACCCCGACCTTGCTATTTCAAGCATGGCATGCAACCCACTTTCTTTCTCTTTCTGTATTTTCTATATATCTGCATTCATGCATCATAATAATTATTTACAATTGTATGGTATCATAGGGGTTGCAAATTGTTGCAAATTCAGTGAGGGTAGTGATAGGCTTACTACCTTTTTACACTCATTTATTACTTATAGTGTGTTTATTTTTTTTTATCATTTTCTTTCAAGTATTTTTTTAACATCCTTAATCACTAAAAAAAATTAAAAAATATATAATTTTACTAATAGTCACTTCCTTAACCATTAAGTAAAATTAAAAAATTAAAAAAAAATTAAATACAAAAAGATTAGTAAATAGGTAGTAGGAGGATAGTAACCCTATCATTTTACATTCAATGAATATTGTTAGTAAAGAGACTATGAAAATATTGGTGGATTTTTTTTATAATACTAATTAAATTTCTTCCACTCGTGAGAACGAAGCCAAGCCGGTCACTTGACCACCTTCTTGGACCAATTAATTTATAAGTATAAAATACTCTTGTTTAGTTTATTTAATTGTTTTCAAAAAAAAAAAAAAATTATTCTTAAGTCAATTTATTGATACACAAAACTCATTATTGATATAAAGATTTACGACAAATAAAAAAATAGTATTCATCCAAGACACTCGCTTCGATTGAAGATTCTCAAAACTCCGTTTGGATTGAAAAGTGATCTCAACTCATCTCATTTCATCATTACAATTTTTTTAAATTTTCACACAAAATATAATAAAGAATTCAATTTTTTCAAATCCCAAAACAATAATAATTTTTAAAAATAATATTTTAACAATATTTTTTTTCAACTCATTTAAAACTATCTCATCTCATTTCATTTCAACTCACTATCCAAACTGCACCCAATCTTCAATAAATTTTGTATCTACCATTATCAAAACCGTGTCATGTGGTTCAATATGGATCATATATCCGTCGAGAAGAAAGCAAGGAATTAATTAAATTAATTCATTTGTTTTGAACATGAATTTTTTCTTAATGCATACCCACAGTGCTGATCAAAATAATTAACTACTACAAATCATGTACCATCTTGCTTTATTTGATTCTATTTTGTACCTTTTTCTCTTTTCTTTACTTTTTTTTTTTTGTTTGGTATTTTTTACTGTCATCCAGGGCTAAAGGTCCCAAGGAAGCGATTAATCTACCTCTGAACTGGCTGGAAATAAGTAGGGGATAATAATGGTAAAACAAACTTTGAAAGATGGGGGCAATTAATATTCTAGAGACAGATTATTTCATTCACAATCCCAGTACATAAAAAGATATAGCTAGGCCTGATCATGATCTGGAGCGTAATTAGAAAAGAGAAATACAACATATTATTATAACTTATTTGGTCCAGAAAGGCCATATATATATATATATATATATATATATATATATATATATATGTAAACACCCAGATAACGATTATCCTGTTTTTATCAGAGAAATAGTCACATTCATGATGCTGCTGCCCTCTTTGGAAATGCTTCCAGCAAGAATTTCTTTGTACTTGCGGAAAACCTCCTCTATGATTGCATCTCCAAAATGACTAACAAGAAAAGGTTCGGCCACAGCTCTTATGCACATTGCACTATAGGCAAGCGCCTCAGACAAGTTGCGATCACCAACAATAGTACTCCATTTGAGTTCAGTAACCTCCAAGCGATCGATAGAGAAAGAATTCTCCATCAAAACTACAGATTTCACCTCTGACGCAGATGGCGCATAGTGAGGTAGGTTGAAGGAGTCTAGTTTTTCTTCTCCAATAAGTCCCTATATATATATATATCATATAATATAAAGATGAAGAACATATGTTTTGTCTGTCGAGTAATGTTAGGTAAAAAAATCAAAATAAACAAGTCTCATACAAACCTAGTTTTTCTAAAAAAGTGGATCTCACTAGTAAATAATAGTTTTCTTTTACATTTCTTTTAGGTGTGATCTATTTTTTTACAAGAACTTGTACATGACTTGTCTATTTTGATCTTGTACAACTCATTTCTCATATGCAATAGAGATGATTGCATACCTTATCGACCATGTCACTGAGTGCGATAGTTAAAACCTCCCAAATGTAACAACACTCTTTGCTGGATGCATCCTCGCTTTTTCTCCCCAAAAACGTTAAAACCATTCGCCCTCCTTCCACCAACTCCTCTGCACGAGACTTCAAAAACATTGAGAAATCTTTTTGAAACTGCGCATAGTAAGCCTTCGCCACATTTGGAGGGCTTGTGCTTGAGATGTAAATGCTCCTTTTATTATTCTCCAAGTGTTCAGGAACCTAATTATGAACAGAAACAATAGTATTCATTATGTATTTCGTAGTTTTAAGTATACTTATTAGAAACAATAGTATTGAGTACGTACTCCAATCCACATATTCAAATTATTAGAAACTTATTATCTAGAATAAAGAAATTATGGGAGGAACTCAAAGGGCAAGCCGAGGCTTGATGTAGATCTTGACTGGGGTAGGTCTAGAGTACTTCGAGACTCTACAGTTGAGTCTCAACTTACACAAAAATCCTTAATTCGGCGCCATCTCCAAGGTTTGAAACTCTACTTACACTGCATGCAATCCCATTAGGTCAAGAGTCTGAAAGTACTCCACTTTGTCCACTTCTATCCCTACTCGGCTGAGGAACTAATTTTCAGTGACTTGTTTGTTTATTTTCCTTAAAGTCAACATAACGCAAACACCACATTCATATTTACATTCTTCTTTTTTTTTTTTTTTTGACAAAAAAAGTTACCTGAGATAGCCAATGGAGGCTATATGAAGAAAAGGTAAAATGGAGAATCTTTTTTAGAAAAAGCCTGCCATAAAAGGAACCTGGAACTCCCGAGATGAAACACGGACCAGCATCCACCCCCAGTTGAGAACTGAACTTTTTATGGAAGCTTGGCAATAAGTTGAATATGACATTAAAGTCATTTTCCGGAAGGTCATTCAAGAACACTTGATATTCAGCAGACGGCTGGCCTTGTTCTCGGCGAAGCTTTTCCAGTACCTTGATAAGTTCAGAAACTACGAACAAAGTATTAGGTCCAGAAGAACAACCCAAGTCTGCAATGACTAGGCTGTTGGTGAAGTGTTGTAGTACAGATTGGTTATAGCTTCCTCCATGATGGGCATCGTCATAGATATCACCTTTAGCTGTCGAAAATCCAATAAAAGAATTTCGATGAGTTAAATCAACAAGCATAATGCCCATAAGTTGGGTAGATAATTAATTCTCATCAATCAATAATTAATTTGACAATGAAATGAAAAACATGTTTTGAATTATTAGTATACAAATACATGATATGCATACGCGTGTGCACACACACACTCATACAAATCACCTGAACTTTGGAGTTCTTTGCATAACTTGTTTCTCCCATTCCTGGATTCATGATTTCCATCTCTCCTACTCTCTCTTTTTGTGATTTGGTAGCTGATCAGTGAGTTTGTGCTTATTGTGTTAGCGTAGAGGTACCCTATTTATAGTGGTAGATACAACCACTTTCTCAAGAACTAGACGTATAGTCTTTGTTTTACTGTTCATAAGGCTCGATCGTGAAACACGTGATGTACTCCAGGATCATCATGTGTTACTTTCCTCCCTCCTTCTTGAGCCCGTACCCTTCATGAATCAAATAAAAAGAGCGACCCCCTCGTCCCTCCTCCTATCTCACGTTACCAATCGAGGACTTCTCGATTTTCTGCTTCTTTAACAAGCAAACCCACGATTCTCTTCCCTCGTTTACATCCAGAGCATACAAAGTAGTCAAAGGTATGCTGTTTAGTGTTTACTATTACGTAGAGCTTGTACACTCAAATTGTTACAGATCATTTCCCAATAGAAAAATGAGAAATTATCAAAGTCTTTAATAATATTATATCTTCAATGTACTGCATAATCTTTCCTGAATAATAAATGATGTGAAGACCTTGACCTTGACCTTGACATCTAAAGTTGCATGATTTTCTTTGCCAATTGCCCCCAAATTTGGAAGTGCTTTCATCATTGAATCCTTGTTTTTTTGCTGCATAATCTGAAATAGATTTATATGTTTCAATCCATGCACCCAAAAATAAGTTATTGTATGGTTTATATTTTTGTTAAATAAACTATTTGATTAAATTCTAATCCCTTCATAAAACGATTGCTAGTTCTTATTACTAAAGATTGTTGTGAAATGTTATGCAAAATACACACACTAACGATGACAAATAAAGTAAAAGCAACTCAATCAAGAACAAGACGCACAATATACGTGATTCGACAAATTGCCTACGTCCACAGAGCTGTAGAAATCATATTAACCAGATGAGATTACAATCATTCAATCTCAACTCACACTCTCTAGGACTTTTTGTTCTCTCACACAATATACACTCACTAGACAATTGTTCTCTCTCAAAATATGCTTAAGGCCATCCAACACAAGTCTAATATGATATATTTATAGTGAGTGGCACTGGAAACCTAATCTAGCAAAAAACTACGTACTTTGCTCGAGCGGCGCATCGAGCACGTCCCGAGTGAACAGCCAAATGAACATTGGTTCTAGTGGAGTGTTGAGCGGGACTAGAGCGACCTTCTCAGACTGATCTTTGCTCGAGCGGTATGTCGAGCGAACTTTGGCTTGAGCTTCGCTCAAGCAGTATGTCGAGCGTACTTTGGCTCGAGCCAATAGTCAAGCCAACTTTCAGCAAACACCTTTTCATCTCCAAAACCAGTCTCCACATATACCTCAACAAAGACAACATGTGTGAAACTTTGACCCTCTTCACCTGGTCTCACTTTCTAATACTCTTTTGCAAATGTCAAACATTATGGCTGTCCTGATAAGAAAGAAGACGATAAAGACGAAGACGCAGTGGATATGTCATTTAGCAAAAGACAGGAGTAAGGTATGAAAGCCCAGAAAAGTGAGACTTTTGAACAAAATTGCTTGCACTCTATTCAAAGTCAAAAATTTATAGTCTCGCATTCTCTTGCTTTGAATTGCTTTGCCAATATTTGCTCATTCTTCCATGATCTTATTTATTTGATTTTTCTTGTCTTTATTTCTTTAATGTCTTCCCTTGAAATCCAAAGCATCACGCGTGTAATTTCAGTACTCATTTACTACTTATAGTGTATTTATTTTTTTATCATTTTCTTTCATGTATTTTTTTAACATCCTTAATCACTAAAAAAAAATTAAGAAAATATATAATTTTACTAATAGTCACTTCCTTAACCATTAAGTAAAATTAAAAATTAAAAAAAAATCAAATACAAAAAGAGTAATAAATATGTAGTAGGAGGCCGGTAATAACCCAATCATTTTCCATTCAATGAATATTGTTAGAAAAGAGACTATGAAGAGACAAGGAGAGGCAACATGTGTTTGATTGGCGACAGAGAGTAGAAGCATCGATTGCGATTTTCTTTGAGCATTTGAGAGGGTAGAAAAGGCACATATATGTGCCTAGGACCTAGCTAATGAGCCTTGTTGGGCGAAGTTGGAAGAGAAGATAAAGAGGTGGAAGAGGCATGTTAGTAGGTCTCCGATCACTTGTGTGAGGCCAACATTAGTGAGGAGCATATGTGAGGAGAATGATCATAGGTGCGCATGGGGTATTCCTATAGTCCTGATATGTGAGGAGCATGCTCGTGTTGGGAGAATAAAACATATTGCCAACATTATGGCAATTAAACTCCATTCTACATACTTTTGGGTTTTCCTTGAGTGCGTGGATCTGGCATGCAGAGCATAATGGGGGAGATAGAGAGAATATAACCAAAACAATGTTTTTTTTTTAAAAAAAAAAGATAAAGAAAAAGGCGATACCCCATATTATTGATAACCCCCACTTTTGGCAGATTAATACCTCTTACAAGTAAATTGGGAGATACAAGAACTCCCAACAAAACCAAGGCCTTGAAAAAACTATATCCATAACCTGTACTAATTGCAGATGAAATCTACAAAACAATAGAACAAATGTTATAATGCTGTCAGATAAAAGTAACTGAATCAAGGCATTCTCATAACATCCATCCTATATTCCCCCAATGCCAAAGATGGCAACTGATTAGCCAAAAGAATAGACTGAGATGGTTGAAGCTCCTACCTTTGCAAGATGATCAACCACAAAATTACCCTCTTGATAAGAATGTTGTATAGAATAATCTAACACTTGTTGGAATCCAAGAATGTCCTCCCACATATGAAAATATCACAATGGTGGAGAAGTGGAATTATGAAACCATTGAACAACAATAGTTGATCAGTTTCAAAGAGAATATTTGAATAGTCTAGCTATAAACAATACAACAAACCTGTTTCAATGCGTATATGGATAGACATTGAAGAAGAGACCTGTTTTAATAATACAAGCTTACCACTAGATGAAAGCAGCTTCCATTTCCACTCTGCTACCTTCCTCTTAACTTTTTCCACCAGTGGTTCAAGCATTGCTACTAAGAGTTTTTTGTAGTGCAGTGGGGCCCCCAAGTAACTCAAAGGAAAACTTCCTTCTCATAATTTGGTCGTAGCTACAATAACTGCCCTCATGGCACCAAGCAGCTTGGGATGCACTAAATAATTACTTTTTTGAAGATTAACCAGCTGCCTAGGAGCACTCTCATAGATTGACAAGAATTCCAGCAAGTTGATTAGACTTCTTCTAGATCCATTTATAAAGATCTGACTCGTTTGTTTTCGCAGATGAGATGGGATGAGTTGAGATTAAAATTAAAAATTGAATAAAATATTGTTACAATATATTTTTTTAATATTATTTTTATTTTAAAATTTGAAAAAGTTGAATTGGTCATTTTATTTTGTATGAGAATTTAGAAAAATTATAATGATTATATGAAATGAGATGAGATAAGTTGAAAAGATTCCTGAAAACAAACGCCAAATAAAAGATGTGTAACATTTAAGCAGCCTTAGAAATCTTTCTAAGGCTAAATTTTTCCAACACTCAATAGTTTGGAAATGTCTCTACTCAATACTTCCTCACATAAAATTAATAGAAGTGTTGAAAGAGAATTACCTTGCCTCAATCCTCTGCTGGAGGTAAAGAAACCTTTCAATGTGCCATTTAATGAAATTGAGAATTTAGGCATCATAAAACATAGCTAAACTAGATTAATCCATGTGGCTGAAAAACCAATGCAACAAGGACCCACGAAAGATATTTCCTATTGACCCTGTCAAAGGCTTTTGCCATGTCAATTTTAAGCATCAAATTACCTCCCAAGGTCTAGACATGCTGGAGACTGGTTCTTGTGCTGGTGCAATGTTCTCCAAGATGTGCCTCCCACTCACAAAGCCCAAAGGCACCTTGGTTGATAGAAATGAGCTTTGGTAGTAAAAATGACAACATTCATACAAGAATCTTTGAGAAGAACTCGTATGAAAACTGGCATAGCTGATTCGCCCAAGGATGAAAAATCTTTAGGCTTTTCGATCTTTGAAATCAATGCAAGGATAGAGGCTTTGTAATAGTCTGACAAGCTTGATAAGTGGAGCTTTTGAATTTTGCACGACCCTCTGAAGTCTCATGTACATGATAAGTACAAATTTATTCTTTTGCTAAACCTTAAATGGTAATTTTTATTGACAGAGGATGGATCGATTTAATATTCCTTTCCTTTTCCATGATCATTCTGATTTAAGTTTTGGACCAAAAGAATATTTTGATACTTGTATTTTCTAATGTACCGTTTCATAATTAACTATATAGATATATATATATATATATATATATATATATATATATTTAGAAGAGTGAGCAATCACCTGTCCAATAGTGACGCCCTCCCGAATTTATTAATAAAAACCCTCGCTTATGGCGGAAGAAAACCGTGGAACCATTAAAACAAGACCTATAAGAAAAAACCCAAGAAAACCAAGCCCGAAAAAGACTCTAAACAAGCCTATGAACATAATGAATAACACAACAACCGAAAACAAAAACAAAGCCAAGATTAACAACATCTTAAAGAAGGTAGCCCCAATAAATCCAACCATAACAAACCTCTTAGGACCCGAGGCAGTAAAGAAGTATTTGTGTAGAACAAAGTAGCACCATTAGCACCATCAGCACCATCTTTGGCCAACCAATCTACCACTTTATTTCCTTCACGTAGAACATGCTGAAACTGACAATTAATAGAATTAGCCAGACCAACAATCTCTTCCCAATAATCCTCCAAGTACCAAACCCCACATCGTCCTCTATGCCACTAAGAAATCATAACCATGGAGTCAACCTCAACAGCCACATTAGAAATCTGATGGGACATACACAACCACAAGCCATTAAGAAGTGCAAGGAGTTCCGCTTTATTATTAAAACCAAAACCAATTGGGGAGGCGAACGCTCTCACAAGCCGTCCTGTATCATTACGAAGAACACTACCAATACCATTGAGACCCGGGTTACCAAGACTGCTACCATCCGTATTCAGTTTAAACCACCCTGAATGAGGTTTATGCCACTGGACTGCCTTACACCGCCTTTCTTTAGAAGGAATGGGCTTAATCCGTAAGGTCTCAAGGATCATGCCATCAAAACAGGATAACCTGCAAGAAGTATCAATCGACTGACCAAAGGAACCAATCCATACAGAAATAGATTTAACAACAGCTTCATGCGATTCAAAAAAAGCCCTCCATTCACGCTAGACATCTTCTCCTCCAAAGTCTCCAAGTAACAATGACAAGCATGAGGCTAATTATAACACCCACCTGAGAAGAGGACTTAGCACGCCGGAACCAAGAGGAGACTTTATGTTTCCAATTGTTACCTAGTGGAAGTCCAAAGATGCTACAAAAATAAGACAAGATTTTTTTAGGGAAATCACCCTCAAAGAGAACATGGTTAATATCTTCATACTGCCCTATAGGACACCACTCACATTTAGAAACAGTGGGAATGCCAATGCGACGAAACCTATCATCCACACTCAAAGTCCTGTGCCAAGCCTTCCAAAACTGAATAGACATTTTTAAGAGAAGCCTTTTATGCCAAATCCAAGAATGCCAATCAATAGAAGAGCCCCTGACTCTAATACAATGCCATGCAAATTTAGTGAAAAACATACCTGTCTCAGTGTCGGTCCAAACAAGAACATCCCTACCTGAATTTGAACCAGATAAAGAGACTAAGATATCATCAACATTCTCAAAGCCAACCAAATTCTCCAGCAAATTCACATCCCAGCTGTTTGACAAACGACTCTATTTAATCTTCAACAAAGGTTGTCCCACGACTGGTAGGTCATTAATCAAGGGACCATTATCGCGCCATTTATTATACTAGAAAAAATATCTCATTCTCTAACCCTCCATTCAGAATTATTAATCACCAAGGGATGCAATGAGCAATCATTTTCCAAAATCTTGAACCTTTATCAATATCTATAAGAAACCAAGGTTTCGAACACACATATTTAGTCTTAAAAAAATGTACCCAGAGATAATTACCTTGTAGAAGATTCTAGGCAAACCTCATGTGCAAGGCTGTCTGAGTGTCCTGAAGATGCCTTAGACCGAGACCTCCTTCTGCCATAGGCCTACAAATGTTCTTCCAAGCAATCCATTTCTTCCTATCTTTTCCATTTGACTCACCCCAAAAGAATGAGCTCATCAGCTGATGGATCTTATTAATTACAGCTTGAGGGACTTGTAAAACAGTAAATAGGTGAAGGGCCATACTCGAAATAACATGACGTAACAAATCCAGTTTCTCTCCTGAAGACAGTAACCGCATTTTCCAACCACTAAGTTTATGCCTCACTTTATTCAGCATGCCTTCAAGATGTACTTGCTTTAGACAACCAAGAATAATGGGCACTCCGAGATATTGGAAAGGGAAGTGCCCCTCCACGAAACCAGTATTACGAAAAAGACGCCTCTTACGAGTAGAGGAAATTCTACTCGAGCAGTATAAAGCAAATTTTTGTTTATTAATAACTTGTCCCGACCATCTCTTGTATTGACCCAGAATACTTTGAAGCACCCGAACTGATCTCTGGCTCCCATTAGTGAAAATAACCACATCATCAGCATACATTAAGTGAGAAATAATAAGCGTATCTCTGGCCTGATGAAAATGGCCAAATCTATTCTCAGCCACACTCCTGTGGATCATCCAGGAAAGAATCTCCTGTTGAATAATAAATAAGTAAGGGGATAAGGAATCACCTTGTCGAAGGCCACGACCACCTAGGAAAAAACCTTTTATAGTCCCATTCATCATAACCAAATACCAGGGGCTAGAAATACAGAAGAAGATCAAGTCACAAAATTGAGACGAACAACCAAATCTCAACATGACCTTTATTAGAAAATTCCAATCCACTCGGTGGATATGGCTAACGGTCATATGCTTTAGCCATATCGACCTTTAGCATAATGTTGCTGCCATGCTTCCTCTTGTTAATATAATAACTGTATATATATATATATAAAAACTGCTAATTGATAAAATAAATATATGCATATATAAGTATGTATCATATATGTATTTGTGTGTGTGTGTGTGTATATATATATATATTTATCGCTATTAGGGGTGTAAATTTTAACCGTAAAATCGAAAAATTGGACTGGTCCAAACCAGTGACACCGGTCCAGTTCGGAACTAGTTTCTAAAATGCCAAAACAGGCTAGAACTTGTAACGCCCCGTATTTTAGTGTATTTTTAATGAATGATTATTTTAATTAATTTAAATATTGATTCTCTTGTTTTAGAATTTTGGGGGTTTTATTATATTATTTTTATAATATTTTAAGTTGTGAAAATTATTTTTTTAATGTGCTTTCTTATTATTAATTATTGTTTTGGGTTTAAATTGATCTTTAATTTAAATTGGTTTGTTTTTGGGTTTTTGAATTATTATTGTTTTATTAAAGCATTTCACTGCGTTTAATTAATTTTATTTAGTTTACAGTTTTAAAATCCTTTTCGTTGGATCATTTTTCGAGACTCCAAGATGAAAGTGTGGATCTCTTCTTTTTTCCTTCTCTTTTCTTTTCCTCATCTTTTTCTTTTCTTTCTTTCTTTTTTTCTCTTTTCCTCTCGATTTCTCTCTCCTCCCACCCGATTCTCTCTCTCTCTCTCTACCTTGTGCGTTCGGCCTTCACTTCCAGCCCATCGCCGCCGGCCATCCGTGGCCCTCACCACCGACACCAATCGACTCCCCAGCCGCCGGCGATCATCCCCCTCAAATCTAAGGCCGGCTAGCACCGCCGTTAGCCTCCATTTTTTGTCCGAAGCCGCGACCTTCTCTTCTTTCCAGCGCTGTCGTCCGATCACTTCCAGCCACCATTTCTTCACCACATCATCCTCAGCCCTCTAACAACCCAATGTACCCAACCCCGACCCCGATCCGTCACCGGTGAAGCCCAGCCAAGCTCATCTCCCTTTTGCTCTTTTCGGCCATAAACCGCCCCTTTCCGCCGCCACCCACGGCCAAAGGCCACCACCATTACCTTCACCGACCTCCCTAGGCCCTACCCTATCAATTTCAAGTCTTAGTTTGATTTTATTTAAAAGTGAGTTTTTGAGACCCACGGCCAGTGTATTTTTACACTGTGGAGTTGTTGTTTTGGCGCTTCCAACCTTTCCGTGATCCTCCGAAAATAAATATATAACGTTGTAAGTATTTTTCCAAACATCTTTTGAGATTTAAATATATTTTTGCACTAACTCATTTTCACTGTGTTCTGGTTGGTTATTCCAGACTGAATCCGAGGAGTACGGGGGTGGATGGATTGAGGACGGAGTATCTGTGTGTTGATTATATTGTGATCTCGTTGGTTGTTGGATATTGAGGTTATGTCTGGTTCATTGCATATGCACGCATGTTCATGTTTGTAAATTGAAAATTGAGTTTTCGTGTAATTGCATTCATGATCATGTGGATATTTTGAAAACTGGGTTTTCATGTTTGGATTGGATTTTTGGGTGCGTGTGTATCACGACGCCAAGCCGAGATGGGGTATTATCTCAGTGGAGCTCCTCTGGTCACTCGGGAGCGGAATATACTGAGTGACGTCCCCTGGGTTGTCGCCGGGCGACAACGGGATCGGACGAGTTACGTGTCGACTCCGTGGCCCTTCTGCTCGCGGGGGCTAGAGGATGCTTGGCCACGAACGCATTGGGTGCGGAATTGGGCATTTCTCGTTATGCAGTTAGGACGTACGGATGATTCCTAGGGGAGACCATAGTACATATGGATTAATGAAAAATTGGAAAATGGTTATTTTCTGGAAAAATAGCGTGTGTTGGATATGTTTTGTGTGAATCATTTTTAGAAAAAATGATGGATATTTGTTTTGGGCTATTTTCTAGAAAAATGATAGAAATGTTTTGATGGAAATATTTTGGGCCAAATGGGATTTTGGCGTGTGTTGGATTTCAGGCACATTGCATCATATGCATTCATGATTGGTTACATTAAATGTGTTTTTATCTCTGGATTGATTGGGTTATAAGTTACCTGCGGTAACATTTAATGGTACTGCAGATTTTGTTGATGATGATGCAGATGCAGAGCCTGAGGATTTGGTTCCGCCGAAGGAGTGATCTGGGATCACTCAGGTTTATTTCTTTTTAGCATTGTATTATATTTTGGGACATTTGGTTTTATGTTTTTAAAGGCTTTGTATTTGGATATTTGTATTAAACTAAAATTCTGGTACTAGTAAACTTAATTATTATCCGCTGCATATTTATTTGTGCACTGTTTATTTGTTGCACACACTTGACACTTGTCGTTGTGATGCGTGACCTGTATTGTCATCATCCTGACAACACGATTCCCGAGATTTTGTGTACGTGGGAGTCGAGGTGTCACAAAACCGGTCTCGTTCCAGTTTTATGATTTTTAAGACCAGACCGATTCAATATAATACATATTTAAATTAATTTTATAATATTATATATAATATTTTTTTATATTATATATAATTATAATTATCACTTTGACCATATATTATTATATGATATTAATATCACTATTAGTATAGTATACAGTATTAATAATAATTTAGTATCAATTTATAGGCTTATAGCAGATTTTTTTTTACAGCAGATTTTTTGTTTCAATTGTTGTTTAATAGCAATTTTTTTATAGTAGAATAATTTTTACAGAGCAGATTTTTTTTATAAAGCAGATTTTTTATAACAGAATTTTTTATAGCAGATTTTTTTTATAAAGAAAATTTTTATTGCAGAATTTTTTTTACATAGCAGATTTTTTTTATAAAGCAGATTTTTGTAAATAATAACATATTTTTAATAAAACTGATTTTTTTAAAGCATTTTTTTTAAATAAATAAATTTTTTATGACAAATTTTCATTTTATTAAAATCGGATCGAACCAGACTGAAAACTGATAAAACTGAAGGTACCGGTTTATGAGGATAACCGATGCGTAATCAGTTTTGAAAAATGTACAACTGGTGCATACTAGTTTGGTCCTACACTTTGTCCAAAATCGAACCGAACCGGATCCGTTATACCCCTAATCGCTATTATATTATGGAAGAATTGAAGATTTCTAAAATGAAGATACGTTGAAAATGTAAATAAATAAATAAAAAGGTAGAGATACTTGTGTCAAAAGATAATGATATAAAAATCACAAACATGAGTTGAGAGACACCAAAAAAAAAAAAATAGCCAATAAACTATTAAAAATAATGAGATTTAAAAAAAAGATTTGAGGGGACATATTTAACGTTAGAAAAAAAATTAAATTATATAAATTCATTTTAGGTGTTAAAATTATATGAATGTCGTCTAAATTTGAAATTTGTAAAAATGGCATCCACATGCAAAAAAGTAATATAAAATTGTCATTAAAGTAGTCTAAAACATAATGTAGTCCAGAACGGACTAAAATTTGCAACGAAACATAATGAAAATATATATACTAGATACTGCACCAAAATCAAAAATTTTGATTGTTCGAGACAGAAATGAGGATGCTTTTGGTTACACAAATGAGATGAGATAAGATGAGATGAGAGTTGAAAGTTGAATAAAATATTATTAGAATATAATTTTTTAATATTTTTTTATTTTGAGATTTAAAAAAAATTAAATTATTTATTGTGTTTTGTGTGAAAAATTATAAAAATTATAATGATTAAATAAGATGAAATAAATTAAATTAAGATGATTTATGTAACCAAACGAGAACTCCCTCTCCAATGGTCAAGGTCACTGCAATGGGCAGGCTTCAAAGCAAGGAGCCTGCCAAGTTTTCAACTAAGGTCAAGGTCCTTCTTGTTTCCTTTTTCTATCTAATGATCAATGGTCAATGTCATTGCAAGTTGAAACAGAATGAGTAAGATTTTTTATAATATTTACGACTTTACTAATAGTGATCAACATGCACGATGCAATATATAACAATTAAATTTATTTGTTAAAAGAACAATACTATATATAGGATATTATAGAAAAGTTCATATCTCAAATGCTTTTCTTGATTTAATTCCTGCGTTGGTGATAGAGGAAAATAATATGTTGTTAGAAAAAGCCAACTATTGAAGAATTAAAACATGCAGTTTTTTCTACACCAGTGGACTCGGCTCCAGGCCTTGATGGATTTTTGGTTGGTTGCAATACAGAATGTTGGTCCATCATTCAATCTTGTTTACTTGCTGCAGTTACCGAGTTTTCCAGTTGTGGAACATCAAAATGGAGTCAGAAACAATATGCAGCTCAAAAACTTCCAACTCCATTTAGGATCCAAGGAAAGGGACATGGAGGAGAGAAGATCTTTTCCTTCTATACTGCACTTAGAGCTTCACTTCTCTATCAACAATCCAACTGAATGGAATGGTGGGTGCTTGCTTGGCCCTTCTGTGAGCTGCTCATACTCCTACTCCATCTCCCTACTCCAACTTCATACTCTCTCTTCTTCACCTTCCCCTCATCTTGATCTCATCTTCTTTGTCTAATTCATCATCTTTCTCTCTTATGCCTTCTTTACCTTCTTTTCTACTCGTATTCTTCTCTTCTCCTTTCATTTATTTTCTCTCAATCCTCGAAAGTTTTATTGTTCTTCTTCTCAACTTATTCTTGGATTTTTCTTATTTAGATAGATAGATCCAGGAATTTTGCTTTGGCTTTGGGTGTGGATGTGGTTGTGCATGCATGTGCAGGGGTGCATGTGCATGTAGGTCGATGGGTGAGTGTGCATGCTTGTTTGCGTGTGCGTGTAGTTGTGTATGTGTGTGTGGTATTCGATTGAAACTATATATAGGAGAAACTCAGCTTGGACATCAACAAGTTCTACAAGCATGAAAAGGTATTGTCTATTACTATTTAGCAGTGCTTCATCACTTTCTCTCTACTTATCTTTATGTGTATTATTTACTCGGCTGAAACTGTATCTTGGAGAAACTCTAATTAGTGGTCACCAGGTTCTATAGGTGCTTTTTTAATACATGTACACTATTTTGCAAAGCAATTGTTTTTTTTTTTTTTTTTGCATTACATCCAATATTTATGACAATGAACATATTTGTCTTTACCTTGTTTCATCATATAAGAAGCTTCATGCATGAACTTAACTGCAGCAGTCGCGTTCAACATTCTGATGGCTTCAATAAGGTACAAGTTATTTATCAATGTTTACTTTTAAAATTATGTTCCTTTTTAGTAAGGTTGTACAAGAAACCGACAAACCGACCAGGACTAACTCAAACCGGCTGCCGGAGCTTAGAACTGGCCTCTTCTGGCTGGGAATTGGACAGCCGGAGGTGAAAATTTAACAAAATCGGTGTCTGTTGGTTGGGTCCTAGTTTAAACCTGCAAAAAGCTGTTGAACCAGCCGATGTCAGCTACCCCTTTTATATACATATATATATATATATATATATATATATATATATATATATATATACCGTTCTAAAACGACGTTTATTCACTTAAATAAGTGAAACAGTGTCGTTTTGCTAATGTAGTTTAAAAAAAAAAACATAAAGGGAAAGGTGTCGTTTGCCCTATGCCAAACAGTACCGATTCTATCTAGGGTTTAAACATTCCTTCAGCCTCTTCTTCTCATTCGAATTTAGACCCTCACTTAGTCACTTTCATTCGAAGCCTCTCCAGTGGCAATGGCATCAACAGTGGCCCAGCCTCCACCTCTCCACGTCCCTCCGGTAAACGTCACATCCCATGCCCAGCCTAGTCCACGCCTCCACGATGCTTTTTTTAGGTATGATTTTGAAGAGTCTGATCTTTTGTTTCAATTTTAGTGATGATTCTTATCTTTTGTTTCAATTTTAGTGATGAGAATTTTATAGCTCTGAATTTCATCAATATATAACCTAGGTCTTACAACACATCACTGTCAACAAGTTTATAACTTTATATATAGCTCCGAACGTCATCAATTATTCAATATATAACCTTAGAACTGGAATAAAACCAGTTTATAACAAGTTTTTATTTAAATTAAAACCATAGTTATTTTTTTAGAAATTTGATAAATTTGGATAATTAGGTTTTCAATTTATAAGACTCAACAGAGGGGATAAAAATCAAATTAATAGAAATTTCAAATTATTAACTTGTGTGGCATTTGCTGATTTAATTACATGTTGACAGTTTTGTTATAAAATTATTTTTATTCTTAAAATAATTTGTGAGGTTGATGAGCGATCTAAAATATAGATTAGAATCTTAGATTTGTGATGTTTGCCACGTTGCAAATTAGCTGCTGTGTAATTGATAATTGTGTTATTTTTTTGTACTTTGTTTGTTTTACATGTTAAATGGATTCTTCGTCAAGTCCAATTGATCTTGATTCGAACTCTCAAACAATTAATTTGGAAGAGATCCAAATACCAAAACCCCCGGCCTTAAGTGCCCCTAATAGTAGTAATTGTCAACTTCCTAAGAAACAGAAGGGGAATGATCTATCAATTGTTTGGGACCATTTTACAAAAGTTGAGGGTTGTTCTGTAAAAGATCCTAAGGCCAAGTGTAATTATTGTGGCAAGATATATGTTTGCCATTCAAAGAGGAACGGAACTTCAACCATGCAAAACCATCTGCCTTCATGTCCTAAAAATCCTCATAAACGTGAGTTTTTGGATAAATACCAAATAACATTGGTATGTGAGACATCCTCAGCGGGGTTTGGAGAGAGTGGCAGTTTGTTAAGGAATCTTGTAACCCATAAATATAGTGAAGAGGCTATGAGGTTGGCACTTGTGGAGATGGTAATCGTCGATGAATTACCTTTTAGAATTGTTGAAGGGCAAGGATTTCAGAAGATGGTTTGGTTACTTGAACCTAGATTTAAAGTGTTCTATCGAGTGACAGTTGCAAGAGATTGTATAAAACTATTTGCATTTGAAAATGCCAATCTTAAAAAGTTGTTTAAAGTTGGGGGAATGAGAATTTCATTAAATACCGATACGTGGATATCGGTACAAAATCTTAATTATATGTGCCTAGTTGCACATTTCATTGATAGTGATTGAAAATTGCAAAGAAAATCATTAATTTTTGTTTAATTCCTAATTATCGAAAAGATACTATTGGAAAATATATTGAATTGTGCCTCCTTCATTGGGGTATTGATACGATATTTACTGTTACTGTTGATAATAGTAGCTCAAATAATACTGCAATTTCATATTTGAGGCATTTTTTTACGGGGAATATGTTGGGGGAAAGTATATGCACATGAGATGCTGTGCTCATATTCTGAACCTTGTCGTGAATGAGAGTCTTAAAGAGTGTAATGATGCCATTACAATGGTTAGAAATGCGGTTAGATATGTGCGCTTCCCCTGCAAGATTAGACAAGATTAAGAGATGTGCAGAAAAAGAGAAAATTGATTGTAAAAAAATATTATCCCTTGATGTGCAAACTTGATGGAATTCAACTTATATGATATTGGAGGTGACTGAGAAATTTGAGAAGGCTTTCAGGCGGATGGAGAGTGAGTACTACAATTTTCTCTCTTACTTCAAGGATAGAAACATTGGGCCTCCTAGAGCTGATAAGTGGGAGATAGCACGGATTTTTGTGAAATTTTTGAAGATATTTTATGATGCCACATATCGATTTTCTGGGTCTTTACATATCACGGCAAACACTAGTTTTTTGGAGATTTTTATGCTCCAAAAAGAGTTGGTTAGGCTGAGTGAGAGTGAGAATAGTTATTTGATAAGCATGATCATAAACATGAAAATGAAATTTGATAAGTATTGGGGTTCATTGGATAGGATGAACTTCTTGTTGTTGATTGCAGTTGTCTTTGATCCACGTAGTAAGTTAGGGCTTTTTACTTTTCACCTGAAAAAAATTCATGATGAGACTCGGGCTGAAGAGTTGTTGTCGGTTCTACCTCGACTACCAAAGAACATGTTCCCCCTCTAGCATTTGCACTTCCAAATGATGGTTAAGACAATCATGTGTCACAACTTTTTTATGAGTGGTTGCTAGCATCGACTGCCTTTGGATCTACAGCTACCAATACAGAGATAGACCAGTATTTATCAGATGGTTGTGAGGCATTCAACCAATCTTTTGACTTGTTGAATTTGTGGAAAGTTAATGAGCCTAACTATTCTATACTTGCGAGGATTGCACGAGACGTGTTAGCCATGCATGTTTCCATCGTTGCATCAGAGTCAACATTTAGTACGAAAGGTCGTGTACTTGATCCTTTTTAGAGTTTGATGGCTTTGAGAACTGTTGAGGCACTTATTTGTACTCAGAATTAGTTGCGACATCCGTCAACGCCAATTGATATTCGAGAGTCCATAGATAATGTTGAGAGTTTTGTGGTAGAATTTGATAATATTTTTCTCATTCAATTTCCATATTCATTTATTTTTATAATTTAATTTATTTATTTTTCATTATCTTAATTTATTAATATTGATTATTTGATATTTTTCTATATAGAGTTAGGAGCATCGTTCATCACAACCATTGCTGACTGAAGAGTCAAAGACCGCATTGAGAATCTATTTGAAATCTTGAAGAAGGAAGATTTGTGAAATTTTATTTAAGAACAATTGTTATTTGTTGCTTACTTGCTTAAGAAAATTTGGTTTTGTTTGTAAGGTGTATTAAACATCAAGTGGAGTTTATTTATTTATTTTTAGTTATCTAGTAATTAGTATATAAGATAATAAGACTATAAAGTATAAGTAGTATTAGTAGTATATATGTAGTAGTTATTAGTTACTAAAAGTATACATGATATTAAAATTAAAATGAAATTGAATATTTAAAATTAATTTAAAATTTCAGCAAAAAAAGCTCAAAATGTTGATGATCTTGAATAATAGATTGAGCCCAAAAAGAGGTTGAATTGGGCTTTTAAAAGGCCCAAAAGAATGGCCCAAACCGTTAAACCAACCTTGAACCAGCCGGTAATCGAACCGGCTGGTTTTTCCCCCTTACAAGGTCAGTTTCGGCCGATTTGTCCCACTAAATAATGCCTATCGGCCGGTTTCGATTTTGGCTCTAAACCAAACTGATAGGTCCTTTTTTCACCCCTACTTTTTAGTATAACGTACTGATTGCTTCAGTAATTTTTCATTTACTAGACTATTTAAATTTATTTTATTAACCTAAAAATTATAAATTTTTCCTTCACTTTTCTCAACTTCTCCCATTCTTTGTCATCGTTGTTGTGTTCATTTTCATTATCATCTTATTCTACTTCTTCCTTTACTTCTTCTCTTTCCGCTTCTGCTCCTCCTCTATACTCTTCATCTTCTTCTCATCATTCCTCTACTCCTCTTCCTCCTCCTCCTCCTCCTACTCCTACTCTTACTCCCTTCTCACTCTTCAATGCACTATTCTCATCTTCTTCTCATCCTTCCACCACCTTCTTCTCCTTCCTCCTGCCTCTTTCCTCCTTTTTCCTCCTCCTACGCCGACTCCGACTCCAACTCCCTTCTCAGTCTTCTATGCATTCTCTCCATCTTCTTCTCATCCTTCCACCACCACCTCCTCCTCCTCCTCCTCCTCCTCCTCCAAGTCCTCCTCCGACTCCTACTCCTACTCGAACTCTCTACTCTCATTTCTTTGCATCCTCCTCCTCCTATTCATTTTGCTTTGGTTTTGGGTACGTGTGGGTGTGGGTGTGAGTGCATGTGCAGAGGTATGTGTTCCTGTGCATGTGGGTGGGTGGGTGAGTATGCGTGTTTGTTCATGTGTGCGCGTGGTTGAGTGCTTGTGTAGGGTATGCAATCGAAATGGTACGTAGAAGGAACTTAGCTTGGACATCTACAAGTTCTAATGCAAAGGTATTGTGTCTTACTTTTTAGCAGTGCTTTCTCATTTTCTATCTTTATTTATCTTTGTGTGTGTTATTTATTCGGTTAAAACTTTATCTTGGAGAAACTTCAATTAGTTGTAATCAGGCTCTAGATGTGCTTTTTTTAATACAAGTATTACTCTACAAGGCAATTGTTTTTTTTTTCTCCATTACAAACAATAATGACAAGGAACATATTTTTTGGCCTTTGTTCCATCATTTAAGAAGGTGCATGAATTTTGTTAGAGTAGTCGTGTCCAACATTATGATGGCTTCAATAAGGTATAATTTAATTATCAATATTATTTTTGAAATTATGTTCTTTTTTTCGTATAGCATAGTATGCTTCAATAATTTTTATTTACTAGGGAATATTTATATTTATATTTATGTTATTAATCTAAAAATTCTAATTTTTCCTTTATTTTTCTCATCTTCTCATCTTCTCCCATTCTCCACTATCGTCATCAGCATCTTCTTCTCCTTCTCCTTCCTCTACTTCTTCAGCTTTAGCTTCTCCTCTTCCTCCAACAACAACGCCTACTCTTGCTCCTACACCTACTCTAACTCTCTTCTCCCTCTAATTCATCTTCTCCTATTCTTCATCTTCTTCTCATCCTTCCTCCACTTCTTCTCCTACTACTTCTGGCTCCTCCTCCTCCTTGGACACTTACCCCTACTTCTACTCTAACTCCCTACTCCAACTCCATACTCTCTCTTCTTCGCCTTCTCCTCATCTTCATCTCATCTTCTTCGTCTGATTTATCATCTTTCTCTTTTATGCCTTCTTTACCAACTTTTCTACTCATATTCTGCTCTTCTCCTTTCATTTATTTTCTCTCAATTTTTTCTTTTAGTTAGATAGATAGATCCAGGAATTTTATTTTGGCTATAGGTGTGGGAGTGGTTGTGCGTGCATGTGCATAGGTGCGTGTGCGTGTGGGTCGATGGGTGGGTGAGTGTGTATGCTGGTTTCCGTGTGCGTGTGGTTGTGCATGTGTGTGTTGTATTCGATTGAAACTATATGTAGGAGGAGCTCAGCGTGGACATCTACAAGTTCTACAAGCATGCAAAGGTATTTGTCTATTAGTAATTAGTAGTGCTTCATCATTTTCTCTTTCTATTTATTTTTATGTGTATTATTTACTGGGTTGAAACTATATCTTGGAAGAACTCCAATTAGTGGTCACCAGGCTATATAAGTGTTTTCTCTTTAATACATGTACACTATTTTGCAAATCATATTTTTTTTACCTTTGTTCTTCGCCTTCGCCTTCTCCTCATCTTCATGTCTCATCTTCTTCATCTAATTCATCCTCTTTCTCTCATATGCCTTCTTTACCTTATTTTCTACTCGTATTCATCTGTTCTCCTTTCATTTATTTTCTCTCGATCCTCAGCAGCTTTCTTGTTCTTCTTCTCAACTTATTCTTGGATTTTTTTTATTTAGATAGATAGATCCAGGAATTTTGCTTTAGCTTTAGGTGTGGGTGTGGTTATGCGTGCATGTGCACATGTGTGTGTGCGTGTGGTTGTGTATGTGTGTGTTGTATTCGATTGAAACAATATGTAAGAGGAACTAAGCTTTGGCATCTGCAAGTTCTACAAGCATGCAAAGGTATTGTCTATTACTATTTCGCACTGCTTCATCATTTTCTATATCTATTTATCTTTATGTGTATTTACTCGATTGAAACTATATCTTGGAGGAACTCCAATTAGTCGTCACCAGGCTCTATAGGTGCTTTTATTTAATACGTGTACATTATTTTGCAAAGAAATTACTTTTTATTTTTATTTTTTGCATTAGAGACAATATATATGACAATGAACATATTTTTTAACCTTTGTTCCATCATATAAGAAGCTTTGTGCATGAATTTTTCTGTAGCAGTCGCGTCCAACATTCTGATGACTTTAGTAAGGTACAATTTATTTATTAATGTTTACTTTTAATATTATGTTCTTTTTTAGTATAACTAACTCATTGCTTCAGTAATTTTCCATTTACTATGGAATATTTAAATTTATTTTACTAACCTAAAAACTATAAATTTTTCTTTCATTTTTCTCATCTTCTCCCACCCTTTGTCGTCGTCGTTGTCGTCTTCTTTTTCATCATCTACTCCTTTTACTTATTCTCCTTCTACTTCTGCTTCTCCTCCTCCTTCCTCATCCTCTTCCTACTCCGACTCCAACTCCTACTACAACTCCAACTTTGACTCAGACTACTACGCTTACTCCAACACCCTTCTCCTTCCTCTTCTACGCACTTCATCTTCTTCTCATCATTCCTCTACTCCTCCTCCTCCTACTCCTCTGCCTACTCCTACTTCCTAGTCCTAGTCTTACTCCGACTCCTGCACCTACTCCAACTCCCTTCTCACTCTACTACACATTCTTATCTTCTTCTTCTCATCTTTCCACCACTTCCTTCTCCCTCCTCCTTCCTCCTTCCTCCTTCATCTTTCCTCCTCCCTCATCTTCCTCCTACTCCTACTCCAACTTTGACTATAACTCCTTTCTCAATCTTCTACGCATTCTCTTCATCTTCTTCTCATCCTTCCTCCACCACCGCTGCCTCCCTCCTCCAACTCCTACTCATGCTCCAACTCCCTACTCTCATTTCTTCGCATTCTCCTCCTCCTCTTTATTTTGCTTTGGTTTTGGGTGTGTGTGGGTGTGGGTGTGAGTGCATATGCATATGTATGGGTGAGTGGGTGAGTGTGCGTGCTTGTTCACATGTGCACGTGGTTGTGTGCTTGTGTGTGGTATTTGATTGAAATTGTATGTTGGAGGAACTTAGCTTGGACATCTACAAGTTCTTACTTTTTAGCAATGCTTTCTCATTTTCAATCTCTATTTATCTTTATGTCTTATTTATTCGATTGAAACTTTATCTTGGAGGTACTCCAATTAGCTGTAATCAGGCTATAGATGTGCTTTTTTCTACACAACAATTGATTCTTCTTTTTTCTCCATTACAGATAGTAATGTCAATAAACATATTTTTTGGCCTTTGTTCTATCATATAACAAGGTGCATGAATTTTGCTAGAATAGTAGCATCCAACATTCTGATGGTTTCAATAAGGTATAATTATTTATCAATGTTATTTTTGAAATTATGTTATTTTTTGGTATAACGTAGTCTATTTCAATAATTTTTCATTTACAAGGGGAATATTTGTATTTATCTTATTAATCTCAAGTCCTAATTTTTCCTTCATTTTTCTCATCTTCTCCCATTCTCCATTGTCGTCATCGTCATCTTATTCCTCTCCTCCTCCTTCCTCTACTTCTTCAGCTTCAACTTCTCCTTTTCCTCCCACACCTACTCCAACTCCCTTCTCCCTCTTATTCGCCTTCTCATCTTCTTCTGCATCTCGTCCTTCCTCTACATCTTCTCCTACTGCTTCTGGCTCCTCCTCCTCCTCCTTCAACTCCTACTTCTACTTCTACTCCTACTCATACTCCTACTCCAACTCAATACTCTCTCTTCTTCACTTTCTCCTCATCTTCATCTCATCTTTTTCATCTAATTCATCCTCTTTCTCTCTTAGGCATTCTTTACCTTCTTTTCTTCTTGTATTCTTCTCTTCTCCTTTCATTTATTTTCTCTCGATCCTTTACAACTTTCTTGTTCTTCTTCTCAACGTATTCTTGGATTTTTTTTTATTATTTAGATAGATCTAGGAATTTTGCTTTGGCATTGTGTGTGGGTGTGGTTGGGCATGCATGTGCAAGGCTGCATGTGTGTGGGTCGGTGGGTGAGTGTGTGCGCTTGTTTGCATGTGCGTGTTGGTTTGTATGTGTGTGTGGTATTCGATTGAAACTATATGTAGGAGGTATTGTCTATTACTATTTAGCATTCATCATTTTCTCTCTCTATTTATCTTTTGGTGTATTATTTAGTCAGTTGAAACTATATCTAGGAGGAACTTCGATTAGTGGTCACCCGGCTCTCTAGGTGTTTTTTTTAATAAGTACACTATTTTGCAAAGTAGTTGCTTTTTTTGTTTGTTTTTTGCAATACAAACAATATCAAGGACAATGAACATATTTTTTGACCTTTGTTCCATCATATAAGAGGTGCATGAATTTTACTATAACAATCGAGTCCAGCATTTTGATCGCTTCAATAAAGTATAATTTATTTATCATTGTTTACTTTTAAAATTATATTCTTTTTTAGTATAACGTACTCATTTCTTCAGTATTCTCATCTTCTCCCATTCTCCATTGTCATTGTCGTCGTCGTCATCGTCATCTTCATCATCTTCTTCTTCTACTCCTTTCTTTACTTCTTCTCCTTCCACTTTTGCTTCTCCTCTTCCTACTCCGACTCATACTCCCACTCTGACTCTGACTCCTATGCTTACTCCAACTCCCTTCTCCCTCCTCCACGTTCTTCATCTTCTTCTCATCCTTCCTCTACTCCTCATTTTGGGTGTGTTTGGGTTTGAGTGTATGTGCGGAGTGTGTGTTCGTGTGCGTGTGCTTGGGTGGGTGAGTGTGTGTGCTTGTTTGCATGTGTGTGTAGTGATTGAAATTGTATGTTGGAGGAACTCCATTTTGACATCTACAAATTCTAAAAGCAAGCAAAGGTATTGTGTCTTACTTTTTACCAATGCTTTTTCATTTTCTCTCACTATTTATCTTTATGCGTATTATTTACTCGGTTGAAATTGTATCTTAGAGGAACTCCAATTAGTGGTCACCAGGCTCTATAGGTGCTTTTTTTTTAATAATTGTACACTACTTTGCAAGGAAATGTCTTTTTTTTTTGTTTGCATTATAGACAATATTTATGACAAGGAACATATTTTTCAAACTTTGTTCCATCATATAAGAAGGTGCATGAATTTTACTGTAGTAGTATCGTCCAACATTCTGATGGCTTGACTAAGGTATAATTTCTTTATCAATGTTTACTTTTAAGACTGCTTCAGTAATTTTCTATTTACTAGAGACTATTTATATTTATTTTGTTAACCTAAAAATTATAATTTTTTTCTTCATTTTTCTCATCTTCTCATATTCTCTGCCATCGTCATCATCTTCTTCTTCTTCATTTACTTCTTCTCATTCCGCTTCTGCTTCTCCTCCTTCCTTATCCTCCTCCTCCTCTAACTCCAACTCCTACGCCTAGTCCAACTCCCTTCTCCAACTTCTACACCTTCTCTTCTTCATCTTCTTCTCATCATTCCTTTACTCCTCCTCCTCCTACGACTCCAACTCCTACTCCCTACTCTCATTTCTACTCCTTCTCCTCTTCCTCCTCCTCCTCCTCATTTTTCTTTGGTTTTGGGTGTGTGTGGGTGTAGGTGCTTTCTCATTTCCTCTCTATTTATCCTTATGTGTATTATTTATTTTGTTGAAACTATAGCTTGGAGGAACAAAAATTAGTGGTCAACATGCTCTATAGGTGCTTTTTTTAATACATGTACACTACTTTGCAAGTCAATTGCTTTTATTTATTTATTTATTGCATTACAGACAATATCTATGATAAGGAACATATTTTTAGACCTTTGTTCCATTATATAAGAAGGTGCATGAATTTTACTGTAGTAGTTGCGTCCAACATTCTGATAGCTTTAATACGGTAGAATTTATTTATCTATGTTTACTTTTGAAACTATGTTCTTTTTTAGTATATAACGTATTCATTGCTTCATTAATTTTCCATTTACTAGGGACTATTTATATTTATTTTTAACCTAAGAATTAAAAAAAAAATTCTCCTGAGGTATGGTTGATAGAGGATTGGGTGAAGCCGTCACAGGTCGTCCGAAGGTAAACTCCAGATAGGTCATGGGTTATTATACCAAGGCAAACATGATGGGGGACTAAGGCTGTTGAGGCCGTGATGTTTCTGAGAATAAATTTAATGGAGGATCGGGTGAGTTCTCAAGTTTGTCCCAAGTTGCCCCTAGCCAACTTCGAGGTGGGACTAGGGTTGAGGCTACGATCATCCCAAGGCAAACTTGAGGGAGTCCTGACGCAGACTCGGAGGAGGATCGAGCGAGACCGCAAGTCTTGAGGAAAACTCAAGGGGGTAGCAATCGTCTAGAGGTAAACTTGAGAGAGATCTTGGGTTACCGGTAGCAATCGTCCAGAGGTATTGTTGAGGGAGGGTTGTGCAAGCCTACAAGTTGCCTTGAGTCATATTCGAGGCAGATTGTAGCTACCTAGGCCATAATCGATCATCCTGAGGCAAACTAGAACGGGGACCAAGGCCAAGCAAGGTTGCAAGTCACCCTAGGCAATCTCGGGGAGACAGTAAAGTTGTTGAGGCCACAATCATACTAAGGCAAACTTATGGAAACTTGGAAGAGCCAATGAGTAGTGCTAAGGAAAACTTTAGGAAGAATCGGTCAAAACTGCAAGTCACCCTGAAGCATACCCGAGTGTGGGATTGTGGCTGCATAGGCTACAGATCATTCGCAAAGTGGAGGGGAGGACTAAGAGCATGTTTGGATAAGGAGATGAAATGAAAATTTTGCGAATAGTAGTGAAAGAGAAAAAAGTTGAGTAAAAATATTATAAAGTTAAAAAATTGTTTGAATATTATTTTTGCTTTGTAATTTGAAACTTTTGTATTATTTTTTGTGTTTTATTTGTAAGTTTAGGAAAGTTATAATGATTGCTAATGATTATATGAAAAATTCGAACATTTAAAATTGAAAAGTGATCTTTGGGAAGGAAATTTTGAATCTCAACAACCCCTAAAGCTGTTGAGGGACCAATCATCTTGAGCCAGACTCAAGGGGGGATCAAGCAAGGGCGCTTGTCGTCCAATGGCAAACTCGAGGGAGGACTAGGTAGGGCTGCAAGTTGGCCTGAGGCAAACTTGACAAAGGATCAATGGAGAGTGAGGCCATGGGTCATCCCAAGGAAGACTAGGGCTGCTGAGGCAAGCCTCCTTAGACAAGCTCAAGGGTGGATCAGGATCGGATGAGGCCACTGTCCCGAGGTAAACTCTAGGGGGACTAGGTTACTAAGGGTGTGATCATCCTGAGGTAGAGTCAAGGGGGATTGAGCGAGGTTGTGCATCATCCTGAGGCAAACTCGAGGAGGATCAGGCGAGGCTAAGGTCATCTTGAGGTAAACTTGAGTGACGATTGGGGAAGGTCGAAAGTCATCCCAAGGTAAACTTTTTTTTTATAAGTAAGAAATTTATTAATACCAATAGGCGTAGTTAGTTAGGGTGCAAAAAATATACAAGGAATAATAAATCCAACAAAGCACTAGCCTAACAACAAACTCATCTAGGAAAATGAACTTAACAAAGCCTAAGCCCAAAGATGCACCTGCCCCAAACCCAGTGCACCAATGCCTATCCCACCAAACCCCAAGCCCAAAGTCATCCTAAGGTAAAACTTAAGGGAGGGAGTAGGCGAGGATCGTCCTGAGGCAACTTGGGGCCCCGCCTGACCCTCCCTCAAGTCTACATTGGGAATATCACTACCTCTGGAACCCAAGATCCTCCCCCCCCCCCTCAAGTTTTCCTTTGGAGGACTTACAGTCTAGTTGGATCCTCACTCAAGTTTGCCACAGAATGATCGTAGCCTCTTCAGCCTGGTCCCACCTCAAGTTTGCCTTTGGGTTTCCCTCAAGGTGACTTAAAACCCTTACACCCTTACGAGTTTGCCTCGGGATGACCCACGGCCTCGCCCAATCCTCTCTTGAGTCTAAGGAGGATCACAACCTCAACAACGCTAGTTCATCTTGAGAAAAACTTGAAAGGGCGAAACTTTTGATCACTTCGAGGTAAAACTTGAGACGGCCCATGGCCTAAGGAGCACTAGTCCCCACTCGAGCCCTCAGGGAGACTTGAGGCTCCGCCCGACCCTCCCTTTTGTCATGACTTACACAATCCTCCCTCAAGTTATCCTAGGACAATTGTAGCCTCAATAACCTTAGTCTCCCCTCCAATTTGCCTCAGGCCAACTTACAGACTTGTCAAGTATACCTTACACCTAAGACCCCCCTTAGGTTTACCTTGGGGCGATTTGCGGCTTCTTCCTATCCTAACTCAGAAACTACTGGCAAGGACTCTTGAAAACGGGGCATGTCCCCTCGATGCCGCAAGCCAGTCATGAATGCCACGTCCATACAACCTTCAGGGAATAATTAAGGTAGGGGGTATGTCCCTCCAGTGTCCCAAGCCAATTGCTGATGGATCGTCCACACGGATGTACCGTGTACGTGCCACCGATGTTCTAAACCGTTTGTGGACACCACGTTCTCGTGACCTACATAAACTTATGAAGACAGGGTATGTCCACCTGACAGCCCAAGCCGATCGAGCAAGCGTTTCACTTCCTCCGCTATCACTACATACGTCTCAACATTGAAGTAAGAATCTCATAATAAATCTATATGTCTATTCTAATGCGTACTTGGAAGAATATTTATAGAGGTGCATTTCCTGACGAAACCATCCTGTCCAAGCACGATAAAGACGATGGGGGTGTCCTTTCTGGGTTGGTGTCTCTACAAGACCTATTCCCTTAACATGAATATCTCGTGAGATGAGCCCTAGTTACAACTCCAGGTGTAGTAGCTCAGTCTTTCTGACGGTGCATTTTAACTAGTTACAACCATTCCTCAACTTCCTTCTCGCACAACCTTTTTATTCGCCTTATGACCCTCTCATCGCACCTAGCCCACAGTTTTACCCAACAAATAGAGAATGTGAAATTTTGGACGGTTATATAATCGATAAAACTGACATGTGAAGTTTAGTTCCCAAATGAACTGTCATTTCTTTGAAATCAACTAATACATTACTTACTTATGAAAGTGCGTCATCTTGCTTGACCTTCTCCACTTGGTTTAAGTATCCCCAAAAATTCCAAAGCAAAAAAACAAAAGTCGCATCATTTATATATATACACAATAGATAATCATAAAGACGAACCTTAACTTTCAGAAAGCATTGTTGGCTCAGGAAGAGGTGTTCAAGAAGCTGAACGTCCTTTAAGTGCAGGAGTTAGGCCCAACTTTTCCCTCAGATCTTAGTGGTTTTCCCTCTTTTCGATGAACTCTCTCTTCAAAAAATACAACAAAGATAAAACAGTTGCAATTTACCCTACATTGTGATACTTTTATTTGTTAAGGTAGAGGCCCAAATTAAAACCTGTTGTAATTATAGGCCCTATGATTTCTTGAGTCTTCTTTGGCTTCCAAGTCTTAATTATCATGCCACCAAGGTTATTTAAAAGCTTCTCACCCTGATATTAAGAGAAGGAATATTAAAAAAATGCTGGAAACGAATAAACAAAATGAAACTTCAAGATAGAAAGTTCAATGAAAGAGAGAAACAATTTGATACCAGTCCACTTTTACGTCACAGAAGAGTAATTACTACACTTATATGGCTAGACAAGAAATATATAAGCTTGGCTTAGGATGTTAATATTACCAGATTATATATAGTATCTAAAGACAACAATGAAGTGGTTTTGGAAGATTTCCAAGATTGACACCACTTTTTATGTAAAGCAAAAGGATCATCAATTTGAAGCATTCTAATATATTTAAACAGAACTTATAACATCAAATACATTGAGACCTTCCACTAAATTTTCCTTGTAAAACTAAGGTTAAATAAAGCTAGTTCTACCTTGGTACATGGAGATCTTCTTAACCAGATTAATTCTGACATGCTTATTTATCACTTATCAACTAGTAAAAAAAGGATAAGCTCATATCACCTCTCATTGAAGATGCCTACCCAACATTTGAAATCATCTGCATCCATATATAGATTCAGTTCAAGTAGTTTGATATGCAAACCAGCTTTTACGTTCTTTTTTCACAAGAAGAACTAATTTGCATTCAGCCATATTGAACTTGTTGTGCAAATCCAGAGCATATTTCCTTTGTGAAATGAAAATGCCACCTTCTTGATATACTTCCATTCCAAGGAAGTAGTGCATTAGTCCCATGTCACTCATTTCAAATGTTTTCATCATCTCTTGTTTGAATGATTCAATCATAACCAAATTATTTCCTATTACAATTAAATCATCAACATAAAGTGAGACAATGAGCAAACTTTCACCTTTGAGCTAGACATAAAGTATAGGTTCACTAACACTTCTCTTGAAGCCATGACCACAAAAATAGCCATCTATTTTGTTGTACCAAGCTCAGGGTGCTTGTTTAAGCCTATAAAGAGCCTTTTTTAACTTAAATACTTTCCCTTCTTCCTTCATAAAGCCTTCGGGTTGCTAAACATACACTTCTTTCTCGAGCTCTCCATTAAGAAAAGCTAATTTTACATCAAGTTGTGAGATCTTCCAACTTATTTGAGTTGCAAGTGCAACTATTGTTTTGATGGTGTCTAACCTAGCTAAGGGTGCATAGGTTTCATTGAAATCTATCCCAGCCTGTTGTGAATAGCCCTTTGCAACCAATCTTGCTTTACACTTGTTTAAAGAACCATTTGGGTCGAGCTTTGTTTTGTATACCCACTTAACTCTGATAACATCCTTGCTATCAGTATATGCAACCAACTCCCATGTATTGTTTTCTCAATCATTCTAATCTCCTCCTTCATTGCATCTACCCAAACTTGTTCTTTAGAGGCTGCTTCATAATTTTCAGGCTCTATGGAAGTGAAGTTGCAAGATTCATAGATCTCGTTCAATTCCCCAAATCTTCTTGGAGAAGTCTTGGGTGATGAAAATGCTGAACTTCTAGAGTTGCTGTCACTTCCTAAAACCGAGGATGGTGATGAAGGTTGATCATTTCGAGCTGATGTTTCTAGCCTCTCTTCAACTTGCTCAATAATTGGAACATGAAGAGTCAGATCTTGTTCATGCTTTTCTTCCCATTTCTAGGTTGAATGCACATCAAATTGAACATCTCTACTTGTGACCAGCTGCTGAGTTTTGAGATTAAAGATCCTGTATCCATTGGATTGAGAGCTATACCCAAGAAAAATCTCTTTCTCTGACTTTTCTTCAAGTTTGTGCCTCTTTTGTTCAGGTACATGAATGTAACACAAACATCCAAATACTTTGAAGTGATTAATAGTTGGCTTGTGTCCATTCCATGCTTCGATTGGAGTCATATCCTTCACTGCCTCTATGGGGCATCTATTTAGCACATATACTGTTGTATTAACAGCCTCAGCCCAGAATTTTTTTGGAATACCCTTTGCCATTAACATGGACCTACCCATCTCCATAACAGTCCTATTCTTCCTTTCCGAGACTCCAATTTGTTGTGGAGTGTAGGCAACTGTCAATTGGTGTTCCAACCCTTCTTCTTGGCAAAATTCATCAAACTTACTTCAGTTGAATTCACCCCCTCTATCACTTCTCAAGATCTTCATCTTTCGACCACTTTGATTTTCAACTAGCAATTTAAAGTTTTTGAAAACACTAAAAGCCTTTGATTTTTCTTTGAGAAAGTAGACCCAAGTCATTCTTGAAAAATCATCAATGAAGAGCATAAAATACCTGTTTTGGCTTTGAGAGAGTGTCCTCATGGGACCACATAGATCAGTATGCACTAACTCAAGTGCTAATTTTGCTCTCCAAGCTTCTCCTGATAGAAATGGTTGCCTATGTTGCTTTCCCATCATACAACCTTCACAAGTAGGCATGTTTTGGTCCATCAAAGGCATATCTCTTATCATGTTCTTCTGATTTAACATCCTTAAGGCATTTAGATTGTAATGACCAAACCTTTAATGCCAAAGAGTTGTTTCATTAGATTTAACCATCATTGCTCTTGGGTACTGCCAAGTAATGGGAAAATTTCTCCCTTTTCCCATTTTAACTTCTGCCACCACTTGGTTATTTTTCTTCAAATCAAGAATGACACATAGCTCTCTCTCAAAGTGAAGTGAGTAGCCAGTTTGCATCATTTGCCCAACACTAAGCAAACTTTGATCAAGGCTAGGAACATGAAGAACATCTTTTATGAATCTAGTCCCTCTCTTGGTTTCCATGAAAATCGTACCTTTACCACTTGCCTCTACCAAATCTCCATTTCCGAGCTTCACTTTAACATATACAAATTTATCGATTTGAGAAAATAAGCTCTCATCTGGTATCATATGGTTGCTGCACCCGCTGTCTAGAAACCACTCTCTTCTTTGCTTGGCTGCAACATGACAAGAATAGAACAACTGCTCTTCCTTGTCCTCGGTGAAATTTGCTTGCTGATTTTTGTTCTTGAACTGGAAATCTTTCTCCTCATGCCCAAACTTCTTGCAATTTGAGCATTGTGACTTGCCCCGGTGGTAACAATCTTTCTCCAAATGATTAGTCTTCCTGCAAACACCACAAGGTGAAAGTTCTCCCTTCTTCTTTTGAGAATTTTCACCTCCTTTTAATATGCCCTTAAACTTTTTCTTGAAGTCCTTTTGCTTTTGATTCTTTAGACTAACTTTGGATTGAAATGCATTTTCCAAAGACACCTCATTCCTTCTACCAATCCGTTGTTCATGAGCACAAAGTGAGCCCATTAACTCGGTGACAGAAAGTGAAAAGAGATCTTTAGCTTTTTCAATGGCAGCCACCACATGGTCCTATTTTTTAGTCAAGCTTATGAGGATTTTCTGAACAATCCTTTCATCTAAAATATTTTCATCATAAGCCCTCATTTGATTCACTACTTCAATGAGTCTAGAGCAATACTCCTTGATATTCTTAGATTCTTTCATTTTGAGATTTTCAAGTTCCCTTCTTAGCCCTTGAAGTTTCATAATTTTAACTTTTGTATTACCTTGAAATTCTAGTTGCAGGATCTCCCAAACTTGCTGGGAAGAAGTAGCCATCATCAACCTTGGATAGATGGACTCACTCACAACCTATTGCAAAGTAAACAAGGCTTTTGCATCCCTTTGCTTATCAGACTTGACTTGAGTAAGATCAGAAGCTCCTTCAGATGTGCCTTCAGCAACTGAAGAGACTACATTTACAACGACATCCCACAGATCAAGAGATAGGAAAAGAGTTCTCATTTTTATGCTCCAATAGTCATAGTTTTCACCAGAAAAAATGGGAAGAGTTGCAGATGAACCAGGTGCAGCCATCATATCCCAAAGAGACTGAAAGCTGCTCTGATACCAACTGTTGGTATTTTTTGGTATAAAGGTGTGGTAAAAAGATAAAAAAAAATAGAGGAGAACTTCAACCAAAATACTTGTTGATTGATTCTGATGTTTTGCCGATTACAGATGGAGAAGTACATTATATAAAAAACATTGAAAATTATAGAGTATTAATCATCATATTGTCCCAAGATACACGATAACAGAGTTTGACTATAATAATAAAAGACTAATAATAGATTTTATTGAAAAGCTACAACATAAATAAACGTTAGCTTCAAAAGAGGGGGGAGGGGGGGAACATAAAAGGAGAATTAGAAATGTATTGCATTGCATTGATGTGCAAAAGTAAAATATGTACCATTCAAAACAATTAAAAAAAGCCATTCCCCAGTTTTTCTCTGCAATCACAGAAAGCAAGAACAAATAGGTATTACAAATGAAGCAAGATCGAGATCCGAGAATAGAATCAGAAGAAAACAAACAAAGAGCGGAGGAGTACCAGAATCGATTGCCAAGAAGAAAATAAATCATGGAAAAAATCTTTGGTCTCTGAGTCCCACAAAAAAAAGCTTCCTACACGAGCCAATCTATATGCACTTTGTAGAAAAATTGATAGAACGGACCCCAGGATACAAATCTCAATGTGAGAGAAAAGAGAGTACTCAAATGGAACTCTCTCTCTCTCTCTATGGGTGTATGTGTTTATTTGCGGGTGAAGAAGATGAAACGCAGGTGAGAGGCACTAGAGGAAATGCAGAGTACTCAAATAGCCTTATGAAAAGTTTTTGTTCGACAAGATTTTGGACCATTGGAATTACTCACCATGTTTTGAAATTTTGGATCCGTTGTCTTTTTACTGCAGATTACCTTTTTTCGTAAATAGTACGGCTATTTACAAGTTTTTTTTTTTTTTTGGAGAGTGATTCCTCACAAGTTAGTTGTAAACAGTAAACACACCCATATTAATTGTCACTCTAACAAAAATACATATAAATATCGAATTATCAAAAACACCTGGTTAACTAAAAGAATTATAAAAAGCAATTTATCTAAACAAGATTTAAAAACTCAGTTTAACTAATAATTATTTTGAAAAAGTTAAATAAATATTTTAAAACAAATTTATTTAATTAATTTAACTTACAAAATCTGTGTAAATAAGAGAATTCTAAAAAATTAGTTAACAAAGAATTAAAAAGACAAAAACTGTTCAACTAAAACCTAAAATACTTTGAAAAATTAAATAAATTCGAAAGTTCAATTACCTAAAATTACTCTCAGAGAAGGAGAGTTTTTAAGTTAAACTGATTTTTTATAATTTCTTCATTAAGTTATTTTTTAAGAACCCATTTTTTGTGGTTAATGTATTTTTTAAGTGAAAAGATTTTTTGAAAATTTGAAAAATATTAAATAAATAAGCTTTCTATAAATAATGTTACGACGTATCAAGCTTATAAGTTGCAAGATTCTAAACTTAAGTTAATTAAAGCCAAAGTACTCTCTCCCTCTCCCTCCCCCTCTCTCTCCTTTGAGTTTGTCTGGCAGACTTAAATATCCTAGTCCTCCCACGAGTATACCACAGAGTGATCAAGACCTAAGCAGCCACAATCCCCCTCAAGTATGCCTCAAGGCGAATTCTGACCCTGCCCAATCCACGCTCCTACCTAAGGATGACCCATGGCCTATCTCAATCCTCCCTCGAGTTTTCTTCAAGATGATTGCGGCCTTAGCAGCCCTAATCTCCCTCGATTATGCCTCAGGGTGACTTATGGGCTTGCCCATTTTTCCCTAGAGTTTTCCTCTGAAAGACCCATATCTTCGCCTGATCCTCTCTAAAGTTTGCCCAGGACAATTGCAACGTCAACAACCCTAGTCCTCTCTTGAGTTTACATTAGCACAAATTGTGGCCTTGCCCTATACTCCTTCAAGTTTGCCTCAGGACAAATCATAGCCTCCTCCAGTCCTCCCTCAAGTTCTCCCCTGGATGATTGTGGCCTCAGCGACCTTAATCCCCTTTCGTGTTTGCCTCAGAACTACATGCAGTCCTCCTCAATCCATCCTCAAGTTTGTTGCAGTATGACTTGTGAACTCCACTGATAGCCCCCTTGAGTTTGCCTCAGGAGGATTGCGGACTTAGCAGCTCAAGTACTCTCTCAAGTTTACCTCATAGCAACTTGCGGCTCTATCTAGTCCTTCTTTGAGTTTGTTCCAAGACGACTCACAGCCTTGGGGATCCTCCTTCGAGTCTGCCTCAAGTCATTACATGGCCTCATCCGATCCTCTCTCAAGTCTACCTTTGGATGATTGCATCCTAAGTATCTCTAATCCCTCATTGAGTATGACTTAGGGCAACTTGTGGCCGTGTCTAGTCCATTCTTGAATTTCTTCAAATTCAACATGGATGGTCTATCAATTGGCTTTTAATTTATTATGGTAGGTTCTAATTCCACAAAGCTCTTGATCATCTTAAGCCTGGTTTGAATAGTGAGTTAAGACGAGATGAGTTGAAATGAAAGTGGAATAAAAATATTATAAAGTTAAAATATTATTAGAATATAATTTTTTAATCTTATTTTTATTTTTGAGATTTGAAAATTTTGAATTATTTATTGTATTTTGTTTAAAAGTTTGGAAAGGAAAATACTTTATCCTCAAATGGATTACAGAAAAGTAAACTCACAAATTGATGTGGCTTAGTGTGTATTAAAGCATATGAGTATTTTGCACCTGAGCACACCTGCTCAAAACAATCCTTTACTGCCAACGCACCAAAACAGAATGGAGAAATAGACTATTGCCAACTCAGAATGGAGAAAACGGAATAAAAGAATCTTATGGAAACATCTAGAATTCCTTCTTCCTTCTGTAATAGAATTACATTTGGGAAACTGCCTATAAATATTGTATAGCACTGTGTGCTCATGTATTGAGGAAAATCTCATATGCGAATGACATTATGAAAATCAAGAGCCCTTTGAGGCATTTCATCGAACATCTCTTTTGCATGGCTTTTCTCTTCATGGTATCACGAGCTCCATAGGACCCCTGTCCAGTTTTCTTCGACCTGTCATGGACCTTCCCAAATCCACATCTCCTAATCCCTCCATCATAAATTCTGTTGCCCACCTCATTACCATCAAACTCTCAAATGACAATTACCTACTCTGGAAGGCACAAATCCTTCCCTTCCTTAAAGGCCACCAGCTCTACGGCTACATCGATGGCACCATACCCCTCCCACCTCCCATTGTCGACGATAAACCCAACCCCGAGCACACTTCATGGCTACTCCAAGACCAGTTGATTGTCACGACTCTCAAATCTTCTCTTACTGACACCATTCTATCTCAAGTCCTCGATTGCTCCACCTCCCATGAAATATGGACCACCCTCCATAGCCTCTTCTCTGCCCATTTTACTTCCCATCTCATGCAAACCCAATATCAATTGGCTACCCTAAAAAAAGGTTCTGAATCCATCTCAGCCTATTTCCATAAAGCCAAAGCTCTAGCAGCTTCTCTCAACGTTGCCAGTCAACCCCTCTCTCCTTCCAAATTTATCGTCCATCTCTTAGCTGGTGTAGGGTCTAATTACGAGTCTATGGTCACTTCCATTACCACTAGACCCAAACAACTGTCTTCCTCTCAGATTTACAGCTTCCTCTTAAACCATGAGTTGAGACTTGCCCATCAAACACAGACCACTCTCTCGGGCACTCCATTTTCTACTAATAATACTCTGGTTTGCCCTTCCTTTTCTCCAGCCCCACGTAATCGAGGCCGTGGTTGTGGCTTTTGGCGAGGTCGGGATGGTGGTCGCAACCCATCTTCTTCCTCTCCTAATTTCTTCTCTTCACAAAACACCAATAAGCCCACATGTCAAGTCTGTAACTGCGTTGGTCACTCTGCTCTAACATGTTATTATCGATTTTCTCATACGTATCAAGCTCCACCTCCTTCCTCTCTCGTGGACAATTATACGGTTGTTCCTCCCTCTTCTTCTCATTCCCTATCTTGGTTTCCACATTCTGCTACTACTAATAATTTTACGGTGGATTTTTCTAATCTCAATTTGGAATCAACGCCCTATCATGGTCCTGAACAAGTGAATATTGGTGATAGTTCTTCACTATCTATTCAAAATACTGGTGCTGGCCTTCTTCCAACTCCATCTGGAAAATTCCTTCTCCATCAAATATTTCATGTTCCTTCAATTTCTAGAAATTTATTATATGTACGTCAATTTTGTTTAGATAACTCAGTTTTCTTGTGAAGGATTTGCATACCCAGGAGGTATTTCTTCAGGACCCCATTAGGAATGGCTTATACATGCTTCCAACTGCTGCTGAGGCCGTATCCTGTTCGACTGCGTCCTCCACTTGTCATGCTCTCATTGGTGAACGGACCACTCCTCAAATATGGCATTCCCATCTTTGCCACTGTTCACCTCATATCACTTCCCTCACCATTCGTCAAAATAATCTCCCAGTCAAATCCACCACTCACTCTTCCATTTGTAATGCTTATCTTCAAGCTAAATCTCATGCCTTCCCTCACCCGCCATCACCTTCATACTCTAGTTATCCTTTTCAGCTTTTATTTTTAGATGTATGGGACCAACGCTTGTGCTATCCTCTAGTGGTTTTAGATTCTATTTGTCAGTTGTTGATGATTTTACTAAATACATTTGGTTCTTTCCTTTACTTGCAAAATCTAATGTTTCCACTATTTTCTTAGCATTTATTAAGTGTGTAAGCAATACCTTTTCTTCTAATATTATTGTTGTGCAAACTGACTGAGGTCGTGAATTCCGCCCTTTTCATGATCTTTTTAAAAAAAAAATTGAAATTTCTCATCGCATATTACATGTCATTACTCTCATGGTCAAAATGGTAGTGTTGAGAGGCGTCACTGTCATATTGTGGAAACTGGGCTTTCACTTTTAGCCCAGTCTTCTGCACCAACAAAATTTTAGGCTGACGCCTTTCAAACTGCTACTTTTCTTATAAATAGAATACCCACTCCAATTTTAAGTACTATCTCTCCTTTCCAAGCTTTACTTAAAATTACTCCTGATTACAATTTCTTACAGATTTTTGGCTCTACTTGTTGGCCTAATCTCCGCCCTTTTAATCATCACAAAATGGATATGCGCTCTTAACTCTGTATTTTTATTGGTTACAATTCAGACCACAAAGGATACAACTGTCTTCATCTTCCAACAGGCCATATTTACATCTCAAGAGATGTAAGATTTGATAAGACCCAGTGTCCCCATTCCTCCTCTGGTCCATCTTCGCATTTTCCTTCCCCAAGTCTTGCACTCGCTGGTCTCTATCCCTCAGCCCGTGCCTACAAGCCCATCCCCTTCTCTTAACATCCAGACCTCTCGTCCAGTTCCACAAGAGCCCTCCTCTGCATTCCCCAACTCGTAGGCCCATTCACCGACCCATATCTATTCTCACTCACCGGCCACCTTCCTTCCCTTTCTCAAGCCCATGTGTCCTCCCTCACTCAGCCTAATTCCAAAACCCTAGTATCTCCTTCTTCATCTCAGAAAAATACTCCTCTTTTTGTGCCGTCTTCCTCAAACTTCTACCCTCCTTCACCGAAACAATCAGACCTTCCAGTCATTCTTGTCCCAAAATCCGAACGGACAGAACCATCAAATGGCCTCCACCTAAACCATCAGCCTCCCCTACCAATTCTTCTCCCATCCCCGAAGAGCCCACCTCTTATACAAAGGCGTCGAAATTCACTATCTAGCGCGCTACCATGGCTAGTGAATTCGAAGCTCTACTTCTGAATCAAACTTGGGATTTAGTCCCTCTCAGACCCAATCTCAATGTCCTTGGTTCAAAATGGGTTCTTAAAACTGAAAGGCATGCTAATGGATCCCTAAAGCGATGTAAGGCTCGCCTTGTTGCAAAATGGTTGCATCAGCAGGATGGGCTTGACTATTTCGAGACTTTTAGTCCAGTGGTCAAGCCTGTTACTATTTGTCTCTTACTCTCTATTGCAGTCACTCAAAAATGACATCTCCATCAACTAGATGTGTAGAATGCTTTTTTGCACGATGATCTAGAGGAGGATGTCTTCATGCAACAACCGATTGGGCTTGTGAATCCTGACTTTCCTCATTATATCTGTAAACTCAAAAAATCGATATATGGCTTGAAACAAGCCCTTAGGACTTGGTTCTCTAAACTGAGTTCTAAGTTGTTAGATTTAGTTTTTCATGCTTCATCATCTGATTCTTCCTTGTTTATACTCTCAAGTGTTGCTGCTTCAATCTATGTTATTGTTTACGTAGATGATATTGTAGTCACAGCATCTGATTCCTCTTTAATTAATGATTTCATTGTTTCTCTACGTAATACCTTCCCTGTTAAAGACCTTGGATAGTTGCACTATTTCTTAGGTATTCAGGTGATCTGTCACACTGTTAGTGGTCTGTTTCTGTCCCAGGCTAGATATATTTCTGACCTTTTACATCGCACTAACATGCACCAATCCAAACCCATGTCTACCCCTATGTCCACCTCAACCAAGGTCACTGCTATAAAGGATTTGAGGATCCTCAACTTTACAGGAGTGTTGTTGAGAGTCTTCAGTATCTTGCATTTACAGGCCTAATATATCGTTTGCTGTTGTTGTGCTGAAAATTGTCTACAAGTGCACAGAATCGTAACAAGTAGTAAAATGTTTTAAAGAAAATGGATATTGAACCCACAGAGAATACTAATACAATTGAGTATTGAAATTGACTAAATTAATTACTATTTAGAAAACCAAATTTTGAAGAATAGATTATCTAAATTAAATTGAAGAAAATAATATTAAAATTAAAATTTTAAAGATAATAAGAATAGATCTAGAACGTTTGATTTCACCTAGCAAATCCCATATAATTTATTCTTCCTTGTTATAGAATTCCAATTATCCCAAGTTAATGATAAAAATCCCTTAACTATTTAATATTTTCTCTCGAACAATATCAAAAATATCTCTAACTAATAACTCCATATCTCTATATGAATTTAATTAATTGGAGACTCATTAAGTTTTTTAGATTTTTCTTGAAAATCACACTAATCGCAGTAAAATATATCTACTTTCGCTCAACTAATGGTGCTTAATACTAGAGCTCTAATCACAAATCACATCTTGGTCTCATTGTGATTCAATAGATCGAATAATAGTTAACTAAAAAATTGCAAGCATTAAGAATAAGAAATAAACACTCAATCATGGAAATATTGAAAATAAAATAACTCAGAATATAAATTGTGTGTTCAATGCTAGACTACATCAAAGTTCTAGAAAATTAAATTAGTTCATAATGAAATTGAAAAGAAAAATAATAAAACTAGTATTCTTCGTTGGAGTCAGTTAATAAAACGAATGAACAATGAATAAACACTCAATCGTTAGAGCCTTGTCGCCAAGTTTTCGTGCCTTCTGGTCGCGAGTCTCCTCACCTACCAAGAGGTAAGTCTTCTCGCCTTTGGGCGATAAAAATTTCTTTGCTGCCCATGGGACAAGGCTCCTCACCCAAATCTCATCGACTCTTTTCAGATCTCACTGTCTCTTATCGGTTTGGATCCGTAGTCTCTTCTTTTGTACCAAAATGTTCTCTTTTAGCACATTCCTTCAAATCCAAGAAAATAAAGAAAAATATATAGAAATAAAATAAAATCAATAGTATTAAAGGAAAAATGACACTTTTCATTAAAAAAAAAAAAAAGGTAGGAAAAATCACAAAAAAACCACACTTATCAAATAACCCCAAATTTAAGCTTTGCTCGCCCTCGAGCAAGGAATGAAAGAAAGACAATTAAAACAAGCATTGGTTTGATTCATAAAATTTATTGTCTCAAAGATTGCCTAAAGTCTATAATTCAAATGAATCAATCAATCAAGTCCTAAAGTTAAATCAAAACTTAATTCCACCTCATTATTATTATTATTATTATTATTATTATTATTATTATTATTATTATACACAACTAGTTCCTATTTATAGAACAATGACATCGTGGTACTCAAATTTCTTTTTATACATAAATGATATTTGCAACCTTAAATCAATGTATAAGTCTCGCACATGACTTACGTTCAAAAAAGTGCAAACACTTGAGATTCACATGAAAAAAAAAAAATTAGTGATGGACCTCACTTTATTTTTTTCAAATAAAATAGACGAAACTTATACAACTTAAAAATATATCTAACATTTTTTATTTTTTATAATAGTACGTCAATTTAATTAATGAACCTTCCTTATAATAGATATATTATATTTAGCATGGTTGCTTGGGTACCTCAAAGGTCAAGCCCGCCTTGTATAAAATAATAAAACATAGCCGTTTTCGTCGATGTTTCCATGGCTGCACCCCCCCCCCCCCCCCCCCCCCAACACACACACACCCATATATATATATATATATTCGATCTGTCTGATGTCTGATAAAAATTTGAAGTTTCTCAATTGGTATTCTTTTCTTTCTTAAGACACGTCTTGGTTGATCATGTCATGCATGACTATTAATAGTGAGGTATTTTTAAATATTTTGTGAATATAATAGAATATTGAATAGTAGTAAAAAGTAATAATAAAATAATAAATAGTAGTGAGGTATTCTGAGTATACCTGAGCACCCAAAGTGGCCGGCCAGAAGATCTTTTGTTGCTTTGGTTGCTTTAGTTTTTAACCTTTTAGAAACGTTTGAGAAAAATAATTTGAAGTTTTTTCTTAAGACACGTCTTGGTTGATCATGTTAAACATGATTACTAGTAGTAAGATATTATTAGGTATTCTGTGAATATGATAGAATATTGAATAGTCGTGAAAAATTAGTAAAAAGTAATAATAAAATAATGAATAGTAGTGAGGTATTCTAAGAATACCTGAGTACCCAAAGTGGCCAGCCAGGAGATCTTTTGTTGCTTTGGTTGCTTTAATAGGAAGTGTATTTTTTCAAGTTTTCTTTTGGTTTATATTTTATTAGCTAGCTATTACATACCGAAGAGAGAAACGTAACGTACGTGTTTTAGTTAAAATTCAATGGCCTCATGTTAAGTAATGAATACAAATAGATTGAAATAATTAATTAATCTCTTAGCTCATATGCACGTGACTAATTTCTTTAATATGATACATAAAGCAACATGCATAATGTCTGTACGTACGTTCCGTTTTTTGTTTTTTGTTTTTGTTTTTTGGCGTCGGAAATAACGCTCAAAATTAATATTGTGATAAAAATAGAGCAATTACATGCATGGAGGATATGGGGAGGAGTCCTGGCTAGCTGCTACAAGCTTATTAATGAGAACTTGAAATGTTTCTCAAAATTTGTATGCGCGCGCGGACATCAGATGCAGCATTTCACTGCAATTCAGTGAAGGAAATGCAAGTGGCACCCAAAAGAAGTCAAAAGACTAGTACTAGTACTGCCACAAGGATACAACATGACATTGCTCTTTTTGGATTAGCATGAATAGCACATGCATGCGTGGATTCCAATTGGGAGCTAAATCTTCAGGATCTCTCTCCAGCTCTCAATTGGCTTATATAATAATCACCGCTCACAGAAGTTGAATGCCAGACATTCTGTCGTTCTTTTCCCCGATCATGTGATGTCCTGTATCGGTCAATGTCAGACTCTCGTTTGGCTAAACGTGAAGGCTGATAATTAAGCAGAAACAAACTGTTCCGAAAATGCATGTCTCACAGTCACAAGGCCGCATGTTGCTGATCACAGTTGATTCTACGTTTTAATTCCTAATTATATTGAATATTAAGGGATCATTCAATTTCATCTCATTTCAATATATAAATACTACAAACATAAACATTTTTTTAAAATTTTATAAAATATATTAACTCAAATTATTTCACTATTATTCACAAACAATTTCGTTATTATTCACAAATCATCTCATCTTGTCTTACTATATATACAAAACAGGCCTAAGACGTGAGTTAATGATTTTTAGATTATGCTAGCTCAAATAACAAATTAGTCATGAGCTCCTATAATAAAATCTTAAGTATTGAATTTTAGGATAATCACCGATTGCGTGAATTAGCTACAACAGCCCATGTTTTATATATAGTTACGTATAAGACATACATTTCTTTCTGGTATACATATTGATCTCCTTGACAATAATTTAGGTCTGATCAGCTAGCTCATCATTTAGTGATATTCTTTATGTAATGCTTCAGTCCCAGAAGTACGGGGAGTTAGTTTATTCCATCTAAAATCACCTCTCACAACACAATTATATATATTTCAAAGACTTCATAAAATATAAATTTAGTTGTTCAAACTCAATATATATGTTCCTGCACCAAACATAGAGAAAGACCTCAACAAATGAATTAAAAACTTCATAAAGACTAAAAATATCCATATCTCAAAACTACCTAAAGTAACATAAAATAATAAATCTACTAAATAGGATTCTCTAATAAATACTTATACCTTTTGACACTTATTCCATTACGATTGTCAACCCTCTCTAATACTTCCTACTCTTGATTTCCAACTGAATTATCAAAATCAGCTGAAAATATAGTGGAAATAAGAGATAAGTTATCAACAAGTCAGTAAGTAAAGAACATATACTAGTATCTAAATATGAACATTTATAGAGTTCAGAATACAAAACAAAATATTTTTCTTATTTTTAAAATGAAAAATCATAACATGTCATAAAAAATATTAAAGTGAAACTTTCAGAAAAATATTCATTTCAAAAATATCATTTGGCATAGCATAACTGAGTATCATCGTTATCATATCAAAGCATCATATCATAACCGAGACCATGTTTAACCCTCATGGTAGGATTGTATATCTATGGATAGCTAAGCAGAACTTAATCACTCTGTCACCAAAATGGTGTGCACTCATATAGAGACTACTATTATTACCTGTGGCAGGGTCGTATACCACTATTATTACTCATGGCAGGGACATATGCAACTATTATTACCCGTGGCAAAGCCGTATGCCACTATTATTACCCATGGCAAAGTCATATATTACTATTATTACTTGTGGTAGAGTCGTATACCACAATTATGACCTGTGGCAAGACCGTATACCACTAGTATTAACCATGGTAGGGCCGTATATCACTATTATCACCCGTGGTGGAGGTCGTATATCACTATTATTACCTATGACGAGGTCTTAAAGGGACAAACAAAAAGTCAAACCAAAGGTTTATTAGATGCCACATCATATCAAAACAAAGTACTAAACAATTCATATCATATTCATCATATCACAAACAGATTCGAAGCATCTTCATTTAATTAATGCAAAAATTTTTAAATTTTATATTCGCTCTTTTTACACAATTTAGAAACAAAATGTCAAAAAATAAGCTCATGTACATACCAGTCATGACAGAAAACATATTCTTCTTATACAAGGTTTCATGTGTAATGCAGAGCATATGACTGGGGTTGTTTTCACATTTCTTTTCAAAACATATTATGCACATTTTTCATAAATTCAACCTCAGTCATTTCTTTTATGCAAAATCTAGTATAGGAATCCCGCTTATTTGGACATTTTAGTTTTTCAGAATTTTTTCACAATAGTGACAAACGAATATAAATCGTCACCTATAAAATCAGACACATACTTACTTAATTCTCTAATTAAACACATATTTTGATATTAAAGCCTAAAATACTAAAGTAACATATTTTTCTAAAAGTTTAATATCCTTTTATCTTTAATCATCACTTCCTAAATTAATTGATATTCACTTAATATAATTATAACAAAATCTATTTGAATAATTAGCAAAAATTTCGTTAAATAAAATAGACTTAATAAAATTTTAAGTGTTCAAATTAAAATTACACAAATACTATGTACTTTTGAAATTGAATTTATTGAAGATAATTTAATACTAAATAATACATTTTAAATCCTTATTTATTTTCTTTATAAATTCTTGTATTTGAAACAAGAGAATAACTTATAACAGGTGTCTCCTACAATAGCTTATTATCAGAAACCATGCCACGTAAGAGAAACACTGGCCTCTCTGCGCTGTAGGGGATCTTTGTGCATACCCCACCCCCAATCCCCCACCCCCTCTCTCTCTACTCTCTCTCTCTCCAGAACCTTCCATATGCAAAAATCTCTCTCTCTCTCTCTCTCTCTCTCCTTCCCTTTCCTCCATGAAAATCCTTACCCGAAATCTGAAAGTAAAATGGTCTACTCTCATTGTCCAATATCAAAATTGAAATCCTTAGCCCAACATCACGTTTACATTCGTGATTGACTCAAAATCACACTCTCCAGCCTGCACTTTTCCATTCTATGAGAGTTTTTCATTTTCTTCAATTCTTAAACAAATAAATTTGTTTAAAAAGTTGGACCCATGGACTTCTTTGATCTGCTATGTAAAACTAGAAGAATCAATGATTCTTTAATTTAACTCAAAAGTTAAGCCCCTTACAAGCCTTTTAGGTGGTTACAAACTGCGAGAGTTTTTAATGCTGATCGATGTTAGAGCTGCAAAAGTGCATAGCTGCGGCTATTGTTTTAGTTGTAAAAGTTGTTGCTACTCTTTGTGTTTGCATCAGCTGATGTTGCTACTTAATGGATATTTGTGACTTAATTTAAATTGGAAAAGTCTTCGAGTATGGATTTCTTCGACTGTTTCTTCAAATGCTCGATCCCACCAGGCCATCAAACTCTTCCTTGTCACTTCAAAGTAGCTCTGAAGCTAAAGAAAGTGAGGACTGTGAGGGATGCCTTTTAGAATTTGCGAAATGGGTATCAGTGGTAAACGTGGAGACGAAACAGATTGAGAAGTTTCTTTCATTTGACAAACTTGAATCTGTTGCAGAGGACTCGGTGTTGGCCTCGAAAGAGCAGCGATTCCTACCACCTTTTGCCACAATTATACGACTCCGAGGGCGGAGTTTGGCTTTATAATCAACTGTTCCTGAGCATGGGAAAATTGTAAAAATGCTATTATAATTAGTTGGATCACTAGCGAGTGTGTGTTGAGAGAGAGAGAGATGATTACTACAAGAAAAAGAAGAAGAAGATGCTAGTAATGTTCCAAAGACGAAGGAATTTGAGTCGGCCATGGCCTAAAAGCTGGTGATTACAGTGAAAAGAAGAGGGAATGAGAGAGTGAGATATAGGGATTTCTACAGATGGAAGGTTTGGGGGAGAGAGCAGAGCGAGTGATTTCCTGCAGCACTGAGAGGCCATAGTCTTCATCAACTCCTTACGTGGCATGTCTCCATTGGTCTCCGATAATAAACACTTGTAGGAGACACCGGCCCGAAGCATTTCTCTTGAAACAAAGCCCACACATAAGTTTAATATATAAAGAAAAATCATGGCAACGTAGAAATGGCTAATGACAAGGGTATTCTAGAAATTGAGTAAAACATGTATGGGCTCTTTAGGAAGGCTGAAATTTACAAAATCTTCTGGAACTACCATAACTTACAAAAAGTCAAAACACAAAAGGGTAGATATGTAATTGGCCAACAAAGACTTAAAATCTTTCATTGGAAGCTATATACGTAATCTTAAGGGCATTTTAAGTAGTTAAGATATTAAGTGGGCAGAACTCACGTTTAGAACTAGAAGAAAACGGCGAAAACTCCTTCTCTCTCGGGAGTAAGGAAATTCTCTCTGCCAGTGACAGAGAGTTCTTTTCTCCCTACGTGGTAGTGGAGCACTGCATGGCAGATACGGATCTGTCCACCCTCTGGGAGGGACTAAACCTCACAGAAAATGAAGATCAAGACATAGTTCTATCCGACAAATCCTTAGAAGATGCAGCATTAAAAGGAAAACACTGTCTCTTGGTGTTGATCATAGCTGACAGGAGTTTCAACAAAGAAGCCTTTCGAGCTACTATGCTACGTGCCTGGAGATCAACAGGTTGGATTCATTTTACTGAAGCAGGAGAGAATAAATTCCTCGTGGAATTTCAACATCTTTCAGACCTTGGTAAAGTCCTCAAAGGCAGACCATGGTCCTTTGATAAATCTATGTTAGCCATCCAAGAAGTCAATGGAAGTACTCCTATCTCTGCTATAACTTTCTCACATGAACCATTCTGGGTGCAACTACACAATATTCCACTGGCAGGTATGAACAAATTCTATGGTGAACAAATTACATCTGGTATAGGACAGATTTTGGAAGTAGAAGTTGATGATAATGAACTGAGTTGGAGTAACCTTCTAAGAGTGAAAGTTCTTGTTGATATTAATAAACCTTTGGCCAGAGGGAGATGGGTTAGAGTTCTTCATCAGAAAATTTGGGTTGCTTTCAAATATGAACGTTTACAAAACTTCTGTTTTATATGTGGTGTAATTAAACATAAAGGGAGAGGCTGTCATCTATTCAAGCAGGATGATCAATCGCAGCAGCAATATGGCCCTTGGTTAAAGACTGGACCTGCCAAATTCACTGTTAAAGATTCCAAGAGATATGGCAATAAGCCAGAATCAAGCCAACTCAGAGAAGAGCCCAGTCATCAACCAACAACGGCTGAGGAAGATACCAATAGCAGTGGTAAAGCCACTATGGTGGAGGAGCAACCCCCAGACCAGCAAATTCCTGCTTCAGCCTCAGAACCTAGTCCCACTCTTCTCGAGAGCCATCCTGTCATGAACCCCACCACCTCAAACTGTCCCTCGATTCCCACCTGTGCCAGCTCAAAAGGTCAGTACCCTCCAATTCCCTTGAAAACTTCTATTCCACCTATCTCAGTGGGCACAGAACAGATAACATATCTTTCTGTTAAGAAAACAGCACTACCTAATGCCCCTAATGCATTGGACCCACCTTCAAAATCTGTCTCTCCATCCCTAGTGGATGAGATGGATCACGATCCAACCCATCTAAATTCCCAACCCACCATACCAATAAATCCAAAGAAAACCAATTGGAAGAGACTGGCTCGTGGAACCCCACCCACATCTCCCAATTTGGGACTTACCACAAGAGGAGGAACCAAGAGATTGGCCTCTCAAACCTCGCTGGATCCTAGCTCTCAAACTTCCAATTCCAAGAAATATAAGACCCTGCACAATGCTGAGACTCAAATCTCTTTGGCTAATCAGGTGGTGGCTGCAAGGCAGCCCCACCAATCACAATGAAATGCCTCAGCTGGAACTGCCGAGGGCTTGGGAACCCTCGGACAGTTTGAGAACTACACCACTTGGTGTACCAAAAGAGCCCAATCTTTGTTTTCCTAATGGAAACAAAGTGTCATAGAAATAAGGTGGATCGAATTAGTAAGCAGTGTGGCTTTCCCAACTGTTTTGCAATTGACAGCAAAGGACTCAGTGGAGGTATAGCTTTGATGTGGAAAGAGAACCTTGATGTCAAACTGATTTCCTATACTAGACACCACATTTCAGTAGAGGTTCTCATATCTGATTGTCACCAGACCTTTATCCTCACAGGATTCTATGGTCACCCTAAGGCTCACAAAAGAACAAGTAGCTGGGAACTAATGAGAGCATTGAAACCTCGTTCTAATCTAGCTTGGATCTGTCTTGGAGATTTTAATGAAATATGCTTCCAATTTGAAAAAATGGGTGCTGCTGAAAGACCATACAGATTGATGGAAAACTTCAGAGGTGCAATTGAGGATTGTGAGCTGAATGAGATTCATTTTGATAATGATTACTTTACCTGGAACAACAGAAGGGAGGGAGATCAGTTTACTAAACTTAAGCTGGATAGAGCACTTGGGAATTTAACATGGCTTAATTGTTTCCCAAATAGCAGTGTAACTTCTTTAACTGCTCAATGTTCAGACCACTGCCCCATTTTATTATCATTTGATTCAAGTCCACAAGCTGAGGTCAATCACACTAGGCCTTTTAGATTTGAAGCTCAATGGATCTCTCGAATAGAATGCAGAGAATTGATAGCTAAGGCCTGGAATGATACTCCAAACCAGAACTCCAAATTGTTGGAATTCTCTGCCAGCCTCAACAGATGCAAGGATTATCTTCAACTATGGAGCAAGAACCTTTTCAATAATCAAAAGCAGCAAATTAACTCTAAGCTTCCACAAATCAAGAGGCTTTAAGAGATTAATACAGGAAGGGGTAATGAGGAGATTAATATGCTCAGGGCTGAAGTAGATGGTTTACTTGAAGAAGAGGATATTAAATGGAAACAACGTGCTAAGCAAACATGGCTCAAAGAAGGAGATAGAAACACCAAATTCTACCACATGTGTGCTAATCAAAGGAAAAAACAGAATACCATCAACAAAATCTCAAATGACTCCGGGCTCACAGCAAACAATCCAGAAGAAGTAAGTAATCTATTTAACCTCTTCTTTAAAGATCTCTTTACTACTTCCCAGCCAAACCTCATTGATGAATGCCTAGAAGACATGGAACCAGCTGTCTCGGATGATATGAATATCTCCCTCACTAAACAAGTCACATCAGCAGAAGTTAAAGATACCATTTTTAGCATGAATGGTCTAGGATCCCCAGGACCCGATGGCTTTCCAGCCATTTTCTATCAAAAATTTTGGGATATTGTAGGCCACCGAACCTACTTAGATGTACTTGAAGCCTTCAATTCCAATGTCTGGCCAAGGAACTTCAATGATACTTTCATTGCCTTAATCCCAAAAAAGAAGGTTCCCCTCTTAGTTTCAGAATTTAGACCTATTGCTCTTTGCAATGTCAGCTATAAGATTTTGGCTAAAGTCCTTGCCAATAGACTGAAACCTCACCTCTCTCAGCTCATTTCCCCATCCCAAAGCGCCTTTGTCCCAGATAGATTAATTACTGATAATGCTATCATTGCATTTGAAACAATGCACACAATGAATAATCTGTTGAAAGGAAAAGAGGGACATATGGCACTCAAGTTGGACATGAGCAAAGCCTATGACAGGATCGAATGGCCTTTCCTTGCAGCTGTGATGACCAAGTTGGGATTTGCTTCAAAATGGATCAATACCATCATGAACTGTGTGAATTCAGTATCATACTCAATCCTTCTAAATGGTATTCCACAAACCCCATTCTCCTCTTCTAGAGGCATCAGACAAGGTGATCCTCTATCCCCATACTTATTTATCCTATGTGCTGAGTGTCTAAGTAAACTAATCCAAACAGCAGAAAACAAAGGAGTCATTACAGGGGTCCCTATTGGCAGATCTGGCATGCATGTTAGTCACCTATTCTTTGCAGATGATTGTCTTTTATTTTGTAAGGCAAATCCTCTAGAATGGTGTAGACTCCTTTACCTACTAGAGAAATATGAAAAAGGCTCAGGTCAAAGGCTCAACAAAGACAAAACTTCTATCTTTTTTAGCAAGAACACAAGGAAGGAAGCAAAAGAACTCATCATAGCTGTTGCTGGTTTACAATCCTCTCAACCTTATGACAGGTATCTAGGCCTTCCAACTCAGATTGGGAGAGACAAAATAAAAGGCTTCAAAAGCATTATTGATTGAGTGAGAAGCAAAATCAGCAACTGGAAATTGAAGCACCTGAGTCAAGCTGGAAAAGAGATTCTCATCAAATCAGTCCTCCAATCCATCCCAACTTACAGCATGGGAATCTTTAAATTACCTAAAGGTATAGTTGAGGAACTTAATCGACTCATTAGACAATATTGGTGGGGCAACCATGAGGACAGAGGCAAAATCAATTGGTGCTCTTGGGAACTAATGAGGAGATCAAAAATGGTGGGTGGCCTAGGATTCAGGGATCTGGAATTCTTCAATCTGGCCATGCTAGCTAAACAGGGCTGGAGATTGATTCAACATCCTGAATCACTAGCTGCCAAGATTCTTTCTGCAAAATACTTTCCTAATGGCAATTTCTTTCAAGCCAAAATCAAAAGGAATGCATCTTACATATGGAGAAGTATCTTTGCAGCAAAAAATCTGTTGGAATCAGGATTAATATGGAGGATTGGTGATGGCAAGCAAACCAGAATCTGGAAGGACAAATGGCTCCCATGCCCCACTTCATTCATGATTCAAAGTCTACCCAAGGACTTAGATCCTGAAGATGTCGTAGCCTCTCTGATTGATCAATCAACTTTGTCATGGAAAACAGAAACTTTGAACTCTCAATTTTCTGCCAATGAAGCTAAAGCAATTTTGCAAATCCCTATATCTATCTGTGGTAGCCCTGACAAACTCAGGTGGCAAGGAACCAAGGATGGCATATTTTCTGTTAGCAGTGCCTACAACCTGCAACTCACTCTTCACCATTCAACTCAAGGTCAATCTTCATTTTCTACCACTAACAAAGAAAAATGGGGAAGACTATGGAAGCTGCCTATTACCAATACTGAAAAACTCTTCCTATGGAAGGCTTGCCATAATGCTTTACCTACCAAAGCTAATCTAAAAAGGAGAAGACTAATGGAAGATTCCAACTGTCCCATTTGCCACCAGGTCGAGGAATCAGTGGAGCATGCTCTCTAGGAGTGTCCTGCAGCCAATGATGTATGGAACTACTGCTCCAAAACCTTTCAGAAGCAAAGAGTATATTTCCCTTCTTTCAAAACAATGGTCCTCAATATGCTAGCTGAAATGAAGGAATCTCTCCTAGTCGAATTTGCAGTGGTAATATGGAATATTTGGAAGCAAAGGAATGAGTTCATCTTCAATCAGACCCTCACTAATCCTCATACTCTATCCTTTCAATCAAAACAAAAAATAGAAGAACTACAAATTTTGGCCACACATATTCCAAATCCACCTCATATGGCAAGTAATCCAATCACTCATTGGGAGGCCCCTCCTCAAAACCTTTATAAGGTGAACTGGGCAGCAAATTTATCAAAACTATCCTACACATGTGGTGTTGGTGTGTCTATCAGAGATTGGCAAGGGCAGTTCATAGCAACAATGAGGATGAAGCTATCTTTATTTCCCGATACTTGGCTTGCAGAAGCTTATGCTGCTCAACAAGCTACTCTCCTAGCCTCAAATATTGGTCTACGGAATATCATTCTTGAAGGAAATGCACAGCAGACAGTGAAAGATCTTAATGGAGATATTGATAACTGGTCTTCAACTGGTTTGATTTCGAAGGAAACTAGAATCCTATTAAACCAATTAGATTCATGGTCCGTTCAATCTGTACCAAGAGCTTCCAATGTGATAGCTCATGCATTAGCAAAAAATGCTCAAGTTATAGATAATGTACTTATTGAGCTAGAGGACATTCCAGACTGTATTGACCATTTGGTCTCTACTTAATGAATATACCATTCAAGTTTCAAAAAAAAAAAAAAAGAACTAGAAGAAAACAAGCTTCAGAGGGAGGAGATGTAGTGAGGGAGGGACCATGCGATGTGACTCACTGAACAAGAACCCTGTGACGAAGTTCGTGTGACAGACTGGTGGCCGAACAGAATCAGGTTCAAGGAGGCACGACATTGAGAGAGAGAGAGAGAGAGAGTGAGAGAGAGAAAAAAAACAGTGAGGGAGAGCACAACATGAGGAAAAAGAAAGGGGTTACTGAGAGTGAACGATGGCTTGGGGTGGCGTAAGGTACCTAATGGCACTTTCTGTGCAGTTGGCAATGTCATGGAGCGAGCTGGCAACGTGTGGTGGCTTGCCGGGATGCAGTGGTGTCTGGTACATGTTTTGGAACTACTCTGTTTCAGTATAGTAGAAGAGAGTGCTATCGTTGGCAGTTTTTGGTGGCTGAACGACGGTGGTGTAGGGGAGAGGCTTGAGGGCACGTTGAGGTGGCTTGTTTGGTTGCTTCCTTGATGCGGATGACAACAATGCAATCTGTGGTTTGTTCCCATGTGTGTGGGTGGCTGCGGTGGTCTATGTGAGGGAGTCAAGGTGGTTGCCAATTTCACATGGGTTGGGCAGTTGAGCTAGTGGCTTCCGTTGTGTATGGGTGATCTCGGCACGTGGGGGGTGGTGTGCAAGGAAAGTATTGTGTGGCTTTGGGCGGTGTTATCTTGAGAAGGCTCAGGCTCAGTTTAGAATGAGAAATTCTTTCGACTTATCTATCTCATAATTATAATTTTTATAAATTTCTATATAAAATATAATAAAAAATTAAATTTTTTAAATTTTAAAATAATTATAATAATAATAAATAATTTTTTATTTAATTTTAATTTATTTCATCTCAACTTAAACCTAATCTTACTGTTTTGGTTTGACGCGTGGAGGGCGTTGCACTATGAAAAAGGGTAAGGGCATTGATGTGCTTCATTTTCTTTGAGTCTGTCCAAGTGCAACGACGGAGATTTTTGGGTTAACGATAACTTGTGGCCGATGGCTGAGGTACAGCAACCTAGGGCTTGGGCAATGGTTGGCTGCAGTGGGCATTTTCTAAAATACGTAAATATAATGGATTTTGCTACACAACTTCTTACTATTCATCCACACTCCACACTCCATATTTTTTAATATTTTTTAATATTTTTTTAAATTTTTTTTTATTTATTTTTTTAAACTATTTTAAATTTTTTATTCACTATTCATATAAAAATATATTTGATAAAAAAAATTAAAAAAATGTGGAGTATAGAGTTTGGCATGAATAGTAAGAGGTTGTGAAGATTTTTTGATGTATAATATATATATACAAAAGAATTTTACAATTTCTTACTATTCACCTACACTCAATATATTATTTTTTTTTCTTTTATCAAATATTTATTATATAAATAGTGAATAGAAAATTTAAAATAGTTTAAAAAGAATAAACTCAAAAAAAATTTAAAAATATTAAAAATTTAAAAAATTTAAAAAATATAAAATGTAGTAGAGATTGTATAGTAAAACCTATACATACATAAATATATATATATATATATATATATATATATATATATTTATATATATACATACATAAATAAATATATATAGGTGATTGGAAAGAAAACCCAAAAGGAGGAAACGGTCATGGGGTGGAAACGGGCATGCCATGAGTTCAATCCTTGTTCACACGAGCTTGTGCTTTTGGATCTATTTTCAAATATTTGAGCCCTTATCTAGGGTATAGAATTAGGTTAGATTGAATATTGAGATGAGAATTTTTAATTTAAAATAAAAGTTAAAAATTTAATAAAATATTATTTTTTAATATTATTATTATTTTAGAATTTAAAAAAAATTGAATTGAAATTTAAAAAAGTTGAATTGTTTATTATATTTTATATAAAAATTTAAAAAAATTATAATGATGAGATGAGATGAGATGAGAATTTTATCTTTAAAAATACTTTCAAACCTAATCTTAATAAATGATAGGACTCGATACAACTGCTAAAATAACCCAGCTCACCCTGTAAATTCTTCGGGCTAGTTATCAAATAAATAAATTTCACTTGATTTATAAAATATTTTAACCTCTTTATCAAGCTTAATTAAAGTCTTCATATACCGTCAAAATAAATTTTGAGTCTGTTATCTACTCAAAAATTACTTGTTAAATACCAAACAATTCTTTCATACATATAAATCCTAAAAAAAAACAATTATCGAATCTGCAGTTAGCTAACTTAGAATTAATTGGTGCTGGCCTCTGTGTGTTACACTTATGTCCAACTGGCCTTTCTTTCCTACCAAACTCTCACGCTAGCAAATGCCAGCAATATCCAAGTTTCATCACCTACCAAACTCTCACGCTAGCAAATGCCAGCAATATCCAAGTTTCATCATAGTTTATAGGTCCACTATGTCTGTCTAGTGTTCCAATACTAAATATTATTTAATTAAACGTACACATAATACTAATATTACCGGAATTTTTTAAATCCATATGTGGTTACGTGGCAAAGGTTGATTTATTACTGGGCCAATTAACACTTTCCTATCGATTGGCCGAAGCCTGCCACATTAGTTATTACAAAAAAATTTGTGGGTTTTTTTTATAAGTATAATGAATCCCACAATGATATGGATATTCTTATACACGAACTCGAAAGTACCGCAACTCATGTACATATATATATTACTAATACATCACGTCATAGAAATCACTTGTGTAGTTTTCGAAAGATGGTTACCTTGCACCAACTTAAACTATAGAAAGATTAAATATTATTAAATCAAGGGATTAATTACACAGTTAACCCATTTGCATACCAATGACCAATGACCCATTTTTCAACTCTCTGCTAAATAAATATGTTCACCGTTCTGTCACATTTCTTTTTGGCCATGGGCTCTACCTCTGCAAGAACCAATTGGAAACCATACATGAATAAACTAGAAAGAACAAGAACCATCAGCAACACCAGGAAGCACAAAGATTGTTACAATAAGATCATGATCAGTACATAAATACATCTGCAGATGCCATAATGGCCGGATGGTTCAGATAGATAGAACTCCATGGGTGCATGAGGCTATTATCATCATGGGTCTGAATGTCATGATCTTTTTGTGTCTCAAAAAGACCATTTGTGCTGGAGTTCAGATAATTGACGATCTCGTTAAGAGATTCTAACCTCTGGCTGAGCTCAGCCATCTGAGCTCTCAGAATTGAGTTCTCAGCCTCAATATTCAGGTACACCTGAGAGGTCATGTTCATGCTCGTGAGGATTTGATGATTCTCTTTCGTGAGCTGGCACTCCTGAGCCATCAAATCATCCAGGTGCTTCTGTTTGCGCTGTCTTGATCGGCGCGCCGATTCACGATTTGACAGCATCCTTTTTCGCTTTCTTTGATCCATAACATGCTGCAGATCGTCGCCCTCAGACCCTGAGTTGTGAAGTGCACTGGACCCTGAAGAAGCAGCTCCAGTACTAGAAGAATCCATATTTGTGGCGTATGTTTGAACAATAATAATAGTGATATTAAGCTCAACAAAAACAAGAATATAGATATGCTTTATATGTATATGAACTATATTATAAAGAAGATCTAGTTTCGAAGTGCAGCGAGAGAGGAGGCCCTATTTAGTTCATGAAAAAACGTAAAACCAGTAGAGGAAGACAACAGAGAAGGACTGAACCAAGTGAGTCCTGCGCCGGAGGGTGGAGTTTATCATAAACCCAGAAAGGAGGATTTCACTTACTACCGGAGACATGAGTCTCAAACATTAAGAACAATATATTTTGCATTAAACAAAAAAATGTGATAGCTAGAGAATTAAGAAAGATGGAGATCTTGTGCAGAGAGGGATATGGGTTTCTAATGATAGAGTTTCAGAACCTAGCCTGAAGAGAATCAGATCAAAAACCGAGGAAGAGAGACCTAAGATTTTGAGGGGGAAGAAGATGAAGAAGGGGAAGAGGTTTTGCAGGGTGTTGTTGGCCCATTTTATAAACCAAAAAGCGCCCACTTGTAACTAAATTATTTGAAAAAATAAAGCAATTGGGTCTATAAAATATAAAGAAATGAGAAAAAAAAATATAAGACAAGAAAGCATGATAAATTTTGTATTGAACTGCAGACCTAGTTGATACTTTCACGGGTCCTGTTCACGCGCATGCGCGAAGAGAAGCTGCCAAGCTACTTCTTTTTCTTTCTGATAAAAAATATTAACATTCAGATTTTCAAGAAAAATATTAAAATATAAACATTTAAATAATATTAAAAAAATACCCCATACAGTTATATTATATGTTAAATCTAATTTATTATAAATTCAATTTTACAATTTAATACATCATATCAAACACACTAGTTGCAAATTTACTTGTCGCTTGCAATTATCTTTTTTTAAATTATAATTCTAAAATTTTATTAAAATTTTAAAATAAAATAAGATAATTTTAGATAAAAATTAAAGATTGAAAAAATTATTATTAAAGAATTGAATTATTTATTATATTTTATATATAAATTTTTTTAAAAAATAAAATAAAACGAACTCATTTACGAACCTAGTCCATCCGGCCAAGCCATCTTCTTGACCCAACCGCAGTTGCATGTTAATCCTTTACTTGCTTGCATGAAAAGAAATGAAAGAAAAGAAAGTTAGCTGAAGAGGTCAGTCATCGTACACGCAGTTGCCAGTGTCCTATTCTGCATGTATCTATGGCAATCTGGGTGGCTCAAAGTGCACATGCATGCATCCATTTCAGACTTCTGATGAACATTAATGGTCCCCTTCAATTATGTGACTGGTGATAATATTCAAAATTCAAATGAGAAGAAGTCTGATACGGGATCACGCATGAAAGATATGGAGTCCGATTATTCTACAAAGAGATTATATGCCTTACTTATCAGAATCTCATCAAAAGTTATAGTACTTATTCTGCTATTTGTTACCTTGTATAACTCGCATTGTTGCCTTGCATAGCCTTTGTATAGCTCACATTGTTGCCTTGTATAGCTCAACATACCGTACACAAGTTTAATATGTATACATTATGACTCTCACATGATTTTTCTGTGTGGTGAGATTTCTCATTCCATCGATATCTTACTTTCTTCTTTAGTATCAGAGCATCCAAAACTGTGAAAAAGGCTCTCTTTTTCTTTTTCTTTTTACCTACAAACATGTCTTTCGCTTTGTTAAATGTTGGCAACTTTGTCACATTGAGACTCAAGTTTGAGAATTATCAGCTCTTGCGTGAGCAAGTTTTTGCTTCAGCCGAGAGTCAAGAGCTTGTTGCCTATCTTACAGGTGATGCTACTGCCCCTGCTGCTATACTTCCATTTCCAGAGGGTTCAACTACTCAACTCGTGCCTAACCTAGAGTTCCAGAAATAGAAAATAGTCATTCCCTTACTTAGAGGCTGGATCATTGGGATTTTATCTAAAGAAACTCTTGAAATTGTCATTGGGTTGGATACCTCGGCACAAGTATGGAATGCTCTCAAGGAAGTTTATGCTCAAGCTTCTCAAGAGCGCTAGTTTCAAATCACATAGCAACTTACCTCTATGAAGAAAGATCCTGACATGTCCTTGAATGATTATCTCCGTAAATTCAAGGGTGTGTGTGATAGCTTGTCTGCCATTGGTTACCCTGTTGCTGATAAAACCAAGGTGTTCTCTCTGCTAAATGGCTTAGGTGAGTGGTATGAGCCTTTTACAACTTCAATGCTCAAACCTCCCATGCCGAGCTATGCCAAAGTTGTTCCCTTGTTGCAAAGCTACGAGACACGTATCAACTTGCACTATCTTGAATCAACAGCTTATACTGCATTTTATGGTTAAAGAAACAATTCAAAATTTAACAATAGGGAGCCTCGACAATCAGATGGTTTTTCATCAAAAGGTAAAAGGGTTTTCTCCTGCTAATCAAGCTACTATGAAGCCAAATACTCAGGGTTTTACTGTTGTGCCTACTAACAATCCTCGTGAATCCAACCGTGATCTTCTGTTTCAAACTTGTGACAAATGTGGGCATACGGCAATTCGTTGTTGGCAAAGGTTTAATCACTCAATTCAGCCTGACAATCTACTAAAGGTATTTGTAGCTCTCAACCTTGATTCAGAGGCCAATAATGATGAGTGGACTTCGGATACAAGAGCTTCTGCCCACATGACCTCTCATGAAGATATTTTGCACAATTTATGTCCTTATGTTGGATCTGAGCATGTTCTAATAGGTAATGGTTATTTTTTACACATTACACATATTGGTGATGCAACCATTGGTTTGGGTTCTTTAAAAATGGTTTTACCTGATGTCCTTTTAGTTTCGGATTTAGAGAGAAATCTTTTATCTACTGATCAATTAACTACTGATTATCCAGTAAACTATGAATTTTCTGATGAGGATTTTGTGACAAAGGACCGGGCGACACAAAGGGTTCTAATGAAGGGCATCAAGCAAGGTAATCTCTATACCATTCGGGCTTCACCAGTTGCCTTCTTCTCTGCCAAATTTCGAGCAGTGACAAAGCAATTGTGGCACCAAAAGCTCGGGCATCCTCAAGGAGCTGTTGTAGCCAATTTCCAAAGTATTGGCCTAATTAAAGTTTTATGCAATAAGTTAGACACTACTATTTGTGAAAGTTGTTAGTTAGGGAAGATTTCTAAACTCCCTTTCTCAATTTCATCTTCTACTACTTTTGAACCTTTTGATAAGCTTCACATTGATTTATGGGGACCTGCTCCTGTTTCCTTAATTAATCATTTTCATTGTTATATGCTATTGTGAATGACTTTACAAAATTTATTTGGCTCATTCCCTTAAAGCAAAAGTCAAAATTTTTTGCTCAATATTTGTTGTTTGAGAACTATGTGTCATGGCAATTTGGCAAAACTATTAAAGTAGTGCAAACAGATAGAGGGGGAGAATTTATAAATCATGCTTTTCTTACTCATTTTCAAAATTCTGGTATAATACATCAAGTGTCATGTCCTTATACACTTGAGCATAATGGGGCTGTTGAGAGCAAGCACCGAAATATTAGAGAATTGGGGCTTACCATGATGATCCATGCCAATATTCTTAAGTGTTTTTGGGTCGAAGCATTTACTACAGTTGTGTTTTTAATTAACAAGCTTCCTACTGTTACATTTCAATGGGAGTCACCATACTATATACTTTACCACAAAAAACTAGATTATGCATCATAACGTGTGCTGGGTTCAAGATGTTATCCATATGTGTGGGATAAAAAAAAAAAAAAACGAGTTTGATAATAAATCACTTCCTTGTGCATTTTGGAATATAGTGATCGCCATAAAGGATATCAGTGTTACTATCCACCTACACGACGGTCTTTCATTTCACGCCCTGTAGTATTTGATGAGGGAGTCCTTCCATTTAAATCATGAATCCAGAATCACCAACCACATCCAGAATTTATGGTGACCGCATTTCAGGAGTGGGGTTCACAGAGTTCTTCTCTAAGTCCACAACATTTCACACCAGTCAATCAACAACAAGAGACTCCAACTTCAAATGCTCCATTAAGAAAATAAATTATTTTATCTAATTTGTTATTTGGTGCAGAAAATTCGAACTTGACTCCCACACTATATTTGGTGACCGAAACTCTAGCTCTCCCTGCTGAATTTGAGGCCTTTGCCAACTCCAATTTATCTTTCACTGAAGATCAAGCCATTCTTGAAGCTTCTGACTTGCCCACACAAACTCAAGATGGCCTTCAACTAGAACCTCCACCACATAACTCTCACAAAGATCCTGCTCAACCTGCTGTCTCTCACGCCATGCAGACCTGTGCCAAATCAGGAATATATAAGCCTAATCCTAAGTATGCTCTGCTACATGATTATGCTACTATTCTGAAGGAACCTCAGACAATCCAATCGGCTCTTAAACATCTAGTGTGGAAGAAAGCTATGGAAGAGGAACTAGAGGCCTTGTAGCAAAATAATACTTGGTCACTTGTTCCTAGAGAGTCCACGATGAATGTGGTTAGCTCACGATAGGTGCTCATGCCTAAAATTAATCCTGATGGCTCCTTACAACGTCTAAAAGCAAGGTTGATGGCTAAAGGCTATCACCAAGTGGATGGGATCGACTTCTTAGAGACATACTCTCCTGTTGTTAAGCCAACAACAATCCGAATTATCCTCTCACTTGTAGTAGTTCGAAATTGGAGTATTAGGCAGCTTGATGTCAAAAACGCGTTCCTTCATGGTCTCTTGTCAGAGAAGATTTTCATGGAGCAGCCTCCTGGGTTTGTGAACATTGATACCCCAGATCATGTATGCTTACTTCATAAGGCCATTTACAGATCAAAGCAAGCGCCACGAGCATGGTTTGATTGGTTTAGTTCTTTTCTACTTGAGACTGAGTTCTTTTGCAATACAGCAGATCCAAGTCTCTTTATTAATCATTATACTAATGGTACCTTGGTTCTACTTCTATGTAGATGATATCATCCTTACAGGTTCATTGGATGAGTTAATTGATCAGTTCATTGGTGTGTTACATACTAAATTTGCAATGAAGGATCTCGGTAGACTCTACTATTTTTTGGGCATTGAAGTCTCTCATGTTTCGAATGGTATTATTCTACACCAGTCCAAATATACCATTGATCTGTTGGAACGTGCTTTGATGGATGAATGCAAACCAATCCCTACTCCAATGACTCAAAAATTCAAGACAATCCAGGACTCTACTACATATCGTGATCCTCATTATTATTGTTCTTTAGTTGGTGCATTACAATATTTAACATTAACACAACCTGACATTTCTTTTAGAGTTAATTATGTCTCACAGTTTATGCATCCCTCAACACAAGATCATTTCACCATGTACGAAAGATTTTACGCTATGTTAAAGGGATTGTCAATCATGGCTTACATATCCAAAATTCCAGTACACTGGATTTGTATGCCTTCTAAGATGCTGATTGGGCTGGATGTCCACAAACAAGGTGTTCCACAACTAGTTTTTGCACCTATCTTGGTAGTAACATTATTTCTTGGAGTGCAAAAAAATAACCCACTGTCTCACACTAAAGCTTTGAAGCTGAATATATGACCATGACACAAACTTCTGTGGAGCTCACATGGATCACCTTTGTTCTTCATGATCTTCATGTTCCCTTATTGACACCGCCACTTTTATTTTGTGATAATCTAAGTTCCTTGTTCATGACTGTCAATCATGTGTTTCATGCTCATAGCAAATACATTGAACTAGACTATCACTATATCAGGGAACGAGTTTCTCTTGTGTTGTTGGTTACTCATCATATGTCAACCTCTTCTCAAATTGCGGATGTATTCACCAAACCCCAAACTAGAGTTGATTTATAATAGCTCAAACACAAACTTTGCCATGTTGCCATGCATAGTTTGAGGGGGGATGATAACATTCAAAATTCAAATGAGAAGAAGTCTGATATGGAATCACGCATAGAAGATATGGAGCCCGATTATTCTACAAAGAGATTATATGCCAACTTATTAGAATCTCATCAAAAGTCATAGTGCTGATTTTCCTCCTTTTATTTTGCTAATTGTTACCTTGTATAGCGCACATTGTTGCCTTCTATAGCTTAACATACTGTACAAAAGTTTAATATATATACAATATGACTCCCACATTTTTCTGTGAGGTGAGATTTCTCATTCCATTGATATCTTACTATCTTCTATGGGCTTCTCTTGTTCCGAGCATATATATTTCAGCTCCTAAAGTTGCCCTAGCATTTATTTGATCTTTCTATTTTAATTTCTTGTTATTTTCTTTTTTCCAGGAGATTATATATATAGGTGGTTCCATTTTGATTATAAGAGTAATATCTTAGATCATTTATAAATAGTAGTGAAATAGTTTGTAAATAATAGTAATTAATTTATGAATAACAATGAACTGTTTTTTAATAATAGTGAAGTAGTTCGAAAATTTCTGAAAACAATTGTATTTAAAAAAAACAATTAAGAGAAATTGTAGCTACATTATTATTGTGGTTGTGAGGGAGGACCCTTCCTAGAAGGGCCCGGGTCCAGGAAGGATGAGCCATGGAACCCATGTGAGGAAGGGCCTAAACCTAAAAAAGTCGAGCTATAGAACTCTGGGCCCAAAGGGGGAAGCCGGAGGCCCTAGGCCAGGAGACCAGGAACCAACATTTCTGACTCAAGAAGGTTTTTCAACAAAAGTCCAAAGGAACCAAGGAGAGTGTCTCGGGACTCGGCAACTTACCGAGCCCTATCGTATGGCATTAACCAGGACATCTTACTGAAAGCGAACGGCTAGGCATGCCCAATAGTCATCTTGTCAGACCCAAGGCATGCCACACTCAATGCACATGTCAGAAGACCCAACACGTAATGGCATGCCCCTTAGAGCATGTAGGACGGCTCGGCCGCAATCTGACACCCGACCCTGGCAGGAAGGAAGGAGCAGGTCTGACCTAGCATGACCTGACATGACATGATCTCCCTCAGCCACAAGTGACACACTATGGTGACAGGAAATGAGTGGTAACAGGCATCTGGCACCTGCCATACCACGATCTTCTTCAGCAGCAGAACCCGGATCAAGTATTAATAAGGGCCATCCCTTCCACGGGAGGGCTGGCTCGCCCTCTGTATGATAACCCTTGTTATCATTCTTATTTTTTAGCTTTCTTCATAGAATTATCATCTGACTTAGGCATCAGAGTGACCCCAGGTGTCACCGGAGCCTCTATTCAGGCTGCGAAACACGACATCAACAGTGGCACTGTTTGTAGGATCTATGTTTCCATAAAAGCGTGTACTTCGCATACCAGCAATAACATGGTCCCAAACTACAAGAAGGGGAGACTACGAGGAGGAAATGATGGAAGCAAGACTCCCAAGTATGGAAGAGACCATAAGAAAGCTAACAGAGGAAACGAGGACGCTCTGCTAGGAGAATGCTGCCCTCAGGTTCGCCAACGAGTAGCTGGTGGGGGGAGCAGAACCAAGCGGCAACAAGCATGAGAATTTGCGGCGGGGGCCCCAATGGACACTGCGGTAGAAGAAGAGAGACATAAGATGCACCTCAAAATCTGAGAGCTTGGGGACAAATGTGCATAAATGGAGAGGAAGACAAACACCCATCAATCGTACACCAGCTACTCGTCAGCTTGGAGCTCCCATACAGTGCAGGAGTCATGGCTATGCCGCTTCCCCCTAAGTTCAAAGTGCCCTAGATGGAAGCGTATGACTGATCCAAAGACCCGCTGGAGCACCTGGAGAACGTTCAAGGCCCACATGACCTTGCATGGTTTGGACTTGTCGAGCCTTCCCACTAACTCTGAAGGGAGCTGCCTGGACTTGGTTTGGGTTGTTATTGTCAGGAACAATAGAAAGTTTCGAGG
>CM056949.1:28814608-28979608 GCA_029856935.1 Cyclocarya paliurus | reverse complement strand
GATATTTCCTACATCAAAGACTCCTTCTCGGCTTGGAGATTAGAAGCCACCTAGTGTTGGCCCTTGGCGAACTGCCAAAGGAGTCTATTCTTCTCCATGATCTTGTCGTAGGCCATCTCAATGCATTCCAATGTAGCACTAAAGTGAAACATCTCGTTGTACACACGTCCGTCCAATGTGCGCAAGGTCGCTGCTTTGTTTTCCACTTCAGCTGTCCCATTTGCCACTTAAGCTGCTAGCAGCTTGATGCCCTACCAAATAAAAAATTGGTTAGGGATATTGTCTGAAGGAGAAAAAATCATGTAAGAAGAAAGTACGACGTGCTAAAGAAAATATCTCATTCAGCTGGGCGGTCATCACCTTGATCACCTTCAACCTAGCACTGCTCGTGGATGTTTTAGTGGGGTGGGATGACAAAACCCCCTCATTAGTCTGAGAAGTTGAAACCCCACCCGAACCAGGTGTGAAGGCGTGGGAAGCACCCTGAGCCTGTGAAGGGCCGAGCAATGCCCTCTCCACCCCTTCTGGCTATTTCTGACCTCTAGTTATTCGTCATGGCGTCAATCAGTCGAGGTTCCCCGTCGGACTCAATAACTGTCGCTGCCCACCCCTAGTAGGGGGCCTCTTCAAAAATTCCCTACCTCTCACATGCGAGCGATCGAGCACGACAACAAAATTGTCAATCTTCACCAGAGACAGAAGCATGTTGGTCAGCACCTCCTCCTTGTGTTCCCAGACCCAGGCGTACACCAGTTGGATACGAGCCCTCTCCAGGTCATGCAAATCAAATTGGATCCACTTGTCATCAGAAGCAACCCCTTAGTCAAATTGAATGGGAAACTCGTTGGTAGTGACCTCCCTAGGGGGGAACTCCCACCCATCCCCCAACACAAAAAGGAACTTACATTGCCATCTCTTGGCTTTGGAGTAGCGCAGCTCAAAACGGGCAAGTTTGAACTTTGTGCAGGCCTTAAAGCTGCAAATGTTCCATTTTATTGGCCAAACCATGTGAGTAAATAGGAACTCTCACACTATCAAATTGGGATACTCCTCTCAAAAGGGCTCTAAAACCATGCACCACACCACAAGGCACACCAAAAGGGTCCTCCAAGTGAAGGGGTATAGTTGAGTTGGAGCCAGACCCAGGAAATCCAAGACATTGTGGACTAGGTGGCAAAAGGGAGGTCTGAGCCTATGAGAGAACGCGCCGGCATGCAGAGCAACCCTCTTTGAGTTACCTGCTGAGTCAACATAGGTATGGCAGGACTCGGGAAGCTCCAGGACCACCTACGCCAGGATCGAATACTGCCTACAAAGAACATCCAGAATGGTATGGCCTAAGGTAGAAGTCCAGGTAGATCCGTTGAAAAAGTAAGGCGTACTACGAGAAACATTCCTTGAGGCCATGACAAATGTTTCGGTGGAAAGGAATGGAATGAAAAGTGAATGGTGGGAAGAAAGAAGGGGGCAGTCGTCAGAAAGGAAACACCCAAAAATTGAATGAAAGCTATGGCAGAAACTCAAAATGGAAATAAATAGGATGAGGGGTGACAGTTGGAGAACCCAAGCATTAGATGCAATGGGACAAGATGAAGCAAAGATTACGCATGTTCTTGAGAAAGATTATGAGAGAAGGAGAAGTGTCAAGGTTTGGAGAAAGCAAAACAAGGAACCAAAGAGGAATGGCGCGTTGTACAAGCAGGGATTAGTGGGGTGAAGGAGGTCCAGAGGGTTGAGGTGAGTCCCAGTGTTCCAGAGCAATTGGTTAATGTTGAGGCGCCTTCGGGAAATAAAAATCAAGAAGTGCAGGTGCGGGTGGAAACAATAGATGGAGTTTTGGTGGAGTGTAATGGGGACGTAGACTCTAGTTCAGTACTCAAGGGAAAAGAGGTTGATGGTGGGGCTTTGGTGCAGGTTGAAGAAGTACAGTGTGAAGAGGTACAATGTGAGGAGTTGTTATGTGAGGATGGCCAGGACTTGGTGGTAATGGGATCTCATGATATACGGAAGGATGTTCCCAGTGATCATGAAAATGCTGAATTGCAGATGGTTTTGTTTGACACCATGCCGTAGGATGTCACGATGGTTAGGCCATTTATAGAGCACCCCTCAATAGATTTGGTCTCAGAAATACTAGCTCTGGAAAATAATACCACAAGGACTAGGGCAACTGACGCATATTATTTGGATCAGGAAGAAAGTGAACCTGGCCATAGCTTGTCTAAAGAGAAGGGATATGGCTCAGAGTCGGAATTGAATACCTCTTTGCCTCATTTGAAGAACTCAGTAGTTAGCCAGGAGTTGCATCAATCTTGATAGGTTAGCTCTCGTCTTGCAAAACGTAATTAATGTTAGACAACCTTATAGTGTGGAATGTACGTGGTCTGTGTACATCCAAAAGAAGATTGAAACGTTTGGTGAAGGACTTTAGTCCACCTATTTTGGCGCTTTCTGAACCCTTTGCTGAGGAGGTTTCTATGGATTTCTGGGCACGTTTGTTTGGTTTTCCTTCTTATTGTTCGAATGAAGCAATGGGGGGAAAGGAAGTTTAATTTTTGAAGTGCAGAGCATGTCTAATCAATTCATTCATGGGTGTTTTACTAAAGATGACAAGCGGATATATGTGTCTTTTGTGTATGCCAAATGTTTACAAGTGGAACATAGAGAGCTTTGGAAGGACCTTGAGGATGCGATAATGGATGATGCTCCATGGATAGTAGTGGAGGACATTAATTCCATTCAAGAAGACGGTGAGCAAATAGGTGGAAATCCAAGGCCTTTATCGACCATGGCTGAATTCAATTCTTGCATCCATAATTGTGGGCTCGTGGAGATTGGCTTTAGTGGTTGTAAAATGTCTTGGTGCAATGGTTATACAGGTCCATCAAGGTCCTGGGCATGCTTGGATTGGTGCTTTTTTCCAATGGTTTCCGAATGTTCATCTTGAATTTCTCAACAGGCAGTCCTCTGATCATTGCCCCATGTTGATTCGGTTTAATAAGGAAGTGAATTCTTATGGCCCACATCCGTTCCACTTTCAGAGTATGTGGTCCACACATGAGAATTTCCAGAAGTGTGTGGAGGATGTTTGGAGGGAAGAGGTAAATGGCTCGGGGCTTTTTTGGTTCGCTGCAAAACTGAAGAGGCTTAAAGTGGTGCTGCGTAATTGGAATAAAAGCTTTAGAGGAGCACATGGAGTTTCTTGATTTCAAGGTTCAGGATGGTTTTCATTCTGATTTGGAACAGGAGTACTTAAGTACTAAGGCTCAACTGGAAGTATGGGAGCATAGAGAGGAAATGAGGTTAGCATAGTAGGCAAAAAGTAAATGGTTGGAGGATGGAGACCATAACACGTGTTTCTTTCATGCCTATGTTAATCAACGCAGGAGAGCATCGACTATCTCTAAAATGACCCTTCCTAACGGGGCTGTTTTGGACTCACCAGAAATGGTTCATCATGGGGCGGTTCAATTTTTTCAAGAGTTCCTCACGGGTGAAGGGCCTACAGTGCGGCCAAACTTGAGTGGTATTATATTCCTTGTGATAGCTGATGAGGAGAACATTTCTCTCTATGAAGAATCGTCTGAGGAGGAGGTTTGGAGGGCTTTATCTTCTATTCCAAAAAATAGTAGTCCTGGTCCTGACGGTTTCGGCTCGTCTTTTTATCTCGAGTGTTGGGAACTTATTAAAAAGGATGTTGTTGACACTGCTATTGACTTCTTTTACTATACTCCTTTGCCTCATTTTTACTCAGCATCTTATATTGTTCTCATTCCTAAAGTGCAGGATCCGCAGAGCTTTGATAATTTCAGGCCTATTAGCTTGTGCAGTGTTGCTTATAAAATTTTTTCTAAGATTCTTGTGAACTGTTTGGCAAGTTTCCTTCCTCGCATGATTTCTTGGGAACAAAGTGCTTTTGTTCCGGGCCGTAGTATTTTTGAGAACATTACGCTAGCGCAATAAATGTTTCATTCATTACATCGAAAGAGCAATGGAGGAAATGTAATGTTGAAAATTTATATGGCAAAGGCATATGACATGGTTGATTGGTCCTTTGTATGCTCGGTCCTAAGGGGTTTTGGCTTATCTGATCAGTTTTGTGGTTTGGTGGAGGTGTGCATGCGATCTCCTTGGTTTTTGATCACGATGAATGGAACATACAAAGGTTTTTTTAAGCCCACTCGGGGGCTATGTCAGGGGATCCCCTTTCTCCATATTTGTTTATTATCATGCAGGAAGTGCTTACTCGCTTACTGCGAAAGGAGTTTAAGGAAGGAAAAGTTGGCCCTTATTATCATCCTCAAGGAGCACCTTTAGTGTCCCATCTTCTTTATGCTAATGATCTTCTAATATTTGCAAATGGGAAGAAAAGATCCATTAGGATGCTTTTACGGGCATTGGAAAAATATTCTTTGTGGTCGGGTCAATCTATTAATAAGGATAAGTCGGCTCTCTTTTTGTCCAAGAAGATTGCTTATTCTAAGCGGTGTGACCTTCTCTGAATGACAGGTTTTGCGGAGGGAATGTTTCCAACTACTTATTTGGAAGTGCTGTTGGCGATGAGATGTCTTACGGCTAGAGCTTTGGACCCTTTGGTGACTAAAATTCGTAACAAGGTTGTGGGGTGGAAATTAAAAATTCTTTCTCAAGGTGGTCATCTTATCTTACTTAGACATGTGCTTTCCTGTATGGCGACTCATCTTTTGGCAGTGCTCAATGTGCCCAAGGTACTACTTTCTAAGCTCAACTCTATTCTCTCGACTTTCTTTTGGGGTGAGTATAATGGTAAAGCTAAAAAGAGGTGGATTTCATGGTCTGCAATTTGTAAACCGCTTAAAGAAGGAGGCTTAGGGATTCAGGATTTTAGTGAAGTTCAACAAGCTTTGCATATGAAGTTTGCATGGCGCCTCCTTACGCTAGATAATCTTTGGACTCGGTTTTTCCGAGCAAAGTATGTGAAAGAAGGTAACCTTGTCATGGCCACTTCACGTAGTCATAGTTCAAGATTTTGGAGATCTGTCATGCAGGTTTTTCCAGAGGTTTATGATCATTCCAGGGTGCGGGTCAGGGAAGGAAGGGTGTCTTTTTGGCATGAACGTTGGCGGTCAAGTGGGCCTTTAAATGTGGAAGTGCAGAATATTACAAATCCTGGACTTCAAGTTAGGGACCTTTAGGTTGGAAATGTTTGGGATGAATCAGCTCTAGTGAATTTAATTGGAGAAAATAGAGCTATTGAGGTGTTACGTTCGGTGGTAGTAGGAAAGGAGGGGTCAGATGTTTATATCTGGGAACCGAATCGTGATGGGCTATTCTCCACGGCCTCTACTTGGGAAATCATTAGGATTCGTAGTGAGGAGTTCCCTTGGAAAGACTGGTTCTGGCATAAGGTCCTTCCTAGTCGAGTGGCTGTTTGTGTTTGGAAGGCATGGTTCAGGTGCCTCCCAGTGGATGCTTGAATTATTTCTATGGGTATCAATCTTGCTTCTCACTGTGATTGTTGTACGAATGGCAGCTATGAAACGCTGGATCATGTTTTGTGCTCTGGAAATATTGCTACGGCAGTTTGGCAGAAAGCCTCGGTGGCTTTAGGTGTCCGATGTATGGCATCTTCTTCATGGCGCTCACGTATTTCTTGTTGGTTCAGCTGTGCAAAGCTGTCCTCCCAGCATGGATTCCTTGTAGGTCTTCTTCCATGTTTGGTTACTTGGAGATTGTGGGTCAGACGGTGTAAGGCTCAAATGGAGTCAACGTTCGAATCAGCTGAGGTGGTTTGGCTTGCGGTTAAGTTTTGGCTTACTTGCATTTATGAAATTATGACTAAGTGCATGTGGCTTTCTCCGAGAGACTATGAGCTTCTTCGCGAACTCAATGTACCTATTAAATAGGTTCCTGGGTGCAGGCCCCGTGCGGTGGTGTGGAGGAAACCAAAGGAAGGGTGGGTGAAGTTAAATGCAGATGGGAGTAGTAGGGGAAACCTGGGTTCTTATGGAGGGGGAGGAGTGATTAAGGACCATTTGGGGATTGTATAGGCTGCCTACTCGGAGCATCTGGGTGTTGGCACGAATAATGTGGCGGAGTTAAGGGCGCTTTTGAGAGGTATCTTGGTTTGCAAAGAGTTTGGCTTTACTCATGTGGAGATAGAGTGTGACTCTACGTTGATTGGTCACTGGTTGACATCGGGTACATGCAATGTTTGGTATCTATGGGACTATTGGGAGTTGTTGCTTGCAAGTCTTGATGGCATGTTCTTTCCTATTTCACATATTTATCATTAGGGTAACAAAGTTGCTGATTTTTGCTCGTCAAAGGGAATCTGGAGTCACAAGGACATATGGAAGATCCGAGCTTTTATCTCGCGATGTGAGGGGCATGATTCGTATGGATAAGATTGGTCTTCCTTCAATAAGATTTTAAGTTGTCATCTTTTGATTTGATTTGCATTGTTGGTTTTATCTTGTTTGTTTATGGTATTCATCCGCCATAAGTGAGGGTTTTTTAATAAACGAACTGGAGGGGATCACTCATGGACAGGTGACTTTTGTCTCTTAGATAAAAAAAAAAAAAAAAAAAAGTGTCAAGGAGTGGGGGGGAATTGTTTAATTCCCTCGACTCTAGCAAGTTTAGCTGGAATGGAGATCTAAATGCATCAAGGCCCGCAATTTGTGAAAAGAGCAAACTGAAGGAATCCGAAGAAACTGGGCCCAGACGATGACCATCACGATAGGGGGATTCGGTCAGCAGCTCGTCCCCTCTCCTCATCCCAATGCACTAAAGGAATTAAGACCATATAGGATCTGGTTTCCTGGGGAATCAGCTACATTAAATTCACCTTTGAGTGACCTCCTCGAAGGCCGGGCCTGATGCCTACTGCTGATGGCCACCGTATCCCACAGTCACCACGAAAAGGGAGAATGATCATGACAAACGGATTTCACGAGGAGCGATGCAAGAGCAAACCTAGGACAACGGTTAAAAAAGGTAGAAAGCTAAAAAAAACCTATAATATTAACTCTCCTCTCTACATATCCATCGCAAAGTGGATGGATATCATGACCATCTTAATGCAGAGATGGTTGCAAACCATTGTGTTCTAAGTGGATGTTGCCACCCCAGTTTGAGGTGGTCATAGACCATCTTGTTTGGGATGGTCTTGTGGCCACCTCACGATGAGATGGCCGCAACAAATTAAATCAAAATACTAATTGATCATATCTTGAAAATAGGGTTACTCTCTTCAGACGATCGGATCACCATTTTGGAATGGTGGGCAACCACCCTTGTATTCTTATTTTGAATTTTGAATTTGTTTTTAATTTGAAGTTTTGATTTAGTGGATGTGGGACATTTTCTCATTTATTGATGAAAAAACTGATGTGTCAGATTTTGGTTGAAGAGTGAAACATCTTAACATATTACACACAATCATAATTGAAGATAAATTTTAAAAGAAGTGGTATTCCACTGTATAGGATGGCGTGCCACATTTAAATTAAGGTATAAATATATATATATATATATATATTTAAATATAATATCTCATGAGATGAAAGGATCAAATGCGTGCTTAAGAAGTAAAAAAAAACAAAAGAAATGAAGTTCTTTTAGTACTCTAAAATCCAAAAGGATCTCCAACCCTAGCTATAATATATTTATTTAATTTAATTTTATTATATTAGTGGATGGATAGGATTAACCTAATATTCCCATTATCTTTTGTTTTCAGGCTAAAGCGTTAGCTTTTTCTATATATGTCCGAACCTTCAAAGCAGGCAAACACCTATAATTACGAAATAAGATTGTCAGGTTATATGAAATGTCAACATGCATGCATAATGCAGAAGAAAACAAAAATTTAACATTTGTAAAATTGATATATGAATTTTAAAAAAGTCAAAATTAGAAATCTCCATCAATCTACTATTAGGAAACTAATGAGAAACGAAAATTTAAGTTCTCATTTTCCACATTCTCATTTCCCCATACATCCACGCATTTACAATGTTAGTTGTCGATTTAATTCGTAGCGAGATTGTATTAATGAAAAATGATAATGAAACAAGTTTTTCAATGTAGTAAATGGACAATCAAATTACTTCTATGGCTTTCCTTTTTTTTTTTTTTTTTCTTTTTTTGTAGTGAATTAGTGTTGGTGTCAGTAGCACTACCCTAAATTGATATAACCTGCTAAGATCACTTTCGTTTTCCTTTTTTCTTTTTCTTTTTGGTTATAAAGTGCAAATTAGTACTTAGGATTTCTTGTTTAGCAATTCAAGACTTGACCTTTAAATTTGCGTAAAATTAATACCTAAATGTTTTGAAAAAAACCAAAATTATGTATTTCTTTTCTCTCTCCTTAGAAAAATAATGGGAGGATTGCCACGTGACATCAATGTATAGTCAACCACCTTTGATTGGTTGGCGCATATATTAATGCCACTGGTCACCCAATAAAAATTTGACAACCCTAGTTTGTTTTTATAAATGAGATGAGATAAGATAAATTGAAATTAAAGTTAAAAAGTTGAATAAAATATTATTAGAATATATATATATTAGAATATTATTTTTGTTTTATACTTTGAAAAAGTTGAATTGTTTATTTTATTTTGTATGGAAATTTGAAAAAGTTGTAATGATTAGATAAGATGAGATAAACTGTAAAAACAAACGAGGCCTTCAGTCCCGTTTGGATGTTGAGATAGTTTCATTTCAACCCATGTTATTTAAACAGCCAAACACTACTCAAACAAATACTTTTCAATTATAAATCTTCCGTTTTTCTATTTCTTTATCCAATCATTACAATTTTTCCAATCTTCTAAACAACATACAAAAAACAATTCAATTTTTTAAAATCTCAAAATAAAAATTATATTTTAAAATTATATTAACTTTATAATATTTTTATTCAATTTCTTTTTCTCGTTTCCTAAAATTTCATAAAATATTTTAATTCAAACTATTTCACTACTATTCACAGACTATTTTATTATAATTATTAACAGATTTTTTATCTCATTTTATCTTATTTCATCTCAACAATCCTAAATTAAATGTTTTTTCGATGTATATATTACTAGAAGGCTGCCAAGGCATTGATATGATCCCCAATAAATCTAATGAATGAGGGTGATACGGAAGGCATAGACGAACATATAGCCCACACTAGTTGTACAAGATGTTCCTAGGAAACGGCCATGGTCGACTGAAAAAAAAAAAAAAAAAAAAAAAAAAAACATGGTAAACGGAAGTAGTTTAAGGTGCCAAGAACATGAAATTAAGATTCAGCTTGCTGTAAAGGCTTTATTTTTTTAGTTGGCTTCGGGTTTTTTTTTTTTTTTTTGAGGTCATTCGTGTTGTCAACAGAGCAGTTGAGTCAACATCGAACCACTATTGGCACCATCCTGAATTCTCTATTTCATGATAATGTCTTTCATCTCCTCACCCAAAAACAACCAGGAATAGATGCAGTACTGCAGGTTGACCAACTTATAAACTTCTAGATTAATCTGTATAACAAACAAGAATTAAAGCTCATGACTAGAGGACACGTTTTTAGTGATTTTAATCAACTGAGTATCATAAAATTAATATAATGCTAGACCTTTCATTCCACCGGTTTTTATGAGAACGATCTACGATCCAATGGATTGCTGTTTTCTGTTAAAATAAGGGAACTTATAGCTGAATGCATTCACTTTAAGGATCAAGCTAGGAATTTCTTGGATGAAAAATTCTATTCATCATCTTTACACACCACACACTACATGTTTTTTCTTATTTTTTTCTCCTACTAAGTGTGTGGTATATAGATAATTAGTAGAATAATTCAATAAGTTTAATAAGAATAAAATTAAAAAAATTAAAAATTAAAAAAAAAAGTGTGATGTATGGTGTGTGAGAATAATGAATAACAAAACTATGCTTGAATATCGTGATGAACAAGCAAGCCATGCTTGGAAAAGCTACGTACCCACTCCAAGTCTCTTGTTACTTTTTGGGTTCCTTTTTCTTTGACATTAATGTAAAGCTAGATGATACCAAGTTACCAACTCCAACTTTTTGTTCCCTTCCCATGTCTTTTGCTCTCTCTCTCTCTCCATGTCCCTATATCTTTTTTTTTTTTTATATATATAGGGAAACAAAAACATCATTAATAAAGGGGATTACAGACATTTTTCAAACCAAATGGCCTGAGAAAGAAAATCTGGAATACAATCTCACCACATTTCAACGTTTGCAACATTCCAAGCATAACGGGCTAAACAATGAGCCGCCGTATTACCTTCTCTATAGATATGAGTGAAGGAGAAAGAACTAAAATAACTTGAGATCTTTGCAATTTCTCCAAATAACACACCAAGGATAGAATCTGTCAAATTACGTAGGACTTTGTCAAATTTCTACAAAAAGTTTCCCCTATAAATCCCCCCTAATGCCATTCATTAGCTTTCATCATAACAGGTCTTGAACATTTCTCTGTGAGTGTTTTATACAGAGAGGGGTCTTGATCTTGAAAGTATTGGGACAAAAAGAGAGAAAGACAATAATAAAAATGTCTCAGTTTACGAACCCTTTCTTAGTTCTTTCTCTTTTTGCCTTTGCTCCCCTTTGCTGCTTCTCTAGCAAGACTTTTTGGAGAATAATAAACTCAAGATTCATTTTGTAGCTCCATATCTCCAGAATCTTGGGCTAGATTTGTGGGATTGGTTGTATCCTTATTTGAGGAACATAGCGTGATTAATGGTTTCCTATAACCCCCCCCCCCAAATGAAGCTGCGGGACGAGGCTTAATTTGCTTCGGTTGAATTCATAAGCTAGCTGGTCCAAAGATTTTTGTAAAAATGGTTTGCAGCTTAGAGGGTACGTGTTTTGTGCGAAGGAAACCTTGTTGGACTTTTTCTCTAATGAAGTGGAAATCAACTTCAATATGCTTGCTGTGGGCATGAAAAAGGGGATTTGCTGCCATGTAGATAGCACTTTGATTGTCAACAAGAAGAAGAGGAGAACGTGGTTGGAGAATGCTTAGATTGTAACGCCCTGACCTCAGAGGTCCAGGGAGTTAACTCCTGTTACCTAATAATTAACTTCAATAATACTAATATATTTCCAAAATCCAAATATACTTACAATGGCTCCAGATCAAATATAAACACTTCTAATTTAAGAGAATAACTTTAGACCGGTTGGTCTAATAATCCTCAAATAATAGCCCTCTATTGGGCTGTTAACAAGTAGACTCTCCATTCTAATTTTGATGTGCCTGCATCCTACATGAAAACTTGCACCACGGAACCATCCTCTCCCCTCTCCCCCCTTCTCATCCTCTCGCAACAAAACCCACTGCCTCTCCCCCATCTCATCCTCACGCATGAAAGCCGCTGCCACCGCCACCGACCCTACGTCAAAATCCACGAAACCCGTTGAAATCCTCTCGCATGAAACCCACCCCCAATCATTTCGCAGATCTCAAATTGTCGTAGCCATTGTCTAGAATACCCATCACTGGAAGACTAAAAGGGCAATCCTTTTCTTTCTTCGCTCTCTTCCTGAGTCGAACCTTAGGGTGGCTCGTGAGGGACAACTCGTTAAGATCACTAGGGTACCAACCATTTCTCTCTTCCTTTATCTTTATTCTTTCCTTTTGCTGGGTTAGTTAAGATTTTTCGTGTGGCACCTTTCTAGTTTTGGTTTGTGTTTGGTTGCTGAGAAAATAAGGTGGAAGGAGGTTTAATATGAAATTGGCAGTGTTTAGGTAACTTTTGGTTTCGTTTCATCAAAAAGAAAAGTAAAAACCATCAATGTGGAAACTCATGTCCAAAATAGAGAGGAAAATAACGCATTTCCTTCTAACCAGTCATGGGTATTCTTAAAAAGTTGAGTTATTCTTACTGGGCTCTCTCTCTCTCAATTGAAACTATTACTGGAGTTCTTCTTGGTTGCATCTTTGCCTTCTTTCATTTGTCCAGTTTTTCTTTCTTCTTTTTCTAGTTAAATTCTCCGAGTTGGAGGAGTTGGCCTTATTTCATACCATGGGGTTTCTTAAAATGTGGGTTTGATTTTTCATAGTATGAAAAATCTCATGCATATGGACAGGATTTTCCTAGATGCTACAAGTGAGATTACCTAAAGTATTAAAATTGAAAGGACAGATCAAGTTTATCAGCAGAAAGAATGAGTTTTAGGTTAACTTTTGTTTGCATGTCTAGATTGAACCAGCATGACGCCCATCGTGTTCGAAGTGGAGAGACGGGTGACGAGATATGGGTGACTCCAGATGGAGATGGGCGATAGAAAAAATAAACACGAGGAGATGGGCGACGGGAATGATGGGGAGATGGGTTCACTTTGTCCAAATTGGCATTGGGTTCGCTATGGCAGTGAGGCGAAGATGTTGTTCTTGATAAGAGAGAAACCGAGAGGAATCGAAACAGAGAGAGAGGAATTTCTGAATATACCTCTATTCATTAAGATTAAAATGAATAATATGTACAGTAAAGTTTATATACTTGGTATAGATAACAACTAAAGTGCATTCTAACTTATAGTGCACGTGAGTGTAGACAACTAGTTAATTACAATATATGCTAATAGCCCCCCTCAAGCTGGAATGGTAAGATGAATTACACCCAGCTTGCACAAAAGATTACAAAATCTAGTTGAAACTAATGGTTTAGTAAAAAAATCTGCTAGTTGATGTTCAGCAGCAATATGAAGAGTTACAAGCTTTTTAGTTTGAACCATATCTCTAACGATGTGGCAGTCGATGTCGATGTGCTTAGTGCGTTCATGAAACACTGGATTAGCAGCGATGTGGAGTGCTGCTTGGCTGTCACAGTAGAGAACTGGTGGTGAAGAAAACTGGACTCCAAAGTCTCGGAAAAGGGAGATGAGCCACTTGAGTTCACAGCAGGTTGATGCCATAGAGCGATATTCAGCCTCTGCGGATGATCGGGAAACAGTGACTTGCTTTTTGGATTTCCAGGAGATTAAAGAATCTCCAAGAAAAATACAAAAGCCAGTAACCGAGTGTCTGGAATCTGGACAGGTGGCCCAATCAGAGTCACAAAATCCTTTTAGCTGTAAGTTTGAGTTACTGGGGAAGAATAGACTTTGTCTTGCAGTAGCCTTGATGTATCTCACAACACGAACTGCTGCATCATGATGGGACTGGCGAGGTTGGTCCATGAATTGACTCAATGTTGCAACAGAAAAAGACAAGTCAGGTCTAGTAAGAGTTAAATAAAGAAGATGACCAATTAAGCGTCTATAAGAGGCTGGATTATCAAGTAAAGGACCTCCAGAATCAGTTTTAGAAAGTCTAAGGTTTGGGTCCATTGGACTGCCAATAGGTTTGGTAGCTAATAAGCCAGCATCAGAAATAATTTCAAGTGCATATTTTCTCTGAGAAAGAGATATGCCCTTAGTGGAGCGTGCAACTTCCAAGCCCAAAAAATATTTCAAAGAACCAAGATCTTTTAATTTGAAATGCAAATTGAGAAAATGTTTAAGATCAGTAACAGATGGGGAATGATTAGAAGCAATGACAATATCGTCAACATAAACCAATAAAAAAATAAAAAATGCACCAGAACATTTTGTAAATAAAGAGTAATCAGATTTTGATTGAATGAACCCATAATCAGTGAGTGTAGATGAAAATTTAGAGAACCATTGTCTGGAGGCTTGTTTCAAGCCATATAAAGATTTGAGTAACTTACAAACCCGAGTAACTCTAGGTTTAGAAAAACCTGGAAGAAGCTTCATATACACAACTTCATCTAAAGTGCCATGAAGGAATGCATTATGGACATCCAATTGATGCAGTTCCCAGTTATTAATAGCAGCTAGGGCAAGAAAACAGGGAACAGTAGTTAGTTTTGCAACAGGTGAAAAAGTATCAAAATAATCAATACCTTCGCGTTGAGTGTATCCTTTTGCAACTAAACGAGCCTTATATCTTTCTAAAGTTCCATCAGATTTTAATTTACACTTGTAAACCCATTTACAACCAATTGGTTGCTGTCCAGGGGGTAATTCAGTGAGGATCCATGTTTTATTTTCTTCAAGAGCATTAATCTCGGCTGCCATGGCATCCCTCCAATGGGGGTATGAGATGGCTTGATGAAAAAATTGTGGTTCATAAATTGAGTCAACAGAAGCACAAAAATGTTGATAAGAAGGTGAAAATTTAGAATATGACAGATAAGAAGAGATAGGATAAAGAATACCTGAAGAAGATTGAGTCATGTTGGCATTGGAAAGTAAAGAACAGTGATAATGATGTAAATAGTTAGGTGTTTTTCTAATTCTTGTAGATCTTCGGAGAGGGACAGGTGTTGTGGTATTTGAAGTGGAATCATTAGAGGAGAGGGAAGAAAGTGGGATATGGGGGGGGGGGGAAGGGGAACTAGAAATTAAAGGAGATGGAAGTGAAACATCGGGAAAGGGAATGGGTAAAACAGGTTCAAGGGAAGGAGAAATATTATGAGTGTCAAGTGTTAAGTGATGATATGGAGAATTTGATTTAAATGGGAAAAGTTGTTCATGAAATATGACATCTCGAGAAATAAGAATTTTATGAGTGTGAAGATTATAAAGTTTGTATCCTTTTATGCCAGGGGGATAGCCAAGAAAAACACAAACTTGGGCTCGGGCAGAAAATTTATGTGATAGAGAAGTGCCAAGAGAAGAAGCATAACAAAGGCAACCAAAGGTTTTAAGATGATTATATTTAGGTTTGACATCAAAAAGTATTTCATAGGGTGATTTGTTATTTAAAACAGGTGTTGGTATTCTATTAATAAGATAAACAGCAGTGAGGATACAGTCACTCCAAAAATGTAATGAAATATTAGATTGAAAACGAAGAGATCTAGCAACATTAAGAATATGTTGATGTTTTCTTTCAACAATAGCATTTTGTTGAGGAGTGTAGACACAACTATGTTGATGTATAACCCTTTTACTAGAAAAAAAATGTTTCATATCAAATTCTAAACCATTATCAGTGCGGACAGATTTTATTTTAGTATTAAATTGTGTTTCCACAAAAATGAAGAATGATTGTAAATATGATCGCGTTTCAGATTTAGATTTTAACAAATAGATCCAAGTACAACGACTATAGTCATCTACAATAGTGAGGAAAATTTTGAAACCATCATAGGAAGTAGTTGAAAATGGGCCCCATATATCACAATGAATTAGTTCAAAAACAGAACTAGTAGTAGAAGAACTTAAAGGAAAAGAAAGCCGTTTCTGTTTAGCAAGTGGACAGATAGCACAATGAGTATGATTTGTATTTGTAGAGCAAGGTATATCAGAAGCTAAGGCATGTAATCTAGAATCAGAAATATGTCCCAAACGACAATGCCAAAGGTAAGAGTTGTGTGTAACAGCATTACAATTAAAAAAAGTGTTTGCATTACAAGAAAAAGAACTGCTGGAAGTATGCAGTAAATGATATAAACCATGAGAAATTTGAGCTACTCCAACGTCCTCCAATTGAAGAGGTCCTGGATGTAGCAAAGATCATGTAAAAAAATGAGAAAACAAGATAATTGGGAAGTTAATTTACTAACAGAGACAAGATTGAATGTAAATGTAGGAACATAAAGAACATTATCTAAGACTAAAGACTCAGAGAGTCTGACCGTGCCTTTGTGTGTGACTCGAATGTAAGAACCATTAGGTAGTTTTACAGAGATATTAACGGCAATGGGTGGTGATGTAAAAAATGAAAGGGAACTAATCATATGATCACTTGCTCTAGAATCAAGAATCCAAGATTGTGAATGAAATGCAAGTGTGTCAACAATAGAAAATATGGAAGATATACCTGAGAGAGGTGCTGCATATGTCGATGGTGTAGTGGAGGTAGTACCATCAAGAGGTATTATACCTACTTGATTCACAGATGAGTTATTAGTTTTAGTATGTAAAAGATTAATAAGTTGTTGACATTGCTCTGGGGAAAATGGAAAAGGTGGAGCCATAACCGAATTAGGGACAGATTGGTTAGCAACAGCAGGATTGGCAGTGGCCTGATTAGGGTTTCGAGACTTAGCTTTATATCCTGGTGGATAACCATGGATCTTAAAGCATTTGTCAGTAGTATGGCCTAAGAGGCCACAATGTGTACAGTAAGGGCGTTCCTTACGGAGGGTCGATGGCTTACCAGTCCTTGATCCAACAACCGAAGACTTCATCTGACTAGAATCACGATTAGTTAACATAGCAACAGCTTCATTAGAGGATAAAGAATCAGAATAAATTTCTCGCTGCTTTTCCTCTTGAAGGATGAGCGAGAATAATTTGTTAATTGGGGGAAAAGGATCAGAAATCAAGATTTGACTACGTAAATGTGCGTAAGACTCATTAAGTTCCATTAGAAATTGTAGGACATAGTCTTCTTGTTGATATTCAACAATCCGCTTGATAGCGCCACAAGAACAAAGGGGCATCGGACGAAAATGAACCATTTCTTCCCAAAAACTTTTCAATCTTGTGAAATAAGAACTTACAGAGGCATCGGCTTGTGACAAGGAAGCAATAGCCTTCCGGCTCTGTGCAAACCATTCCTTCAAATCATTCCACATCTCTTCCGCAGAATCGATGTAAAGAACGGAAGAAGCGATTTCTTTGGACAGAGCATTAAGCAACCAAGAAAGCACAACCGTATTGCACCGAATCCAAGCGTGGTACATAGGATCGGTCTCAGTAGGTTTGGGAAAAACACCATCGATGAAACAGAGTTTGTTTTTCGCAATGAGTGCCATAGACATGGATCGGTGCCATGTGAGAAAATTATCCCTAGTAAGGGGTTGGGAAACAAGGATCGCGCCAGGATGATCTCCGCTCTGAAGGTAGTATGGATTTGAATAATCCACAGAAGGAGGAGGGGCGATCGGGGGTGGAAGTGGGGGGCGAGGAGGGCAAGGAGGAGGCGTATCGTTAGTCGAATCAGTCATGACAGTGGCGGCTAGGGTTTTGCAACTGATACCATGATAAGAGAGAAACTGAGAGGAATCGAAACAGAGAGAGAGGAATTTCTGAATATACCTCTATTCATTAAGATTAAAATGAATAATATGTACAGTAAAGTTTATATACTCGGTACAGATAACAACTAAAGTGCATTCTAACTTATAGTGCATGTGAGTGTAGACAACTAGTTAATTACAATATATGCTAATAGTTCTCATTCGGGCTCAAAAACAATTTATGAAGGGGTGAGGAAAAGATGTAAGAGGAAATTCAGTGTAATGAGCTTATCGTAGTTTCACTAAAATTGCTGATATGGCGCACATTTATTGTTGGTTGTTTATGCCTCAACAACAGATGGACCACTTTTGAGCGGAACTCCTAATTTAATTAACCACACATACTCATATATTAGATCCTCAATACAGTAATCCAAATATAATAGATCAACTTCTCTACATGTCTCATATATCATAATAGAATGAAATAGAATTTACATAAGTCTCCATAAACCACCTAAACATACTGAAATCAATCTACTAAATAAATAATCCACCAATGACACTAATACCCCGAGGTACCCAACTACTATCCACAACTAATCTTGCCCACAAACTCTATTACTGATCCTCAGCAGAACCATCAAAACCATCTGAAAATATTGTAAAGATAAATGGGTGAGTTATCAACAACTCAGTTAGTAGAGGGCATATACTAGCATGTAAACATGAACAATTACAAAATTCCATATACAAAACAAAACATTAACTTTCAAAATGCAGAAACAACATATTTACTTTCAGAATGCATAAATCAAAACTTGTTACAAAACATTAGAGCGAAACTTCCATAAAACTTTATTATTAAAAAATCTTTTGACATATCATAAACTAAGACATTATCTTTATATTATATCTGAGCATTACCATGTTTAATCCCCATGGTAGGGTAATAAACCACCATTATACCTGTGACTAGGCAGTATACCATGTTTCATCCCCGTAATAGGCTTATAAACCACCATTATACCCGTGACTGGACTATAATGAAAACTAAACAGAATATCATCAGAACCAGATCATATTCAGATACAGAATCAAAAATTCATGTCAACGTTTTTCAAAGGTCACATCATATCAAAGCAAAGTACTGAATAGTTTTAGATCATTTCACATATTCAAGAATAACATAAACAAAGCTTTTTCATTTAATCAAAGCAAAACTTTTTGGATCTCATATTCACTCTTTTTCATAGTTCAGAAATAGAATGCTAAAAATCAGATCATGTCTACACCGGTCATGACAAAAAGTACTTCATTCTTATACAGATTTCGTGAGTAAATGCAAAAAAACTAACTGAAGTTGTTTCACATTTCTTTTCAAAACAAACATGCATATTTTAAAAATCAATCTCGTTTCATTTTCTTTTTATGCAAAGACTAATATAGGAACCCCACTTACTTGATTCATGCATAGAGTTTACCTAAGCTTTGGACTCGAGCTCTATCAATGTCACAACCTAAATAAAAAATTATTCACTATCATGTTAATAACTCATATCCGATCGTCAACTTAATTAACAAAATCATAATAATCAATTTATCACAATCAAAGGCAAAGTTCAAATGTGATTGAGAGGCAAAAAAAAATATGGACAGATTAGACATATATGACAACAGATATGTCTAAAATTAAATATGAACTTGAATAGCATATATTTATAAAGAATGCTCATAACAAGTTACAAATTAATAAGCATCTGAAAACACTCTTACAGAGAGAGTACATATACGCATAGATCATATAAGACACTAAATATTCACTTGAAAATTTTATTACAATAATAAATTCACTGTAGTCTCTCAAGAATTGTGTAAACAATATTCAAAATTGTAAAATAGTGTCTTATGATGGTACTAAAATTTTCCAAAAATCACATAAATTTTTTATAGGGGCGTTAATAAATACTGGAAAAAGAAAGAAAACAAAAAAGAGTCTTTTTGAGCCCTCACATGCCGCCTGATGCTTGTGGGCCTCGTCTTGGCTGGAGGAGAAATCATCTTCAACCTCCAGCTGGGTTTGTTACGGGTTGTGGGTCATTTGGTTCGGGTCAACAAGTTCCTATATGGATTTTTCTCAATTCCTTGCAATTTTTGGGTAAAAAAACAAATTTTATTTATCGTAAAAAATATTTAGAACTCGAAAAACACATATATGGTGTTTTAAAACAATGGGTATCAATATTTACCCTAGTTTTTGTAAAACACAAATTCGGGACAAAAGGACGAAATAGTAGCATATGCGGTCAGTAGACAACATCCTAGAAATATGTTTTGATAAACATTTAATAGTGACTCTTTTGTTTGGAAAAGCATCACATCAGCTAGACTTCTTCTACTAGAAGGTTTAATATGGAAAGTAGGCAATGGTCAGAGTATTAAAATCTGGTTTGATAGATGGATCCCCTCTCCATCATCCTTCAAAATTCAATCTGCTCCAAAAGTACTGCCTCAAGAAGCAAATGTGGCCTCTCTCATTGATCAAGATCTACATAGTTGGAATAAGCCTTTAATCCAAGAATGCTTCAACCCTGCTGAAGCAGCAATTTTCTCGAAGATGCACATAAGCCCCTGCAACAGAAATGACAAATTGACCTGGAGATGCACTGTCGATGGTAAATTCTCTGTGAGGTCTGCATATCACCTCCAAATGGCCCTCAATACAGAAAATTTGGGACAATCCTCGGTGAATAACCAAAACACAGAAGTCTGGAATCGAATTTGGAAACTTCAGGTCCCAAACGGGCTCAAAACTTTTCTCTGGAGAGTTGCCAAAGACATAGTTCCCACAAAAATGAATCTACATAGGAAAAAAATTGTTGAATCACCTATGTGTCCAATCTGCTTATTCGCACCTAAAACCACTTCTCATGCTCTCTGGTCATGTATTGTAGCGCAGGATGTGTGGAGTTGTAGCTCAAAAAGACTTCAAAAATGTAATATGGATGAGGCTCCTTTTAAGGTAACTCTGGATCATCTCCTCTCTTCCCTTCCAGAGGAGGAATATCAAATATTGGCTTTCACATTAAGGCATATTTGGTTCAGAAGAAACAAATGGATTTTTGAAGCTCAATTCTCCTCCCCCCAACAAATCACAAACACGGTCTCCACTAGCATTTTAGAATTACATTTGCAAGATAGTCCCTCTAAGCAGAAAAGCACTCAAGCTCATCTGTCATCACAGTGGACTAAGCCACCTTCTGGTTGTATAAGGTGAACTGGGATGCAGTCATAGATAAAGTTCAATGTAGGATCGGTATTGGAGTTATTGTCAAAGATAGTGAAGGACTTGTTGCAGCCACTCTCAGATCTTCAAGAGATTCCTTCCCGGATCCAGCATTGGAGGAAGCTTTGGCAGCATTAAGAGCAACTCAATTCTGTATAGAGTTGGGACTCTCCAGTATAATACTTGAAGGGGACTCATTGGCGGTGGTTAACTTGATCATTGGAAAGGAGGAAAAGTGGAGCTCAACGGGGTTAATATGTAAAGATATCCAACTATTGTTAAATCAATTTAGATCATGGTCTGTTAAGCATGTATCTAGACAGGTCAATGTAGTGGCCGATTGTTTGGCCAAAAGCTCTTTAGAATGTACTGAAGATTCTATTCATGTAGAGGATTATCCTCATTGCATTCAAAACCTTTTGAGGTGAATTATGAATATGAAGTATGATTTTCTCAAAAAAAAAAAAGATGAACATTTAATGAATTAAAAAAATATTTCAATTATTAATTCTACAACATATTTGGCCTTTTGCGGCCAACTTTTTTCCAGCGACTCATAACTTGCCGCAAATACTTACTTTTACACACAATGTTAATGCATCGAAGTTTTTCTTGATGTAATCATCACTGAAAGCCTTTTTTTTTCAATCAAAAGCATGTCGCCGCCAATATTCTTGACAAAAAAAGTCAATTTTGACAATTTTTTGACATTTTACAATGACATTCAATTGCCGCTAATGTTATTGAGTTAAATTAGTTATTCGCGACGATTTAAACCGCCGCAAAAGTTGAAAATTTAAAACATAAATCTGCTTCCCTTTATTTTTCTCCACCCTCTCTCTCTCTCTCTCTCTCCAGCCCGATGCCCTCTTTTTCTTCTTTGAGTTTTTCGTCGCTTGTCCCCACATCGTCACCCCTCTACGGCACTGTCGTCGCCTTGTCTAGCCAGTGAGTCTCTCTCCTCCGTATCTCTCTTTCTGACTCTCCATCTGTGTGTCTTTCCCTTGCTCTCTCTCTCTCTCTCAATGATTAGGTTTCCTCACCATCATGCCGCCATAGCCTAAGGTATTCTACCGCCTACTCCAGCTCGATCTCCAATTGTAAGCTCTCTCTATCTCTCTCCCTCAGTCTCTTCTCTCTCAACTCCAATGTAAGAGATCCCCTATATTTTCTACTTTGTTCGTTTCCCTTTTTTTAAAAGGTGTTTCTTTTCTATTTCCAAGCCTTATAAACTTGCAGGTTCTATTGGTACCGTAGAAATAAATGCTTTTATTTACATGAACCTCACTACTTTGGTGTTTTTCATGTTTACGCCTCTTATGAATTGGACGTGCTGCTCTAAATTATGATGCACTCTACTTGTTTGTTCAAAGTTTGAAAAGAATGCAATTAGACAGATTATTTATTGGTGTGATTTTCACTTGAGCTCAAAATGAGTTAAGTTGCATCCATAAAGTGCATGCATAGTACCTAACTTCATGAGTTAAAATGCTGTAAAAGATGCAGTTTTTATCACTCACATATGTTGATCGATTAATATATTGAAATGCATCTATTGTTTTCAATAAGTATATGCATGTATTTATCTGTTGTAAACTTTATACAATGTAAAAATATTAGACTTCATTTAATGGTTGATTCACAGATTTTTGGCTTACTGTGGCTAGTTTTCAAACCTCCTACGCCTTTGTTTCCTTGTTTTAGAAGCATTAATTCTTGGGTAAGGGGAGAGTCTAAATGCAACCACTTCAAAATTAGATAGCTTAAGGCTTTTGGTTTAGGCTCAACAAGTTTGTGCTTTGTTCTTTTTTTGTTTTGTTATGTATTTGGTATGTGTGCACCTGTAAGTGGGCTTTCATGCTTATAAATACATATGTGAGTATTATCTATCAAAGTCATGCTTATAAATACATAGTCTCGCTTGTCTATGGTTTTTGAACTAATTCTGTTATATAACTCCTAATAATTTCTTGATGTTGGATAGGTAATGGTTTCCTACTAAGGTTTACATTCATTGACTTTCTATGTTCATTAACAATTCAATTGCAATTGCATTACATAGTTTTATGATTCAAATATCCATACTCACGAAAGAATTGTTTCTCTTGAAATAATAAAAGCCCCATTTTTTTCTTTAGCTTGATGTTGGAATTTATGACAGCAAGCTTGTTGACCTGAAGTGAAATAACTAGCTCATATTAATCTTGAAAGCAATACATGCCAGAATCCCCATCCCTTGTTCACCTGAGGTGAAATATTCTTTGTAATCAATAATATTACTTGATATTCAAATCTTTACGACAATCGGCAATATTACTTGATATTCAAATCTTTTCTCAAGTACATTTACAACAATCAGCAATATTACTTGATATTCAAATCTTTTTCTTAAATTTAAAATCTGTAAATAATTATGGATTAATGTGTATAATTTCATGGTAGAAAGGGAAATCAGATTTTACTTAATAAAAAAAAAGGCAAATCAAATTTCATAGTATAGTCGAAATCATTTTGCATATTATCTATGGACTTATAAACTTAGAAGCCTACTATCCCCTGCACCTTATGGATATTACTTCATTCACTCATTGGGATTGAATTAAAATGCTACTCACCTATTAAATTGGTAAACTATCATATTGTTTCTATATATTTTTGTCTATATGCTTTTGTTTTGATTTCTGTATTATTGCTCGCTAGACCCTTAGCTCTTATACCATGTACTCTGTTGAGTATAAATATTATAAACCACTTGCAAGTGGTGCATGAAAGCTTCGCTCTTATATCATGTACTTATAGTATGCTCCATCTGTGTTCTTTACAAGTGACGAATGAGTCCCTTGTTCTATTATCTTTCCATCATGTAAAACTGATATTTGGTTTGCATTTTTTTTTTTATTGACAGCCTATGTGCTACCACAACTATTGTCATGTTCTTCATCAATCTGTCTAGAGTTTGTTGCACCACACACTCTGACTCCACACCTAGAGCATGAGTGGCTTCATCTAATAACAAGATTTTCGAGTTCTTGAGAATGGCTCGAGTAGTTGCACTCCATGTTCACCTACTTTAGTAGAGTAGCCTTCAGTAAGTGAACTAACAAATGTGTGAGCATTAGCAAGCTTTGTTCCATTTTGACTTTGATGTCATATTTTTTAAAAGGTAAATCCATCGATTGGGGGGATTTATTGTGGCATGTGCTTTTCATACTCAATTGATTTTTCCTTCGTACAACTTCTCTGTTCTTCGTGCTTTAGACCAAATATGGATGTTTCTCATTTATTGTGATTGTTTGTCTAGGAAGTAAGTATGTCTCGATTTAGTAATTGCCTCTCTTTGTTTGCTGAATTTTGGAGGTTTTGTCTTGCCATGCAAAGTGAGTTTATGTTTGTGTTGAGAAGATATTGTCACGTACCTCCTAGCTGCTCCTCAGGAATTCACATACCAGATCCACAAGAACTCAAGTGCAGTGTGCACAGAACAATGCAACACAAAGAATCCAACATGGATACCATCACACAAGCAAGAACATAGAAGAAGAATCACAATCTTACTATACTAATTGAGAGAGATTTTCGAGCAATCTCCAAGCTCCTTACAGTTCAACTTCACTGAAATCTTCAATACCTTCTACGTACACAGTACCTCCTTTTATAGGAAAATGTTAACAGAACTAACAGACTGACTCGAGCAGAACTTTCCTATTTAATAAGAAATGAAAACAACACCATCCCAAACCATTCTTATAACCTATGACTTATTCAAAACGAACTGTTTCATTAAAACCCAACACCTTTGCTGCGCACAGTTTCATTACTCCTTGCATCCTGCTCAACTGCGCATTGTTTTATTAACACCACAGCACACCATATTACATTGCTATTAATACCGTTACTTGCTGAGTGTTTACGCAACTGCTGCTTGATTCTTCAACCCAGATCCACACATGACATTCTCCCCCCCCCTTAAAGGTTCTTGGAATCTTTAGGACCAGCCCCCACCTAGCTCACTAACACCTCAGTTATAGCATGGTTACCCTTCTGCTGCATTCTCGTAGCCAGTATCTCCCGTGGCTCAGGTTGCAAGTGGCCACTAGAATCAGTTGGGGTTAAGGTTGATAAGGGAATGATATGTTGCCCCACCTTCTTCTTTAAGCAAGAAACAGGGAAAACATGATGAATTTTGGAAGATGATGGCAAATCAAGTTTATAAGCCACTGACCCCACTTTCTGCAGAATTGGAAATGGCCTATAAAACCTTGGAGCAAGTTTCATGTTGTGACGCATAGCCACAATCTTCTACCTATAAGGCTGAAGTCTTAAGAAGACCCAGTCACCCACCAGAAAAGACCTTTATGTTCTTCCTTTATCAATAAAAAACTTCATCCTGTGTTGTGCCTTCTCCATATTATCTCTTAACAAACTCAGCAATTCATCCCTTGTTCTTAACTGCTGATCCACAACATCATTAGAGGAAATGCCAGGCACATAAGAAATGAGTTTAGGAGGACCATAACCACAAAGGGCCTCAAAGGGAGTAAGTTGAATGGAGGAATGTAGAGTAGTGTTATAACACCACTCAACCATAGCCATCCATGAATTCCACTGCTTTGGTTGTTGACTGCAATAACATCTCAAGTAACCTTCCATGCATTTATTTAATGCTTCTGTCTGTCCATTAGATTGAGGATGGTAGGAAGATGTAAAATCCAAGGAAATACCTTGCAAGAGAAACAACTGTTTCCAGAATGAATTTGTGAAAACTGCATCTCTGTCAGAAACTATGGATCGAGGTAAACCATGCAACTCGAAAACCCCATTAAAAAATATATTAGCTACCTTAATAGTTGTGTAGGGGTGTGAGAGGGTAAAGAAATGATCAAATCTAGTCAATCTATCCACTACAGACAATACTATAGAAAGCCCATTAGAAAGAGGTAAGCCCTCAATAAAATCTATGGATATATCCAGCCATAGAGAGTTAGGAACAGGTAAGGGTTGCAGCTAGGGTACTTCACAAGTTTCACTCTTACTGACTTCATAAGTTTCACATTCATTGACTAACTTCCTCACATCCTTTCTCATACCTGGCCACCAAAAATTCCTTCGTGCCCTCTGAAGAGTCTTGTGATAACTCACATGGCCCGCTTGTGGGTTTTCGTGAATATCTTGCAATATCTTAGACAAAATAGATTAAGAATGGACCATAACCAATTTCCCCTTTCTGAGTACCAACCCTTGTTGAGCAGAAAAATGTTTTGGACCTTACTGCAATTTAAGAACCAAATCAACATACTCAGGACATAAGGAATAACTATCTTTGAGTTCTTCAATCCATAAAGGAGTGGGAAAAGAGATCATAGCAACCACAACATGTACTTCCTCATTTTTCCTTGAAAGAGCATTAGCAACCAGATTCTCTTTACCCTTTTTATAATCCATTGTGAAATCATAACCAATGAGTTTGGAAATCCATTTATGTTGTGCCTCAATACTGATTTTCTGTTCCACCAAAAACATAAGAGCCTGTTGTTCAGTTTTGATCTTAAAGGAATGGCCCAATAGATAAGGTCTCCATCTCTGAACAACAGACACTAAAGCCAGAAGTTCTTTTTCGTATGTTGATAATAGCAAGGCTTTTCCCTTCAAAGTATTGGTATAAAAAGCTATGGGTTGAGACTCCTGCATCAAGACTGCCCCAAAACCCACCTTAGAAGCATCACATTCAATGGTGGAAACTGTGATGCCCCCAATCCGCGTTTGGGATGGAACGAAGACTTCGAGCGTCGGGACATGCAATACAAGGTTACATACCCCCGTACTTGACAGTTAATATGCAATGTATCCTAGTATGCAACTAGCAGTATGCAATAATCGCAACGGAAATAAAAGGTTAAAATGTAAGATATGCCAAAATAACTAAAAACATCCCAACTTCATTAGAAAATCATCATGATCAAAATACCAATGTAGCATAGACTTATATACAAACTCATATTATTCTCTTCATGTGATCTATAGCATGAAGGACTCGGGCTATAAGTATCAGCATTAAATCTAGCTTCCTCACAAAATCTGGCTCCTCCTCAAACATACAGATCCAGTGCTCCATCAATCCCATCCTGGTCGATTCCTGACACAACTTCTATCGTTCCGAGTGGAATGATAGTGGTCCCATAAAAGGGTGAGATTTACTCGAAATTTCAGTAAGTTAAACACCTAACTAGCACAAAGATAAATCAAACATGAAAAATAATAAATATGTAATGCATGAGATTAGAAAATCAATATGCATGTCTCCCATCCATATTCCTTAACATCTTTTAAAAAAATATGGAGACATGGGTTTTTATTCAGTAAATAATTTCGTCATCATTTTTGAGAAAACATAACTTCTTCATAAAAATTTCATCATAAACTTTCATCATTATCTTAATAATAATATAACGTGTGGTATGCCACAGTTCCCCATATGCACTGTGAGTACCTGCCGGTGACCGTAGTACAACTCTCGTTGAAACTACGTTATCTATAAACTCGTTCTCAATGCATTGGTAAATATAACATAACATCATAAAATTCATAACGTGTACACCCACTAGCATTAGGTGTCATAACATGTTGATTTCGCTCCGGTGTTCTTTAAAAAGAACCCATTCAAAACCTGTTGACTGTTCTTCGTCAACCCAGGGGTTACCACTCCATTATTAAATACTCCAGAGTGGACAGATGAGTTCCACCAGGATAATTCCCCATCCTGGCCTTTGGGGTCGTGACAAAATGATTTTCATGCTATATTTTGGAAAATATTTCTCATGACATGTGCGTATGCAGTAAATTTCATACAAAAATGACATTTATAAATGTAATATGCAAAAATGATAAAAATATCACATGTCATGTAGCTATGCACTCAATGTATTATATAAAATAATAATTTATGCTTAAAAATGATAATTGAAATATGAAATGAGTATTTATCAATAATTCATAAATAATCTATCAAGGTGTAAGTTAGAGGTCAACTTACAAACTTTTGGGAAAATTCGAAATTAGCGTCGTAGCTGCGTAAATCATGTGTATACTAAGTTAGGGTTAATACTCTTATGGATAGATTCAAAATCAAAGGTTTTAAAAATTGAGTATTTACAAGAATATCCCTAGACTTTGTAAAATTTCCATTTAAACCCTAGATTTTCACTAATTGTAAACGAACTCTAAATTGAACCAAATTTCATGGATTACATATTTTTGGAATTATAAAACCATCTATGTCCTTAGATTTTCAAAATTCAAAGTCCCAACCCGTGGCATTAGTCCCAACCCGTGGCATGCATCCTAGTTGATGCCTATGTATATTTCCAACTATTGATCCCTGTGAATGCATGCATAGGACATTTTATTTAATCACTAATGATCACTACCATATTTAGGGACATTATTAAGCCTAATAATTTAGTAATAAAGTTCATCCTAACACTTAAATCAAAGCTAAGAAATCTTTAATCACCAATATGCTTAAAACCGATTCATGCTTGAAGATCAAAACAAGATAGATTTAAAACCTATCATGGAATGCTTCTAACCACAAATGTAACCTTCCATAATCATGTTAGGATAATGATAGATCATATAAAATCATGCTTAGGACATGCCATGGCTAAATTTCCATTTAAAAACATTCAATCATTCAAACCTTCCTTTAATTGACCCGGTTTTACATTAAGCATTATAACCTTATCAAAACTCAACCAAATTTCGAACCAACACTTGGAAATAAAGCTTGAAATACTAGCTAAGATCAAAAGGAAGAAAAATTACAAATTTAGTGGCCTTCCAAGCACTCTAGACTGCCTTACACAAGAATACTCAAGAACTCACTAAAACTCACTTGGTTTGCACTCTATTGATTTCTAAGAGGGGGAAATGCTCTCAAGGCTCAAGAGGATTCTTGGAGCTGTGGTGTGAGTGAAATTAGAAGGGAATGGAAGTATTTCTAGGAGGCAAAGGGGTGAGGGGCGTTGGCTTGGGTGCTTGGTGATTGGGTGAAGTGGGAGGTGCTCAAATCTGCTTGCATGAGCTTAGGTCATCTTGTGCAGGGGGAATAATGGCCTAAAACCACCATGATTTCCTCTCCACAGTTGCTATATTGATCTTAAAAGTCAGGTCTGGTTGTGGGGCATCATTTAGATGACAGGAAAATCATCAAACAACCCTTGAAAACAGGTGGATGGAGATAGTTTTGTGGTGGCAAAAAATCAATTTGGTTTTGGATGATTTTGGGTAGCAAAAATGAGTCAAAATCCTTCATGATGGTCATGGGACTTCTTTTTTATTGGGTGGAAAAGGAGGTGGCGTGGGGTGGTGGTGCAAATCATGGCAGAAGGCTGGGTCAAATCCAATCCAAGTGGTTCTTACACAAACTAGACCAATGTGCACCCGGTTTGGTTCAAGGAATTGGTTTGTACAACTAATTTCGTCCAAGGCTCAAATTGACTTTGGTAAGGTCTCATGAGGTGTTTAAGGACCAGATTAATTTTGAGGAAAAACCACAAAAATGTTGGACCCAAGGCCAAACAGTTCAAGCATTATAAAGGGCAATGCACAAAACCAATTGAAGTATGGTTTGGGCTTGTTATGCAATTTTTCATAATCACATGTGGGACGGTTTAGCTAGGTCATTAATAGGGTCTTAATAAATTTTTAAAGAAGTATTAATTCAAGAAAATTTGAATTAAAAAGTTTAAGAAAAGATTAAGCATGATTAAGCTTCAAGCATGGCTTAAAGTGCACTAACCTCAAGTATGATGGTTAATGGTCTTAGCCAATTTTCAAAACTTAATTTGGGTACTTTGAGTGTGATTTGGGTTTAAGAAAACCAATAGTATGGTGTATTGGACCTTTGGTCTTGAATGAGGAAATGAGCCCAAACACGGTTTTGGGTCATGTGGACTTTAAAATAGCCAAATGTATGGGTTCATAATTTAAGGGCTCTTGGATTTTGAATGAGAGGGCTTCATTTTATAGATTTGTAGGGTTAAAAAGAAAATCTCAAGATCCATTAAATTGGAATTGAAAAGAATTGACTTGGCCTAATTGGGCCATGGGTCCATTCTATACCAAGTTTGGCCCAAAGGCCTTATGCCTTCCTTATAGTTGGGCCATAACTAGTCTTGAATTCCTCAAGGCTTGGTTCAAGGTTTTCTTGGGCTTGGACCATGAATGCTCTAAAGTCCTAAAAGTCTCACCAAAATTACTAATAGGCTTGCCTTTCTAATCCTTAACTCATTAACACTAAGTACCATGATCAACGCTAATCCCACTATCAACCTTAATGTAAGTAATTAACCCATAATTAAGAGCTTAATATCTCCACTCTTACTAAGTTAGGCCCAATAATCTTATGTCATTTTCATTGAGCCTATTTTCTAGAGTCCTCCAAGAAAGGTTTCAAACTTTTTATCTCCCAAGTTGCGCCTATGGTCTTTTTAACATCTTAACATTTGCCCATCGCATCCTAAGTGCATTAGAGGTCTAAAGTTTTATATCCATCAAGTTAGGCGTAATGCCTTGGTGTCTCTCTAAGCCTTTATACCTAAAAAGCTTGAGCCCTTAATAAACCAATCTCTTGGGCCTTCCTAAGTCCATCAAGAATTTTACCCAAATTGCTTAGCCCATTGTTATGGTAACCATCCAATGTGCCATGTGCTATTCCCTTATGGGCCTATTGGCTTGTTATCCTCAAAATTAATAAATCACTAAAAATTCTCCAATTAACTTTCAAAAATTTTATTTTTCTCAAAAATCAATATTGCACTAGAATCTCCTAATAATTCTTCTAAACCCAAAGTATACTTTCTTTTTGCCAAATCAAATATCCAAAATGTTCTTATTCTCAAATAGCTCAACTCCTAATTAACTAGGATTAAGACTACTAAAGTCAAGACCTAAGGGCCTATTTAGGCGGGGTGTTACAAAAACTTTTGTAAAATCTGGCAACCTCAACACAGGAGGATTGCTAACAGCTGCTTTCAATAATTCAAATGCAACAGCAGCCTTATCACTCCAACAAAAAGAATTTTTCTTCAATAAATCTGTTAAGGGAGCTGCTATAGATCCATATCCTCCAATAAATTTTCTGTAGTAGCCTGTTAATCCTAAAAATCCTCTTAAGGACTTTAAGGTTTTAGGAACAGGCCAATTAACCATAGTTGCAATCTTTGCTGGATCCATCTGTACCCCTTGTCCAGATATAATGTGGCCCAAATACTCAACTTCAGGCACTCCAAACTTGCACTTAGACATCTTGGCAAAAAGAGTATGTTGTTTTAATGTATCTAAAATAATCTTCATATGCAACAAATGTTCAGCAATATCCTTACTGTATATGAGGATTACATCCAAAAAAACCAAGACAAACCTTCTAAAAAAAGGGTTGAAAATGTGGTTCATTAAACCTTGATATGTGACAGGGGCATTAATGAGGCCAAATGGCATTACTAAAAACTCATAACGGCCTTCATGAGTTCTAAAAGTTGTCTTTGGAATATTCCCTTCCCTCATACGAATCTGGTAGTAACTAGCTCCTAAATCTAGTTTTGAAAAATTTCTAGCCCCAAACAATTCATCAAGTAATTCATCTATAACAGGAATAGGAAATTTAGGGCTCTATAATTGATGCACATACGCCAAGTGCCATCAGCTTTCTTAACGAACAACACAGGAGAAGAAAATGGACTTTGGCTAGGTCTGACTATACCAGATTGTAGCAATTCATGAGCAATTTTCTCAATCTCAGATTTCCAGAAATGTGGATACCTATATGGTCGAATTGAAAGAGGAGAAACCCCCTCCTTGAGGTTGATTGGATGGTCAAAAGCTCTTCTTGGGGGCAAGCCAATAGGTTTAGCAAATACATGACTGAACTCCTTGAGTAAGTCAGCCATTGGTCATTTTACACAAACCTCAACAGGTTGCTGCTCAACAGGCATCAACTGCAACAACCAGCTTTGTTTATTCTCAAAATGTGACTTGAATCCTATAACACTAGACATCATCTATATACTGGCAGAATTTAAACCTTGCAAGCTCACCAATTGGCCACCCCACTCAAATTGCATGGACATATCCACAAAATTCCAAGTAATAGAACCCAAGGTTCTTAACCATTGAACCCCAAGGACTACATCACATCCTCCTAATGCTAAAACATGGAAAGGTACAGAAAATCTTGAGCCTTGAATCTTAATGACCTCGAGTCCATTGCCTTGACTCAGAAGCTTTTCCCCATTGGCCACTCTGACCTACAAACTAAAGGCTTGATGAACCATCAATTTAGCATCCTGGACCACTAAAGGCACAAAATTATGTGTGCTCCTAGAATCTACTAGGATTTCAACAGCATAAGAGCTTACACAACCATGTAATTTCATAGCATTCGCACTAATAGAACCAAAAATAACATTGACAGACACTTCTAAGGCATCAGCACCTATAGGACCATGTGTTGTATCTTCAATACACATAGGCTCTTCACTCTTAGACTGGTGTAATGTAATATCCGAGTCTTACTACATAGGTTCTTACATCATTTCTTTAAATTTAATCTCTTAAGTCAAATATTTTTAAGATAAATATTTTTATGATTTTAATATTTTATTATTTTATTTTAAGATATGTGTGCTTTTATTTTTATGAGGGTCATTAAAATAACTTAAGAGTATATTTTTAGATCTTCAAAATATATTTTTCCTAAAGCCCCTACTTTTCTATTTAATTGAAGAGTGGCCCAAATATTTTCCACCGTAGGATAAGCATCTAAGAAGAAAATATTTTTCCATGCACTGATCCACACTGTCCATTCCTTTAGCTTCCAAGAGAAGCTTTGACTTATTTTCTCTCTATGGAAACCGAATCCCTCCTCAAGCCATTCGGATCTCTCCCTCTCTTCTTCTCCTACACGCTGATTCAAGCTTCTAGATTAAGCCAAGGGTAAATTCCCTTCAAGCTCTAAGTGTAAGCTTCTCTACCCACATGAAAGACCCTCTCGGTTTCTCTCTAGCACCGGACGATTTTCTCTTCCTTCTTCAAGCCGATTCTCCATCTCCTCTTAAACATAGAGTTTGACTGAAGCACGTCCAAGGGAGACGAAATTCGTGGCTTGGATCTTTGGTTTTCCTTCTCCTCTTTCGTTCGTGGCTTGCTAAATCAGGTAATACTATGTTTTTCTGACTTCTTATGATTATGGAATTACTAAGTAAGTTTATGCCGTGAATAGGGAGTTTCGGATTTCCTGTGCAAACCTATTCGTATGCAGTAATTTTCTAAGTTGATTTATTCCTTCGTTCCTTCTATTTCATGTCTTAGCTAAGTGGTAATTGGATGGAGGGATAAGAGTGTTGTGTGTGTGCCAAACCATGCTCTATTTTTCTGGGTTATTACTATACATATGCTCTATTTTGGTGTGTGTTCCAGCCGTGTGCATGCCCTGTTGGTTCTAGCCATGTATTTCATCTTGCTTGGTTCCAATAGTAGGTAACTATAAGTTGCTTTGTTGTGTTTATTCCTTAAGATTTATTAAGCCTAAGGCATGTTTTAAATTATCTTGTCTTTAAGTGTTAAGTTAGTGAAGTTGAGGTTATAAATTCTAAGCATACTTTCTTCAAGGTTTACGGCCTAAGTGAGCCACTAAGGATTTTAATTAAACCAGTAAACTTGTCTCGGAAATTCTGGTTTGCCGAATATTGTACCCATTATGTGTGCTGTATTTTCAGAAAAATGAGATGCTTTTCTTAAGTTTTCTATAACTCTAGTATTGTTTAATTATATAGTTGAGATTTTGGTTAAGTGAAGGATGTTTAAGACAATGAATATACTAGAACTTGCTAGCTGCCCATGCAATGTAAAATTTCTAAAATATGTTTTGTTTTGAAGCCTAAATCAGCCATTTCACTACCTTGCTCAACTTCATCCTTTTTGTTCAACCAAAGATGAATTGTAGTATGAAAAACCCATGAAAAGAAGTGACTAAAATCAACCCTTGTAAGCATTGGCTCTTTTATTGGATTTCCTTCCAAAATGATATTGCAAAGTTGTTAAATGCCTTTCTTGATAAAAATTTCTAGATTTGTAGCAAATTCTTGTTCTTTCCTTTTTTTTTTTTAAATAATTCCTACCATTTATGCATTTAATTTATGATTTTCGATCTATCCTTCATGTAGAAAACATTGGCCTTTAGAAAAGATAGCAAGTATGTTAATTATTTCATAAGTTTCTTTAAAATGTTTGGAATGAAGATTTTAATGTTTTGGCCTAGTGCAATGCTTGGTGGGTAGACGAATGGGTTAAGGAAACGTTTAATTCTAAGTTGAAATTTAAGTGAGCATGTGAGCGTATCGATTAACAAGGCTCAAAGTAAGGTGGATGTTAATATATCTATCTCATTTTATTGAATAGGACTAAGAGTTTACTTTCAAGTTCAAATGGATTCGCTAGTAAAGCTCGCAGGTAAGTAGCTATGATCATGCTTCTCACACCATGCTCTCTTTATGAAAGGATATCTCTCTCATTGCAAATGTTTCTCTAAGTAAATGAATATAGTATATACAACCCTTCCTTGATAGCTCCTATTAAGTACCATATCGATTATAATTGTGTGTACATGTATAAAGTAATGCATGCATGTAGATTCTAAGTCATGAGATTTTTATGCATGCTCTCTCAAGAAACCTATGACTATTCCTATATATAGTATAGCATGAAAATGTATCTTGTTCATGAAAATGTATATGCATTGAATTAAGAAAGATGATGAAAAGGTTTAAATGCAAAGGAAATGAAAGGAAATGAAAGTCTCATGTTTTATGCTTCAAGTGATGCTTTAAAGGAGTTTTAAAATGTTCCTATGAATTGATGCTTTAAATGTCCCTGAGAACTGACGTTTTAAAATGTCCCTGAGAACTGACACTTTAAAAGATGTCTTGAAAGATGATGTTTAAGCCATGTTTTTAAATAAAGTTTAAGTTCATGCTTTTAAATGATGTTTATGTTCGTGCTTTTCAACGATGTTCAGCTCATGCTTTTAATTGATGGTTTAAACTTATGTCTTTAAATGACATTTAAGCCTACGCTTTTAAACGAAGTTTAAGCCTATGCTTTTAATTGATGTTTAAGCTTATGCTTTTAAACGATATTTAAGCGTATGCTTTTAAATGATGTTTAAGCCATGCTTTTAATGGTATTTAAGCTCATGCCTTTAAATGATGCTTAAGCTCATGTCTTTAAATGATACTTGAGCTCATGCATTAAGATGATGTGAAAGCTTTAAATGATGTTTAAATTCATGCTTCTAGACAATATTTAAGCTTACTCTTTTAAATAATGTTAAGCTCATGTTTTTAAGTGACGTTCATTTCCTATGAATGAACTATTAAATGAAAATGACTGAAATGAATGAAAGTAGGAAAGGAATGAACTACTTCCCATTGTCCGAAGCCACGCCCCGGTGACTCCACACACACAACCACCATACGCAGCACCTCCATACACAGCCAAAAGCCCAGCTACACCTTCACACCGCAGCAACATTGCCATTTATGACAGTTATCAGTCCTCACATTGGAGTTCATTTCGGTTAGTATGCATGCGGGAATCACGCACATAAGAGAGGAAAGAAAAAAATGAAAAGCTTCAGACAGAAATGCGGCAGCAACAGAAGATGGAAAAAGAAGAAAAAAAGAATGAAAAGCTTGCTTTCGGTGGATGCGAGCTGAAGAAAGAAAAAAATAAAATAAATGATGGGACGTACTCATACTGGACAGCAATGAAGAAGATGCGAATTGTAGCGGAAAACAAAAAGAAAAGAAAAAGGCACGACACTGGGAAGTGGGCGAAAGAATAAATGAACTGGAAAGCCAAAATCTCTTCTGCATGTGGGGAACAAGGCGCACATGGGCAACCAGATGACGAGAAAGAAAACAAAATTGTATTTGGATGTACTTTTTGGCTTTAACACACAGATGCAAACTTTCGGCTATGAGTGGGAGACATAAAGGCTCGGAATTAGGGATGGATGCAAGCAACACTCATTTGCAGTGTTATTTTGAAGCCTATATAAGGGTTTGGAGACAGACGAAAAAACTTGGTAGATTTTAAGAGTAGGAGTAGTGTAGAGTAGAGAGACGTTTGTTTATTTTTATTTTCCAGTTTTTTTTAATAAAGCTCGGGTGAAGAGAAGGAGTCCGGTAATGCAGTTGAGAGCCTAATGGACCAACTGTTGTTACCGGGCTTTCCTCCTTCACTTGTAGCCTCCATTTTCAGTTATATTTTTATTTTATTTCAATCTGAAGTTTATAAAAAAATTATTGCAACGCTTATTTAAATTTCAGTTCATTTAAATTACTGTCATTTATTTTTCCTGCACTTTTAATTTCTGTCATTTAATTTACTACACTTTAAATTACTATCATTTATTTTTCCCACACCTTTATTTTCTACAATTTAAATTTATGTCATTTAATTTTCTTACTCTTTTAAATTTCAGCCATAATTTTCAGTAATTTCAATTTACTGTCTTGCACTTTAATTTCTTACTTTTAATCACTGCACCCAAATCCAACAAACATGAATCTAGTTCACGACCAGTAAATTTTTTTTTTTCATTACACTTCTCCATTCATTGTACATATCATCACTTTAATTTTTATTTTCTCATTGTAAATATTTTCGTCATTTTACACGAGTTTATTTTTAGCACTTTTCCTGAGGAGGCGATCTAGGAATTTATTCCTTATTATTATGCGACACGCTCCTGCACTTGGAATAACCTTTTGTGTTGCTTATTTTCGAACGAGTAATGAAGTATGAGCTAGAAGAAAATACTTGGCGGCAAAACTTTACAACTGATGGGATAAGCTAGTTCCTGCTTACTTGCGTTCAACATTCTGTGCTGGTATGTCAATAACTCAAAGGCGTGAAAGCATGGAATTTTTTTTCAAAGATTATGTTTGTTCAAGTACTATGGTTAGTGACTTTGTGCATTAGTATAAAAAAGTTATAGATGCACAGTACTTTATAGAGAAAGAGAAGGATGTGCGGACAAAATCTACTCAGGCGATATTAAAGACATGTCTAACAATTGAACAAGAGGTGGCAATGTTTATACAAGAAAGTCTTTCATGATTTTCCAAGATGAACTATTCAATAGTCAACGGTACAAATCAACAAAATTGTCCAAAGAGGGTGAAAGCAAGACATATGGTAAAGAAACACCTCTTTACCATGTGACAGTGGATAATGGTGAAGGACATGCAACATATACATGCCACATGTGGGAGTTTATAGGGATTCTTTGTTGGCATATCTTGTCTATTTTTGGCAAGAAATCGAAGTTAGATAGATTGCCACAGCATTATCTTCTAGAAAGATTGACTATTAATGCTAAGAGTCGACCCATTCTTGACATACCATATTCTAAAGTGCAAGTTCGGCAAGGACAATATGATCCTACGATGAGAAAAAGCAAGTTGATGATACAATTTTATGACATTGTCGAACTTGGGTGGCAGTCAACAAAAAAACACAATCACCTATGTCTTGCATTGGAGAAGGTTCACAAAGAGTTACTTGCAATGGAAGATCATGTAGAATGTTCAAAAAGAGGGAAGTCAACCAATGACCTACACATGGTAAGAAATCAAGTTGTATCAAACTTTTCACAAACGGTCCAGGATCCTCCATGAGTGCCAACAAAAGGACGACCAAAATCGTTGAGAGTGAACAACCCAAAAGAAACACAAACAACAAAGAAAAGACATTGTAGCATTTGCAAGAATGAGGGACAGGCTAAAAATAATTGTCCTTTAGTGAGGTATAGTAGGTTTGTAGTTATTTGTATTTTATCGGTTCTTAATTGAAGAAGTTAATAAAGTTTGTGTTTTTTTGTTGTTTATGTAGAGATTTGGGGCCAACAACTGACAAGATATTGATACGTTTGGAATCATAGTGGAAATTTTCTTATATCTGGTATGTGGTGATTTATTTATCTTTTGTTATGTTTAATTCAACTTGACATTATCGGTTAATGTAATCCGTCTTTATTTTAATGTGGCAGGGAGTAATGTGGCAGTTTGGCTTTCTTCACATGGTCCTTTCTCTAGGGTGCGTTTGGATGTTGAAGTGAGTTGAGTTGAGTTGAGTTTAGATGATAAAATATTGTTAAAATATTATTTTTTAATATTATTATTATTTTGAAATTTGAAAAAATTGAATTGTTTATTATATTTTGTGTTGGAATTTGAAAAAGTTGTAATGATGAGTGAGATGAGATGAGTTTCGTTTGGTAACCAAACGAAGCCTAGTCTGATCAGATTGTCCTTCAATTTCTGTACCAATTTTTCTCTACCAATGTGGCAGTTTAACTACAAGACATACTTGGATTTGATCTGATTATATTTTCTGGTTGTACCAATCTGATTGTATTTTCTTTTGCTTTATTTATGACATGTATCCATGAACTTGATCTTGGCTTATCTATGACATGTATCCATAAAGAATTTCCAATCTGAATCTTGGTTTATCTATGCTTGGATTCGATCTTAATTTTGGTTTATCTATGACATAGAGAATTTCCAATTTGAAAATAAATAAACTAAGCAGCATCTGATCTCAAAATAAACTAATTCAATTTCAAATACATTCAAAACATGAAGGATGTTCTCATTACATTAACCACATTTAGTACATTCAACTGATCAAAGTGTTAAAAAAAGTACAACGGCTTGCATGAATCGTAGCACTGACCAAGATACATTGTAATTTTTTAGATACATAAAAATTACACCACAACAGTTGTTTTGCTCACTTTGAAGATCAATCCACTCAAGAAAACCACATTGTTTATTCATCTTATAGTTTGGACAATTGTAAAATCTTCTACCAAAACTATTTGCTTTTCCATAAATCCGTAGCTTCGCTTGGTAGCCACAATAGCAAAGTGGTCTCTCCAAACTAGATTTTTCTTCCCCTTTTACGGTCCAAGAACTTGACCCAAAATGAGAACCCGAACTCTTCATTTGCTATCATAATATTGAACAAAGTAAGTAGTAACTGAAATTCATTTATTATCATTTGGCATTAATCTGAATCATGCTAGCTAAAAAGAGCCCCTAAATCAGTAAGGACATGCATGATGCTAGCTAGGAAAAACAATGTTGTGATGTGCTTTAACTCTCTCTGGCCTAATGGTGGGGTCCTTGGCTAGGGGAAAAGAAATGAATTCAACATATGCATGCATTCATGGAAGAAGAAGTCCAGGCAAATGCTAGTTGGCATGAAGTTAGTGACCATGATATGGTATATATGATGGTGCACCAGATCCTCTGCCTATAACATTTAAAATCTCTACTACTTTGGAGCAATATGCATTACAATTGCTTTACAGTTGGATTTATATTAAAATGCATTACATCTATAAGTTCTGCCCATAATACCTAATAATCAAATTAGGGGGAATTTTTTCCTTTTAAATGAGTATAAGAAAAACATAAACATCAAATGTTTTATGGACTTGAACCTTCATAATTTAGAATATGTTTCATATAAGACTCACTGGCTCAAAGTTAATACTCTCTAATTTTAGTAACCATATGCAAGACTAACATGTAAGAAGCTATGCTAACATCATGTCTCTAGATGTTAAAGTGGGAGAGGTGGAGTAGAAGGTAGATAACCAATGAATACAACTCTGCAAATCTATAGAAATGACGACAACAAAACCATCCTTAACACAAGAAAGGGATGCTATATATCTTAAAACCCTCCTTAATACAAAACCATCATGTAAGGGTGCTTGTGTTTGAGATTCAACACAATATAGTGGTGCTTTCTCTTCTTAGAACTTTTATCAAACACACAAAATGAAAAAATAGTATTTATGTGGCTTCCATCGTGTGATTTCTTCCTTCTTCACCAGTTTACACTCCAAGCAGACATTTACATTCCAACCAATTCATATTCAAGCAAAAATAGAAAGGTCTCTAGCAAATTTCTAACCAGTTTACAATCCAAGCAAAATCGAATTTAGAGTTGGTCAAAGGGCATACCAAAAATGGTAAAGTCTTCGAGGGGCTACTCTTTATCACCAGTGTGAAAGGGGGCTAAGCTTCGAGGGGGTGCGAGGGGATTGAGACGCGATAACGACATGATGGAAAGGGCTTCGATAAGGAGATGCAATGATGAAGGGGGGGTGATTGAGCTGCATTATTGCATATTTTATACATTTAAAATCAATATATTTTTAATTGTTTTATTATTTTATCATTGATTTTAGATGAAAAAATGATCAAGAGGCAATAAATCTAAGTTGTGATTTAAATTGATTAAAAGCATAGCTTATGCTTATTTTTATAACTTGTGATTTTATTTGATTTTATTTCCTCACGTGCACAACACACTTTTAATATTTTAGTTTAGTTTTTGTTTAATTTTTATTTAATTAATTATTTTCTTTTTCTAATTTTCTTTTTTTATTATTATTTTTGTCTGTTTTATTTTATTTTATTATTATTTTTCTGCGCAGACTAAACGACATGTCGTTTGGTCTGTAAACCAAATGACATGTCATTTTGTACGTGATTTAAATCTGTCGTTTGAGGTAAACGACCTGTCGTTTGACATAAACGACACGTCGTTTAGTGTCGTCTTCAACCTCTCACCAGCTGCATGCAAACTCCATGCATGCGTTCCGAGCATGCACAGCCGCAGCCCACCACCTCTCCACCAGCAGCAGCACTCCTCCAGGCCACCATGAACCACCTGCTGCAATCCTTAGCATCAACCAACCGCCACTGCATCCAGCTGTGCTCAGCCACCCACACGCAGCAACGTCGTCTCCTTGCATGCGTTCGGCAGCGCTCCTCCACGCCCCCATTGTTGCACCTTCCATTTGCAACCACTAGTCTGAGCTACACGATGCACACCAGCACATAGCCCGAGTAGATGAAGCTGCACAAGCTTCTACTCACAAGCTGCACAAGGAAAAGCATTCGGCTTTTGCTTTCCGTAAACACTACGTGGGGAACAACAAGCAAACATGCATGCCGAAAGGATAGAAAAGAAAAAAAAAAGAGACGAATAAAACAGATAAGAGCTGAAGATGATCGGTGGAAGACAAGAAGGATTAGTTGGCATGCTGGAACAACTATGATGCACGACCAAGAAAGGAAACTGAACGAAAAAAAGAAAGAAAAGAAAAGAAGTGGTTGAGCGAGGTGCAAGCAGATCATTCAGTGGGTTTAGGTTGGAAAACAGAGAAATGAATAAAAAAGAGAAAGAAACTACAGATCATTCGGTACCCACTCGGTGCAGTTCAGCTCAAAGGAAAAGAAAAAGAAATGAAAATAAAACTGGAACACTCGGTGCAATTCGGCGCAAAGCTGAAAGAAAAAAAAGAAATGAAAATAAAACTGGACCATCGGCGCAACAAAGGAAAGAAAAAGAAATAAAAATAAACAAGCAAACCACTCGGTGCAGTTCGGCTGGAAAGAAGAATAAGTAATAAAAAAAGAAAAGAAAAGGAATGTACATGCATGAGTCGCCGAAAGTGAAGAAATAAGAAGTGGAGGTGGGCTACGGCTTGTTGGATTTTGAAGCCTATAAAAAGGCTTGTAAATGGACGAAGGAGGCATCAGACATTTTGAGAGAGACTTGGAGAATTAATTTGAGAGAGAGTTTCAGACTTAGTGTTTATATTGAGAATTGTTGTGATTCTTGAAATGGACAACAAAGTCTTTAAGTAAAGCTAAGGATTAACTTGCACAATTGAGGGTGTTTTTAATTTATTTTTGATTCATGTGATTGTTCTTTATTAATGCAAATTCTTGTTTATCATTCACTAATTATTTATGTTATTTTCTTATCTCCAAATAATCTAGGAATTGATTCCCTTCATAGATTCAGTCATGCTTTTTCTATGGAATGGTTAAAATCCTTGATTATGTTTGGATTAATTTATTGTCTTTATTGATTTAATTCTTTGCTGCAATATTGCCCACTGGGTATATTGTTGTCGCTGGGTATTGTCAATGAAGATGATAAATCACAGAGTTTTTAAAAGTGGTGAATGATTTGTTAAAGAATTATTTTTTGATTAAAATGGTTTTTAATTCTATATCTTCCAATTGGGGAATTTGAATAAATCTCTAATTGTGTAATTTATTGAATCAAGAATAATTAGAAATATCCAAATTTGTGCAAAGGATTCCTGATACTTTACTGTTTATAATTTCAATGATCTTAATTTTTATCATTGTTAATTTACTTGCTAAATCATATTAAAATCAATTTCCTCTTATTGATCATTAATTATTTTCCTTTAGTTCTTTTTATTATTTGTTGTATTTTTTTTAATCTGTCTCCCTGTGGAATCGACACCCCAAAACTGTGCTACAACTACCTCGTTATGTTTTGGGCGTAATCAAATTTTGGCACCGTTGCCGGGGAGACGGTAGAAGAATTTCTAGATAATTTTTCATCAGTGTGTAAAGGCGGTAACTTCGTTCCTTCTTTTTAACTTGCTGCATTATTACTATTTTTTTATGATCATTATTTTTTTTCCCTTCTTTCTTGTTATATTATTTTTATTATTTGGTTACCTTGCATGCACAGATATAGAGATTCTTTGGGTAGATTTGCTTGTAGACCTGTGCCAGAGTCAGGATCAAATTTTTCAAATCCTTTATTTGACAATCCATCTAGTTCTGAAGAAATGAGTGAACACGGGGATCAACCCACTAGGACTTTTCAGGATTACCTCCACCCTACATGCACAGCCACACCATCATGCATCATGTTTCCTGCTAATACTCGCCAATTGGATTTTAAACCAAGGATGATACAGTTACTCCCTACTTTTCATGGCATGGAAAATGAAAATCCTTATGTGCACATTAGGGAGGTTGAGGAAGTAGTTGCAACTTTTCAAAGTCCAAACGTAACTGATGACGTTGTGAGACTTAAGTTCTTTCCTTTCTCTTTAAAGGATAAAGCTAAGAGTTGGCTATACTCACTGAGACCCCGATCTATTGGGTCATGGAATGAGATGACTCAGGTCTTTTTTAATAAACACTTTCCTCCGCATAAGGCCAACGCTTTAAAAAGACAAATCTCCACCTTTGCACAAAAGGACAGTGAGACTTTGTATCAGTCTTGGGAGAGATTTAAGGAGTTGTTAAGTATGTGTCCTCACCATGGGTATGAGAATTGGCGCTTGGTGAACTATTTTTATGAGGGACTTACACCTAGAGAGCGCCAATTTGTGGAGATGATGTGTAATGGTGCGTTCTTACAAAAAGATCCTGATGAGGCCATAGAATACCTTAATGAGCTTTCTGAAAAGGCTCACACTTGGACTGGACCTAGTGCTACTGAAAGCACAAATAGGTCATGACCTGCTGAAAATCTAAATGGTGGTGGAATTTACCATCTCAGAGAAGAAGATAGCCTAAAGGCTAAGGTTGAGATGCTCACTCGGGAGCTAGATGCATTAAAGACTAAAGACTTAAAGCCAACACACGTGGCTAATCATGCGGAGTCTTTTGGACCATGCTTTGTGTGTGGCGAGGTAGATCACCTCGCCCAAGAATGTCCCACATTTGTTGAGATAAAAGGGATCTATGGGGAACAGTGTAATGCTTTAGGTATGTACAAAAAGCCTTTTACACCTTACTCTGATATCTATAATCCGGGGTGGCGCAATCATCCCAATTTTAGCTGGAAGTCTGAAAACCAGCAGCCTGCACAACTCCTTAGATTATATCCTGCACCATATCATGCACCTTCATCCTCTGGGAGTCCTTTAGAAGACACTTTGCATGCTTTTATCGAAGCACAGGGTAAGACTAACCAAAAGTTTGAATCCTTGATTACGTAGGTTGTGGAAGAAAATAAAGAGATAAAGAGCCAAGTATCCAAATTGATGAGCTCCTTAAGTGTGAATGAGCGAGGTAAATTCCCTTCTCAAACCCAGTCCGCCCCCCATGGTCAACACATGGCACAAGATAATTTAAAGGATGTGAATGACATTATAACGTGAAGCGGTAAGTCATTACACATCCCAACAGACAAATCAGAGGGTGTGGATCAAGATAGTAGTAATGCTGAGCTACCTAAGGAATCTGAAGTGACAAAGAGTCCTGTTAAGGTACCATTCCCTGAAGCTCTAAAATCAAACAAACGGACTCTGGATGCTAACAACGAAATCTTAGAGAATCTAAGACAGGTAAAAATCAATCTTCCTCTTTTACACGTCATTAAACAAGTTCCTACGTATGCAAAAGTTCTTAAGGACTTGTGTACAGTTAAGAGGAAGCACCATGTAAAGAAAATAGCATTCCTGACAGAGCAGGTTAGTGCTCTAATTGAGCAGCGGATTCCTCCAAAGTACAAAGATCCTAGCTATCCAACCATTGCATGCACTATTGGAGATCACGAGTTTGGCCAAGCTTTGCTAGATTTAGGAGCTAGCGTAAATCTAATGCCATACTCTATTTATTTGCAGTTGGGGTTGGGAGAAATCAAACCAACCTCTGTGGTATTCCAATTGGCTGACCGTTCAGTCAAAGTACCCCGGGGGATTGTAGAGGATGTTCTAATTCAAATCGACAAATTTTATTATCCTATTGATTTCTTAATTTTGGACACCACCTCTGTCGTTGACACTAATTCTAAAATTTCTTTAATTTTGGTTAGACCTTTCCTTGCTACAGCTAATGCACTTATAAATTGCAGGAATGGGTTGATGAAACTATCTTTTGGAAACATGACCCTTGAGGTAAATGTCTTCCATATTGCGAGACAACCCGAAGACAATGACGAGAGTCACGAGACATACATGATTGACTCACTCGTGGATAGGGGAATTTCTACAACTCATGATTTTGATCCCATTGAGTATTTTTTTGTTAATTCTGAATTTGATTCTATCAGTGATCCTTCTGACTTAGTTGACATTTGTGCTATTTTTGATAAAATTCAGGATTATGGCACTCTGGCATGGCAACCAAAGTTTGAGGAATTACCTGAGAAAGGTGAAAAACAAATCCCTTCAAGTGTGGAAGCACCCAAAGTGGAATTGAAGCCTCTGCCTAAAGGATTAAAACATGTTTTCCTTGGTCCAGGTGATACTTTTCCTGTTATTATTTCATTTGAATTGTCTGAGTTGCAAGGTGATAAATTAATTCAGACCCTAAGAGAACATAAGCCAGCTTTAGGTTGGAGCATTGCTGATATAAAAGGTGTTAGTCCCCTGATCTGTTCTCACAAAATCAATCTAGAGGAAGGAACTAGCCTTCGTAGAGACCCCTAACGTAGGCTTAATCCCACTATGAAAGAAGTGGTGAAAAATGAAGTGTTGAAACTACTAGATGCAGGAATCATATATCCAATTGCTGATAGTAAATGGGTAAGTCCTATACAGGTTGTTCCTAAAAAGTCAGGAATTACTGTGGTGAAAAATAATCTGGGAGAATTAGTCCCTACAAAACTGTTGACTGGGTGGCGAATGTGCATTGATTACAGGAAATTGAATGCTGCCACCCGGAAAGATCATTTTCCTCTCCCCTTCATTGATCAGATTCTTGAGCGTGTGGCTGGTCATCCTTTCTATTGTTTCTTGGATGGTTATTCTGGTTATTACAAAATTGAAATTGCTTTAGAAGACCAGGATAAAACCACCTTCACTTGTCCTTTTGGTACTTATTCATTTCGTAGAATGCCATTTGGATTGTGTAATGCACTTGCTACTTTTCAACATTGCATGATGAGTATTTTCAGTGACATGGTTGAAAATAGCATGGAAGTTTTCATGGATGACTTAACTGTTTTTGGATCTTCTTTTGATACATGCTTATTGAATTTGAAGAAAGTGCTGACCCGTTGTGAGGAGAAGGAACTAGTTTTAAATTGGGAAAAATGCCACTTTATGGTACCTTCAGGTATTATCTTAGAGCACATCATTTCTTCCAAGGGGATAGAGGTTGATCAATCTAAGATTGAATTAATTTCTAAGTTACCTACACTAAAGACAGTAAAAGATGTGAGATCCCTTCTTGGTCATGCAGGTTTTTATAGGAGGTTCATACAGAATTTTTCTGCCATATCTAGACCACTATGTAACCTCATGGCTAAAGATATTCCATTTAAGTGGACACAAGCCTGTCAAGAGGCATTTGAAATGCTGACTGGTAAACTTACCTCAGCACCCATAATGCAACCACCTGATTGGATTTTACCTTTTGAGATTATGTGCGATGCCAGTGATTATGCTGTTGGTGCTGTCCTTGGACAGCGAAAGAAAGGAAAGCCCTATGTCATTTACTATGCTAGTAGAACTCTAAACAATGCTCAAATGAACTACTCAACTACTGAAAAAGAGTTGCTAGCTGTAGTGTTTGCTTTGGATAAGTTTCGTGCTTACTTGATTGGCTCTCCTATTATTATTTTCACGGATCATGCAGCTCTTAAGTATCTTTTTATAAAAAATGATGCTAAAGCGCGGTAAATACGATGGATTTTACTTTTGCAGGAATTTGACATCACCATCAAAGATAAGAAGGGAGTTGAAAATGTAGTGGCCGACCATCTCTCAAGGCTCACTTTTGAGGACACCACCAATCACATGCCAATTAGGGATGATTTTCCAGATGAACACTTATTCTCGATTACTTCTTTACCATGATTTGCTCATATTGTGAATTATTTGGTTGCAGACAAGATACCGGCAGATTGGAATGCGCAAGACAAGAGTAAGTTCATGATTGAGGTACGAAATTTCTATTGGGATGAACCTTTTCTCTTCAAATATTGCCCTGACCAAATTATAAGGCGTTGTATCCCTGATGAGGAGATTACTAGCGTCTTAGAATTTTGTCATTCTCAAGCTTGTGGAGGCCATTTTTCAATGAAAAAAACCGCTGCAAAAATTCTGCAGTGTGGATTTTATTGGCCCACCTTGTTTAAAGACACAAATATCTATTGTCGCTCATGCGAAAGGTGTCAAAAGCTTGGAGCTCTGTCCCGTCGTAATATGATGCCCTTAAACCCGATCTTAGTAATTGAAATTTTTGATTGTTGGGGCATTGATTTTATGGGACCATTTCCTCCTTCTTTTGGATATCAATATATTATTATGGCAATAGATTATGTGTCAAAATGGGTAGAGGTAGCAGCTTGCAGGAGCAATGATAATGGAACGGTAATTAAATTCCTCAAAGAGAATATGTTATCTCGTTTTGGTACACCACGTGCTATCATTAGTGACCGAGGCACACATTTTTGTAACCGTTCATTTGAGGCTTTGATGAAAAAGTATGGGGTTGTTCATAAAATTTTTACTGCCTATCACCCCCAAACTAGTGGACAGGTAGAACTTGCAAACAGGAAAATTAAGCAAATTTTAGAAAAAACGGTCAACCCAGATCGTAAAGATTGGTCTTTGAGACTAATTGATGCTCTTTGGGCTTACCGTACAGCTTTTAAAACTCCCTTAGGCATGTCACCTTATAGGCTTATTTTCGGAAAGCCTTGTCACTTACCTGTGGAGCTTGAGCATAGAGCTTATTGGGCCATCAAGCATTTCAATTTCAACATGGGAGAAGCAGGTAAGTTTAGAAAATTTCAGTTGACCGAGCTAGAAGAATTAAGAAACGATGCTTATGAGAACTCTAGAATTTATAATGCTAAAATGAAAGCATTTCATGATAAAAATATTTTGCGAAAAACATTTAAACCTAATGATCAAGTGCTCTTATATATTCTAGACTCCATAAGCATCCAGGAAAACTTCGGTCTCGATGGACTGGCCCTTTTGTAGTAAAAAATATTTTTGCAAATGGGGTGGTAGAGATAGAGGATCCTAAGGATGGTCGAATCTTTAAAGTAAATGGTCAACGCCTTAAAGTGTTGATTGATAGAAAAATTCTGGAAGTGGAAGACATTCCACTTATGGATCCAATCTATCAACCTTGACCACACCCCAGGTATGTTTTTCTTTTCCTTTTGCTTGCTGTTGTTTTCTTTGTTTTTGTTTGCAAGTTAGTTTTATTTTGTCATTTCAGGTTACAATTTTTGGTGAAGACATCCCATGTCACTTTTCAGGTGTCTTCTACCAATATTAGCTACTCCTCAGTTAATTTTGATTTTAAAAAAAAAAGTCATGTCAGCATCTAGGATTTCCTGGCATGATGAAGTGATACCGACACGCGATTGCACAATGATCGCAAGTGTCCGCTTTGGCAAAGTAGTTATCTTGCCTCTTATCCCATTTGTTTGACGGTATTTCTTTAGGGATATTGAGTTTAAGAAAACCCGTTTTTAAATGAGTCATTTCTTTTATGTTTTTGTTTAAAAAAAAAAAAAATTAGCGTGTGTGCATGTGATAAACAATATTTTGTCTTAATGCAATATGCACTGATATACACATAATTGACACACACTCTATTCTTTCATTTTGTGAAATTTGAGCATCTTGGTGGTGTAGATGAACGGAATTTTTTTTTTATGAAGATTTATTTTCAACCTTAAGCATAGAACATAATTCCTGATGCATCATATTTTGTTTGATGTGTGACTTGAAACACCGGGATGCTATATTTATTGAGATAGACTTGGCATGACTTATGTATAATGAAGGGAAGATCTTAAAGGACATTTTTGCACATACTCACAGTGTTCTTTATTACTATTCACTGATTTAACACAGGAGAAGTAAATTGCAGGACTGCCGAGCCTTTTATTAAAAAAAAAAAAAACCATCACGGATTTGCCTCAGTGGTAAGGGCGAACTTGGGAATGTGTGGGTTAGGCGCACGGTCCTAGGTTCGATTCCCTACTGTTTTAAATTTGTCTGAAAAAAATGTGTAATAAAGGATGAAGCGTATAAAGCTTTCCTAAGGAAAGGGTTAGAAACAGTTATCCAAATTTTGGAGGTTGAGTGCTCAACCTTTAAACAGAGTTGGCGTGAAAACTGCTAGTCCCTTGGGTTTTGAGGTAGTTAGAATCAGAAATGATTAATCTTAAAGTTGAAAAATCCTGAGACAAATCCTGGCTAGTAATGAAGAACACACAATCTATATACACACATCTGTGTTCAAAGATATTTTCCCCAATTCTTTGTGAAAGATTGTTGAGACAGTCTTGGTGAATATAGCTCCCGGGGGTTGATAGTCATGTGTTGCATTTGTGAGGATTCATTATTATGTTTGATTGCTTTTGTTTGAATCTCGAGCTTTATGTAATATTCATCTCGAATAATTTTCACTATTTTGCTCAGAGACTAGCAAAAGGTTAGTTGGGGGGTGTGATTGAGCTGCATTATTGCATATTTTATACATTTAAAATCAATATATTTTTAACTGTTTTATTGTTTTGTCATTGATTTTAGATGGAAAAATGATCAAGAGGCAATAAATCTAAGTTGTGATTTAAATTGATTAAAAGCATAGCTTATGCTTATTTTTATAACTTGTGATTTTATTTGATTTTATTTCCTCACATGCACACCACACTTTTAATATTTTAGTTTAGTTTTTGTTTAATTTTTATTTAATTAATTATTTTCTTTTTCTAATTTTATTTTTTTATTATTTATTTTGTCTGTTTTAGTTTATTTTTATTTTATTTTATTTTTTTATTATTTTTCTGCGCAGACTAAATGACATGTCGTTTGGTCTGCAAACCAAACGACATGTCGTTTTACACGTGATTTAAATCTGTCATTTGAGGTAAACGACCTGTCGTTTGACATAAACGACACGTCGTTTAGTGTCGTCTTCAACCTCTCGCCAGCTGCATGCAAACTCCATGCATGCGTTCCGAGCATGCACAGCCGCAGCCCACCGCCTCTCCACCACCAGCAGCACTCCTCCAGGCCACCATGAACAACCTACTGCAGTCCTTAGCATCAACCAACCACCACTGCATCCAGCTGTGCTCAGCCACCTACACACAGCAACATCGTCTCCTTGCATGCGTTCGGCAGCGCTCCTCCACGCCCCCATTGCTGCGCCTTACATCTGCAACCACCAATCTGAGCTACACGATGCACACCAGCACGTAGCCCAAGTAGATGAAGCTGCACAAGTTTCTACTCACAAGCTGCACAAGGAAAAGCATTCGGCTTTTGCTTTCCATAAACACTACGTGGGGAACAACAAGCAAACATGCATGCCGAAAGGATAGAAAAAAAAAAAAAAAAAAAAAGAGAGGAATAAAACAGATAAGAGCTAGAGATGATTAGTGGAAGACAATAAGGATTAGTTGGCATGCTGGAACAACTATGATGCACGGCCAAGAAAGGAAACCGAACGAAAAAGAAAGAAAAGAAAAGAAGTGGTTGAGCGAGGTGCAAGCAGATCATTCAATGGGTTTCGGTTGGAAAGCAGAGAAATGAATAAAAAAGAGAAAGAAACTACAGATCATTCGGTACCCACTCGGTGCAGTTCAGCTCAAAGGAAAAGAAAAAGAAATGAAAATAAAACTGGACCACTCGGTGCAGTTCGGTGCAAAGCTGAAAGAAAAAAAAAGAAATGAAAATAAAACTGGACCATCAGCGCAACAAAGGAAAGAAAAATAAATAAAAATAAACAAGCAGACCACTCGGTGAAATTCGGCTGGAAAGAAGAATAAGGAATAAAAAAAGAAAAGAAAAGGAATGTACATGCATGAGGCGCCGAAAGTGAAGAAATAAGAAGTGGAGGTGGGCTACGGCTTGTTGGATTTTGAAGCCTATAAAAAGGCTTGTAAATGGATGAAGGAGGCATCAGACATTTTAAGAGAGACTTGGAGAATTAATTTGAGAGAGAGTTTCAGACTTAGTGTTTATTTTGAGAATTGTTGTGATTCTTGAAATGGACAGCAAAGTCTTTAAGTAAAGCTAGGGATGAACTTGCACAATTGAGGGTGTTTTTAATTTATTTTTGATTCATGTGATTGTTCTTTATTAATGCAAATTCTTGTTTATCATTCACTAATTATTTATGTTATTTTCTTATCTCCAAATAATCTAGGAATTGATTCCCTTCATAGATTCAGTCATGCTTTTTCTATAGAATGATTAAAATCCTTGATTATGTTTGGATTAATTTATTGTCTTTATTGATTTAATTCTTTGCTGCAATATTGCCCACTGGGTATATTGTCGTCACTGGGTTTTGTCAATGAAGATGATAAATCACAGAGTTTTTAAAAGTAGTGAATGATTTGTTAAAGAACTATTTTTCGATTAAAATGGTTTTTAATTCTATATCTTCCAATTGGGGAATTTGAATAAATCTCTAATTGTGTAATTTATTGAATCAAGAATAATTAGAAATATCCAAATTTGTGCAAGGGATTCCTGATGCTTTACTGTTTATAATTTCAGTGATCTTAATTTTGAACATTGTTAATTTACTTGCTGAATCATATTAAAATCAATTTTCTCTTATTGATCATTAATTATTTTCCTTTAGTTCTTTTTATTATTTGTTTTATTTTCTTTAATCTGTCTCCCTGTGGAATCGACACTCCAAATTTGTGCTACAACTACCGCGTTATGTTTTGGGCGTAATCAGGGGTTCTGAAGGGGGCTGACCCGATGTTGTTCGATGGGTTGAGCGACGAAAGGATTACATCTAATGAGTTCCTAAGGGTTGAGCTTCGAGTGGGTACGATGCGTGGGGCTGAAATCAGCTTCAACAGGATGTGATTTGTGGGGTTGAAATCGGCTTTGAAGGGGTGTGAGGGGTTAGGAGCTGAAATCACAAAGAAGAGTTTCTCATTTTTGGATGTAGTTCTGGTACAAGATAAGTGTGGTGGAAGTCTTAGGTGTTACTCTGTGATTGGCAGGCTATTATTTGGCTAATAGTAGCCCAACCGATCCTAAGGAATTCTTATATCTTAACAAGATTGGCAAGTCAACTCTAACCAAGAACGGGCCGATAAACTGATTGCTATCTTTCTAAATATTTAAGGTGGAAAAAGTTGGCACATTCTCTTAATACGTATGAATGGTCAATATTCATGTAATATTAGAAATTTGTGGAAAAACATCAAGGAACACTACTAAGGTCGATCGATGTTAACCTAAGGGAAATTTTATCTGAATTAAATCTGGAATTGCTTAGCTGATCTCTTTTGTACAGCCTGAACATTGAAGAGTTCTATCTCATAATTAATGTACAGCAAGAATAGAGTACTACAAATCTCACACTTCTGCATTCTCAAACGTCTTGTCCAATCGCTGGCATTAAGAATTGACGAAGCACCTCAATATAAACATGAATTGCATCCATTTAATCAACTAGGCTTGGAGTACTGATCCACCTCACATATTTTAATTCCTTAGTATGCCTTAGAAACGACTAAGTACAACATTATGACTACCCATTTCCAAACAACAACAAAGATGATGCCAAATTTCTGATTTTAAACGAGGATTAAAGGTATTATATACTTCATGATCAGGATGTTGACATAGAAGGCGCACCCCACACTCTTTCACCTTCACATTTGAGTTACTTGTTTTAACTAGTGCTCCAATGTAGCTCAATCCATCCAAGTTATTTGACTGCTCCAAAAACCACTTGGCTGGTAAACACATCCCAAACCCACATGGCCCTACAGAAGGGTGAGGGGCACGAAGGACTAAGGGTTCTTTTAGAGGACCTTCATTAGTCTCAAAATGATAAACAAACTCAACGAACTGGCCTTCATCAGGAGGACTACCCTTGAAAATCCTTGGATCTAAATTCTCTTCCTCATCAACTTCATAAATAGTATGATGAACATATGCCTCCCACTTACTATTATTACCTATGTTTGGATGGATTTGAAGTGTTACGTGAGAACTAAAACTTCTCATGTTGAACCACTCTGGAATTTCAGCTTCCAAGGATGATGCACAGAATACCTTGGGAATAAAACAATTATTTTCCTGCATGGGAAGTAAAAACAAAAAACAGAAAGATGTTAATTGGAGTATATTAAATAACCACTCCCATAAAACATCTTATCAAAAGATCAAAGAGACTCACAACGTCATAGCATTTTGTCTGCAAATTACTTTCTTCATGATTCAAGCTTCTAATGTAGTAGACTCTGTCATCATAACCAATATAGAAGGCCCCAATAGAGTCATCATTGGTCATAAAAATTTCTTGCGTAGAGCAAGCATCATTTGAGCCAAACTCCAGCACTGCGAAAAACTTAGTGAATTTGATAGCAGTTCCACCTTTATACAATTGTTCCAGATACCCCTCACCATTCATGTCTTGAATTCCACCAAGTGCTAGGCAATCAGATACATCCAGAATTTTAAGAGATGACAAACTACAAATAATGCTCGGAAAAATTGAGAGCTTTTTGCAGTTTTGTAAAGACAATATGCAAAGGCCGCATAAAGTCTTAAATGATGGGGGTAGTTCCTTTATGGCAGTACCATCTAAATAAAGTAACCGTAATGAAGTCATGTTTCCCACAATGTCTGGGAATTTCTCAAATCTTGAACAATCAGAAAGATAAAAATGTTGAAGAGACTCCAAGCTAATCTCATTTGGAAAGCTTTTAAGGCGTTTGCAAGCATGTAGATTCAATCGTCTAAGCCGTTTGAGAACACCAATAGATTTGTGGACCTTAGATAAACTTGTACAACCTTCAAGGTCTAGTGTCTCAAGACTTGGGACTCCGGTGAAGTCTGGTGTCTCCAACAAGTTTTGAGAGCCGCTAAGATCAAAGCATTTCAAACTCCCAAAACTCTGTTATAAAACAATAAATATTGAACAAAAAAAAAGCATTAACGAGCTTAGTACCAATAGTAGAAAGAAGAACGAGAAGAAAACACCTTACACTAATTCCCTTCCACAGTTGCTTGATGTGACTGCATGGAAATCTAAGTTCAATAAGATTGTCTGCTTGAAAGCTATTTGACAAGGATTTTGAAGGATATTGAGACCATTCAAGCACCCGTAACCCATGTGTTGGCATGAATCTTAAAGGGTCGATGTGCCAATGCAGATTGAATAACTTATCATAGAGATTAGAAAAACTCATGTTGACAAAACTTTTGTTGCGAATTTTAAGAATTCTCAACTTCTTCATCTTTTTGAAGGCTCTAATACTGATTTGTTCCTCATTTTGATTAGGTAAGTTTAGCACTATGCCTTCAATCATGTCAGTTCCCTAAAAACCAAGAACAAAAAAATTGTGTGAGAAATATTTGCAAAAAACTTAAGAATTAGAATGAAAATACACTATACATTTATATCTGGATTAATCCACTTACAGTATTATTCTTCAAAACGTGAAGGACATCCTTATAATGCCACAATCTACTACGCCAACCAGGCTCTTCGGGGGATTCATCATAAATTATTTCTTGACCCATTTTTTGTAGCAAATCATGCATCCTCAACCTTTTAGATGAGATGGTTATAAGACACTTCTCCATGAGAATATCAATATTGAGGTATGGGTAGTAACCAAAACTTTCTAATATATCCATTAAAATGTTATCTAAGTACTCTCCATTGAAAAAACAAGCAATATCTAAAAACAGTTTCTTTTGCAAATCCTCCAATCCATCAAAACCTACTTGAAGTATATCTAAAATTCCTTTATTAGGCTTTACTTTTAGTTGATCCCAAGCACCTTTCCATGCATTTGTTCCTCTACCAAACAAGGAGGACCCTAAAACTTTGAGAGCTAAAGGAAGGCCTTGCGCATATTTCACAAAACCTTTGGATAAATCAACATAATTTTCTTCAGGATAGGGTTTCTTGAAAGTTGCCAAACTAAAGAGCTGCAATGCTTCATCATTATTCAACTCATTAACCTTATAGATATTATTCACTCCATGTCTTTTCAATAAATGGTTATCTCTGCTCGTTAAAATGATTCTACTCCCCGGACCAAACCAATCATGGCTCCCTGCTAATGCTGTTAGATGCTCTTCTCTGTCCACATCATCAAGGACTAAAAAGACTTTTTTATAACATAGTCTATTCCGTATCATATTCATTCCCTCACGATCATCCCATATATTTATTGCCATTTCCATGAAGATCTTAGAAAGAAGTTGTTTTTGTAAAGAAACTAAACCACGATTTCTAGTTTCTTCTCTAATACAAGCAATAAAGTTGCTAGCTTCAAATTGGTAAGATATTCTATCATAAATTACTTCTGCCAAAGTTGTCTTACCCACTCCAGCCATACCATGAATTCCTATAAAACGAACATCATCCAATCCAATACCAAGTATGTTCATCATTTCCTCCACACGAGATTCCATTCCAACAAGGTCCTTGGAAAGAGTTGAAAAGTTACGACTCAATCCTTGAAGTATTCTTTTAATGATTTCTTGGACAATTGTTGATTCATACCTGGAAAAAATGATAAGATAATTAATAATTATGAGATAGTAATTGCCTTTCAAGAGCCAAATGTATGATAATGTATTAATGTGCAATATAGCACATTATAAGGAGCATGGTTTTGGGATTTTGGTTGTAACCTCCATGCTCCCTTTGTATAAGGTATTACTCTTAACACAAATAAGGGATATCAATAAAATTAGAATACCATTCTCATATCTACAATCTTATAGCACCTTAATAATGTTTAACTTTTGACCCTTACATTTCCATTGTTTTTTGGTGAGATATAGGAGAGTTTGGGTGTTGTTTCTAAATTAGAATCCATAGGAAAATTGCTGGTTTTGATAAGGATTCAGGGCTTCTTGGTACGTTGATGATCTGGGAGTTGTTTTTGATGCCAAATACGAAGGGACAAGGCATCATGATGTAGTTTCATATAATTGATAGTAAAGTACAAGGGAATCAGCTTAGGGAGCAATGTAATGCTATGTAGTCAAAAGTAACTGATGCATAAGTAAAGCGGCCAGAGGAAGGAAGTTATTGCTCTGAGGATGAAGGGACGCCATAGAAATGCTGAATTTTAGAGGAATAGATATCGATGCAAACTAAGAAGGCAGTCAAGTCCCTAAAGAGGATGAACCATGAGTGATAATACAATTAATAGTCAGACAAATATACATATTTTTAAAAAATCCAACCAAGAGGGAAATTGGGTGATGGCAATAACTAAATGGCCAATGGTCAAAGATGAAACGATTAATATTAGGGGGCAAGCACCAGTTGAATGGGCAGGCTGATCTCCCTCATCGTTTCCCTAAATTTGTTGTCATCCCCAACCAAAAGCAACCAAACAGATCTTGATTTACAAACATTAAATAGATCATCAAATATTCAATCTGAATCTAGCATACCACATAAGTCATATCAGTTAATAAATTTATTTTTGTGAAATCTCTTACAGGAGGTTTGAATAGTGAGTTGGGATGAGATGAGTTGAGATGAAAGTTGAAAGTTGAATAAAATATTATTAGAATATTATTATTCTTTTGAGATTTGAAAAAGCTAAATTGTTTATTATATTTTGTATAAAAATTTGAGAAATTTGTAATGATCTAGATGAGATATGATGAGATTGATATGAAATATTTTTTTGTATCCAAACCTAATCGTGGCAGTAGCACTTCTCTAACAAAAAAGTAATAGATCATAAGGATCAAATGTTAAATTTATTTAATTAAAGGGATTAGATTTCACATCAAGAATTTATAATTTTTGTCAAATGACCTAGATTGCTAACTGATCAACACAAGTCTAACTTGTGTTTTTATATGGATCCCATTAAATTTGATTGTACAACCGGTTGGAATCAAATTTTATGGGGGTACAACTTTGAGAATCTCCAACATATCCATGCATGCTCTCGCTATAAGAATAAAAGAAAAAATGTTACCTAAGATGAAAATGCCAGCCGGATATGTTGCCCACTTCTTTCAAAGCAGCTCTCCACATTTGCATCTTCTCCATATCAATATTAGGGTTTTCTTCATGCCTAGCCAAAGCTTCTGCAAAAACTCCAGTTTGGTTTCGTACCTCAGAGGGATCAACATGGTAGAAAACAGGCAAAACTATCAAACCCGTCTCTCTCATGCATTCGACAATCTGCGCAAGTTCAGTCAAGCACCATCTTGAGGAAGCATAGTTTTTTGAGATAATGGGGATGGCATACATAGATTCACGTATTGCTTTCAAGAGCTCTTGAGAAATATACTTTCCTCGCTCAAGTTTCTTGTCGTCTTTAAAGGCAATAATGCCTTTATTTTCTAAAGCAGTGTATAAATGGTCTGTAAAACTCTTACGGGTGTCTTCACCATGGAAATTGAGGAAAACATCATGTATCCATCGAGGTCTTGGAGAATTGTAAGAAGACGGTGGTATTGATGATGAGGCCCTTTGAGTGCTTAGGGCAACCATTGGTCACTTGAAAAAATAAACTTGGTTAAAGAAATGCTTGCTCGCTAGTAATTTGGAGATGACTTGGAGAATTATGAGAAGAGCTAGCACTAACAGGCTAGCTAGAGATATATATAGGAAAGAGGCTCCCATGCTTACGAAACTATCAAACAATTTGACAAACATCACCATTAGTGGGAATCAGGCCAGCAGCTTGATCATGGCCGGTTGATGTTAATTTCAGCCTAGAAGACGTAAACAAGACGGAAGTAGAAAATTTGAGATCAGTTGACTTGGACAATTGATGCACATTAATGGTCTTCCACGGCATGATCACAAGTCCAAACTTCCGGCCAGTTGATCTATTGTTTGGCAAACCGCGTCTTCCGGAAGATTTTATTCTTCATCTTAAATTTAGGTTTCTGCAAAATATATTGGAGAATAGGCATAAAATTTATATTTGGTAAATATCCGACCGTGTTTATGTTAAGAAAGTTGTTAATTTCGTAAATAGCTTACAAGTTATTTTTGTGCTTTTTTTTTGTTTTTCTTTCAATGTATTAATTTTGAGTTAAAACATATGTATAATTTTAGGCTTTCTTTTTAACTTTAGCTTGATTTTCTTGATTTCAATTACTTTATTTTATTTTATGTTAATTGATTTTTTTTAGATTTTTAACATGGCATGTTGATAGTTTCTCTTAAAATGCAAACTATGTATTTTAATAAGGCATGTTACGCGATTAGTTTTGATACAGCAAGAGGGTAACATTTCAACCAATTTGAAATTTGATATATATATATATATGTATGTATGTATGTATAAGAACGGGATCTTTATGTTGCATGGTGATCTTAATTTCAACAAATTAATTAGAAGAAAAAGTGACCCAAGAAAATTTGAAAGAGGCTCTGAGAATCGATGAACCTTGGTCTTGGTGAATGGACGGATTTTATCTTTTAAGTGTCAGTCATGTCTTCCAGTTGATCATTATGTTCAGAAAATTATTTATTTCATATGAACATACAAATTATTTTGTGGTTTTTTTTTCCTAATTTCTGGTAGCTGTTATAAGTTTATTTCCACTTTCCATTATAAATAATATTCTTTCATTGAGCCACGATAAACCTTTTACGATTTATTTAAATAAATTCTTATGATGTTTTTAAATTTTAATACAAGTTTCTAAGTTTTGGCTTTTTATGTTAATTTTACATTTTTACTTTTCACAATGGCATGCTGATTAGGTATAGTTGTTTTATGTTAGTTGTAATCATTTCGTTGGTTTTTACGCAAAATGTGACAACCCAGTACGTCAATATATATATATTGGCCATAAATTTTTTAATTCAGATTATAGATCCAATTTCCTAAAATTCGAAAGGATGTTCATCAACAAATATCAAAAGCAAAAATGGAGAAATAAAAAGAAATCTTGAATGCATGCTTGGATAGCATAGCTAGAGCAAAGACGAGAGGTGGCCAAGTTGTGGCTCATGTTTTCCAAGCCAACGAATTGAACGAAATTATAATATCTAACCATCCTTTGATGAAATCTATAACAAATATCATGATTTAGAATGAAAGGGACTGGTGAAGTGTTTGCTTCCACACATATCTCATCTTAGTAGTGTCTAAAAATGAAATGGATTGAAGAATGAGAGTTGCCTTCATTACTTTACGCCCCATTTGCTTTCATAGATGGTCCCAACCCATCTCATCTCAACATCTAAACACCATTCAAACAAGAACACTTTTTAATTTCAAATTTTTAATTTGTTCATCCAATCATTACCTAATCATTATAACTTTTCCAAATTTTCAAATGAAAAACAAAAACCAATTCTACTTTTAAATTCCCAAAACGAAAATAATGTTAAAATTTTACATTATAACAATATTTTAATTTTCTAATAATTTTATTCATATTTTTCTCTCACATTTTCCAAAATCTCATAAAAAACATTATACTTTAAACAATTTTACTACTACTCACAAATTTCTCAACTCATTTGTGCAACCAAACGAGACTTAAAACTCTAAGCTCCTATTTGCACAACTTGAGGAGTTAATTCTTTAGAGGTGGTTTTCGATTCGATTTATTCTAGTGAAGAATGCGATGTTGAGCATTGGTAAAGTTTGTAGCATTTTTTTGTCAAAGATAAAGGACTTCTGTTAAAATCAAGAGCTATCAATACCAAAAGTTCTCAACCCTTCCCTGAGTATTCAAATGTGCTTTTACCGGTGTTACTTAGTTATTGAAAATAGTTGATTCATCAAGAGACCTAACAAGAGATAGAAAAAAGCGAGAGATATTACGGGTGTTACTATGTTGAGGAGAAAAACAACGTGGTGAGGTTGTTTACTTTTTTAAAATTTTCTAAATCAGAATAGAGATTCCAATTTTCTAAATTTACTTTTTTTAAGAAATTCAAAGAGAATTGGAAGCATGTTCATCGACAAAGATCAAAAGCAAAAATGGAAAAATAAAAAGAAATTTTGAATGCTTGAATAGCATAGCTACATCAAAGAAGAGAGGTGCATGGCATGCAGTGGCTCATGTTGTCCAAGCCAAGGAATTGAATAAAATTATAATAACTAACCATCCTTTGATTAAGTCTATACCAAATTATATCATGATTTAAAATGAAAGGTACTGGTGAATTGTTTGCTTCCACACATATCTCATCTTAGTAGTGTCTGAAAAGGAAATGGATAATAGAAGAATGAGCGTTGCCTTCGTTACTAACCTGTTTGGTTTCACAGATAGTCTCAACACATATCATCTTAATATCTAAATACTATTTAAACACAAACGTTTTTCAACTTCAAATTTTCAAATTTTCCATTACATCATTTCCTAATCACTACAACTTTTAACCTTTTGTTTGGAAAAGGTAGAGGCCTTCCATTAAAATCAAGAGCTACCAATACCGAACGCTTTTAGCCTTTTCGTGAATATTCAAATGTGCTTTTACTGGTGCTACTGTGTTATGGACAATTGTTGATTCATCGAGAGACGTATCCAGAGGTAGAAAGACAACGAGAGATATCACCGATATTACCATGTTTTGGACAAAAACAACACAGTGAGCGCAACGCAAGTTTAATCACATGCGACATGCTCTATCTTCAAAAGCAACAAGAGCTGAACCAATTATTGAGTTATGTGAAACACGGCTTTAAACCGCATCATTTTAAAGGTATTCTCTTCTAGAGCACCCCTATGAATAGGACACCATGTAAAGTTAAGTGTTACACAAGCTAATAAAACAATGAACAGACAATACTGATGAGATTATTTTCCTGTCTTGGAGAGAAATCTCCCAATGCTTCATACCGAAATATCATCGGAATTCATGCTTGAGTTTTTGTAACCAATGATTATTATTATCGCCAACCCTCCACCGTAACACCTTAGATCAAATTTATGAAGGTCATAAATTTTCTAATTCAGATTATAGATTCCAATTTTCTAAATTTACTTTTTTAAGCAATTCAAATTAAATTGAAAGCATGTCCATCAACAAAGATCAAAAGCAAAAAATAAAAAGAAATCTTGAATGCTTGGATAGCATAGCTAGAGGAAAGAAGAGGCGGTCAAGTCATAGCTCATGTTGTCCAAGCCAATGAATTCAACGAAATGATAATAACTAACCATCCATTGACTTAGTCTATACCAAATAACATGATTTACAATGAAAGGAACTGGTGAAATGTTTGGTTCCACACATATCTCATCTTTTATCTATTTCATTTTCAGACAACCAAGATGAGATTTGTGTGGAAGCAAACATTTCACCAGTAGATTTCATTTGAAGTTGTGATATTTGGAATATACATGACCAAAGGGTGGTTTGTAATTATGATTTCAGTCAATTCATTGGCTTGGACAACATGAGCCACTACTTGGCCACCTTTCTTTTTTGCTCTAGCTATTGTGACGCCCTCAAATTCCTCTTGGGACCAAATGAACATTTAAAGCATTGGTACATGCAATACAAGGTTATCTACCCCCATTCATGAGAGATAAAGATGCAATGTTCCTAACACGCATCTAGCAATATACAATATTTGCAGCGGTCAGCAGATAAATTTTTTCTTGAGCAATATTATGCTCCAAACTAAATATATCCCAAATATTAAAAACATAATCCATAAACATTAAAGTGGTAGATCTTCTTGATTATATCATGAGCCCAAAAGGTCTGTAATCTTGTAATCATAAAAGTACTAGAGATCGAGCTCCTTAAGTACAAGTAGGAACTAAAGCAACTACAAGGCTAGTCCATTTAGAAGCTTGCGCAACTCAGTCAATGATGTCATAATGGTAACGATAAATCGAAGCATTGAAGCTATGAGCTTTGTGTTGTGCCATTGTCATCTAATCGACCATTTCCAGTTGATCTTCCTCTAGTGCGCTTCCTGATCCTGACACATGGTCTACTATTTTAGGGAGAATGGTAGTTGGGATTATAACAGTGAGATTTGAATTCAAATCTCAGCAAGTTAACAGAGAACTTCCAAATAGGTTAATGATGCATGCATGACAGTAAATGCATGAATGCATAATCAAAGTCATAAGTAAGCATAAAACAACTTGATATGCAACATGGCATAAAATAACATGACATATGCGTTAACATACGCACTAGTTCACATATATCTACACCTGCTATGGACACATGTATTGTACATGTCAGTTCACAGGTGTTTGTATATGTTGTGGACACACGTATTGTACATATCTCATGACAGATATCTACACCCGCATGAGTACGTATAACATGAAAGTGAAAAGTGGCACATTGGCACTACCAAGTGAGGGCATGGGTGTGGAGGAATCTAAATTACCCATAACACAAGTGATTAACTTGGTTTAGCTTCAAAACAAAGTCACCATCTAAATTAACCTGGTTTAATTCACTATGGCAAGAAGATTATTGAAGTTTGAATAATTGTTATGCAGGGAGCCACACGATAGGAAATGCCCGGTGCACCAGCTTCAGGCAGAGACTCTACAACCAGTCAGGCAATGGCCTACCCGACAACACAGTTGATCAATCATATGCTGCCCAATTGAGAACCAGATGCCTGAGATTAGGTGGTGATCAGAACCTACTTTTCTTGGACTTTGTCAGCCCAACAAAAGTCGACAACAGCTATTTCAAGAACTTGTTGTATTCTAAAGGCCTTTTAAGCTTTGATCAAGTTCTTCTCACAAAGAATGAAACATCCATGGAATTGGTGAAGAAATATTCAGAAAACAACGAGCTGTTCTTCGAGCAGTTTGCCCAATCCATGATTAAGATGGGAAATATTTATCCATTAACAGGTTCAAGGGGAGAGATCAGAAAGAATTGCAGGAAGATTAACTCCTGATTTGTTCCATTATAACACTGCAGTTCCATCGAGTGTCGTTTGATTTTCTTGCAATGTATTCCTGATTAGTTAATAATATATGACATATTTTAAGTGCTTGGTATATGAACCTGCATAAATGTGCTATATTTATGAGTGATTGAGAATGAAAAGATCTAAGATAAAAAGTAATACTAATCTTCGAAAACTATCCCAAGATTTTAGTCAGTAGGTCACCAGACAACATAAAATAAAGGAAAATGCTCACACTCCTACAACGGATACAATTCCACACAAGGAAACTCTACCACCAACGGCTCCTATTTCACAAAAGGAAACTCTACACCCAACGGCTACATGCACTAGAATGGAAATCACATCCACCGAATCCTCTTAATTTACTTTTTCAAACATTGTAACGTTACACAAAATGCTTCTCTGTAAATGTATATATAACACAAGGGCTCTCAATAGACTCTCACGGTGTGTAAGAATTTTTCACAAACACCTGCTGTTCAATTGGCTTTATGGTAATCAGAGCCTTGTGCGAGCAAGAGAGCCTTACTCCCATGGAGTCAATCTCACTTTCGGTCAACAATTTCGTCACCTTACGGTTGAACCAGGGGAATTACCCCTTTTGGCCAGAGCGGGTTGATGCCTTGGCTGAGAGCCACGACTGCATGGGACACCTCACAGATGCTGCCTCCCCTCCACCATATGATCTGGTCCCCGATGAAGCCACAACAACCAGTCACAAAGAACTGAGTTCTACATACTTGAGATGGAGGAAATCTGACCGACTACTACGTGAATGGATTATTGGCACCCTCTTCGAGGAGTCGCTTGGCTTGGTGGTCGGGCTTGAGACTTCATATCGAGTTTGGAATGCCCTTCAAGAAGCTTATGCCCAAGAATCCTGAGAAAGGGAGTTCTAGCTTACTTAACAATTGACATACATAAGGAAGGAAGCCACAACGTCGCTACAAGATCACCTCCAAAGCTTCAAGACTGCGTGCGACCACCTAGCTACAATCGGACGTCCCGTCAGAGACAAGATGAAGGTTTTTCCCTTGACAACTTTGGTCCAAAATACGAACCCTTCACCACCTCCATGCTCAAGCCGCCGATGCCTTCCTATTGAGAATTAGTTAGGAGACATTTTTCCATAAAACAAGGAGGACAAACTTGCACAAAACCAGGCTTAAATTAAGGCACTACTATGAAGTTAGATAGGAAACAAATGTCCATAAATTAAGGCTCAAATCAAGGCACTACCGTGTGTCTCATCTCTTTTCCCTCCTATAAATAGCTAGTTTCTGTAATGAGAAAATACACATTATAGAAAAGCATAAGTGCTTATTCTCTTCTTTTTATTCTCTTCTTCCGTTATCTCTTTCTTTTGTGTTTATTTTCATGGTATCAGAGCGTTGGTTCGCTCTACCCAAAAATTCAAATTGATCGAAATCAATTTTTGATCATACCAGGAGAGTCGTCTCGACAAGACGAAACCGTTGCCGCAAACGGCATAAAAAACCGACGTCGGGAGAGTGACCACGCGCCCAGAGAAGGTCTGAGCGTGTACACCACGCGCTCCAGTCACTCCAGAGGTAGACGACGCGTGAGTCACATGCGCCCACGCGCTCCAGAGGTAGACAGCCCGTGAGTCACACGCGCTAAGCGCCGTCACTCTCTTCAAGCGCCCCACGCGCCTGTTGATCTAGGCCGTTAAAATCCCAAATATGTTTTGGGCTATATCTAAGCCATTCGGAGTCCAATTTCGATGATCAAATAGTGCTTTCCTACTATTTGGACCAATCCGGACTCATTTGTACGGTTAGATTTCTTAAAATCTATCTCAAATTTTATATTTTTTGAACGTTTCAAAAAACTCCATGTAAGCACCACCCATCCAAACTCCACCCACCCAAACTCCATCTCAACTAATCAGTGATCTCACTTCACCATATTTTATAACCACTGCCGACAATCCTGGAGCAACCTTAGTTCCAAAACTCCTCACCGGCGACAATTATCCCTCGTGACGACGCTCCATGCATATGGCTCTCAACTCCAAAAATAAACTTTTTTTTGTTGATGGCACTCTAACAAAACCTAAAGATCCCTCCATCGGTATACTATGGGAGAGGTGCTGTGACATGGTCCTTTCATGGCTATTGAATTCCATTGACAAATCTCTAAGGAAAAACTTGATCTATTGTCAGAATCCCTTTGAAGTATGGAAAGACTTAGATCACCTATTCTCTCAAAGCAATCACCCACGGTTGTATCGCCTCAAGCGCGATCTCATCAATCTACATCAAGATTCCATGACCGTTACAGCCTACTACAACAACATCAAAGGGCTCTGGGATGAATTGCAGACTCTACAGGAACCCAATTCTTGCACATGCCATGCTCGAGAAAATGCCTCAGCAAGAGAAAACACAGAACGTTTATTTCAATTTCTCATGGGGCTTAACGATTCCTTCAACAACATCAGGAGCCAAATTCTTGCTATGGATCCACTACCCTCCATCACCAAAGCCTATGCTACTGTTCATCAAGAGGAGACCCAGCGTCATCTTCGTCTCCCGCTCCTACCCACACCCGACAACACAGCAATGACTGTTACTCATCCTTCACATCAGACTCCCAACAGAGCAAGAAACAAAAAAAGGTGTGCAAAATGTGGCAAAGAAGGTCACTTGATTGAAAGCTGCTATGAAATTATTGGGTCTAACCCACTGGAACACCTCCAAGCCCAAACAGAAGACGAACGCCACCACTGCCCTACCAATCTCAGCCAATGCAATCTCTTGGGTGTCCTCACCTTCAACTGCAAGTGTATCAAAAACTTGATCAGCTTATAATTCCTACTTCCAAGCGCAGAAGCTGTCAAAGTAATACAAGGGTAAATCCCAGGATCGAATTCACAGGGACAATGAGAATTAAGCAAACTCTTTAGATTCTCAAGATAATGTTTGAGGTGGAAAGTAATTCCGAAAAGATAAGAAAATATTAAACTAAAAGATCTAACAATGAACACACACAAACAAAATAGGAAATGGGAAACGAATTTCAAAGGTCATCCAATGACTCTATCCATACTAAAATGGGGGTTGTTTTGGAAGTTCAAGCACAAGCAATGCTGAAAATAAGTGTGCATCTAAGCTTCTAAAATTATCAAGAACCAAGGGATTTAGAGGAAATGTATAGAAACTTAGTTAAACTTGTGAGAAACAATAAAACAAACACTTGGGATGCAAGTTTCACCCACTGATTTTTGTGATGAATTTACTTCTCTTTTCATCTCCTCTCAACTATTCTCCCATTCCTAGAAATCATGGTTGGTTAATATAGCAAAATCACAAATTTCAGCTTAACAAAACTACTTGACAGATTATATCTCAATTGTAAAATAGTGAAAGAAAACCATCAAAGTCTTGCTACTTGTTCAAGAATCAATTGTGCCTTTACGTCTACAATTGAGCTAAACCAAGAACATAGAACTTCAATCTTTTCTAAATGCAAATTAAAATATAATCCAACAAGTTAATCATCAAAACTCCATAGCATTGAAGTAAATTCAACCTAAAACAGTTATGGGTTACTCCTTGAATCCCAAGTACAAAAGTCTAGCCTAGCATCTCTAAATTAATGAAGATGCCTAAAAGGATGAACCCTAACATTTTCAGTTGCTCTGTAAAATAAAATTGCAGTAGAGGAAAAACAAAGTAAAGTTCTGAAAATGAGGACCCAAGCTGGCCGAAAAAACTAAAGAAATAAAAAAAACTGCAGAAGAAATAAAATCGAATGAACTCCCAGAAAACCTCTGAACTCCCCCTTCCTCAAGAGCCAACCGAATATGTATACATGTATCCCCCAAATCAAAACAAAGACTGCTGAAGAGAGCCCCTTCACGCACGTTCTGCTCTTGCATGGGAGGCCACGTTCTGCTGCTGGTTTGTTCTGCACCAGCGTGCATCTGCTTGCAGCTGCTGCCCACGTGAATGCCAACCGAAAGAAAAATAAGCCCAGGCGTGCATCTGGTCTGCCATCCCCTGCTTCCAGCTCCTGCTGCTGTTCCCGTAGATGCTCTGCTGCTTCGTGCTACATGTTGCTGCTGTGTTTTCTGCTGGGTGTGAGGCCAGCTGCTGTGATTCTGCTCCTGCCATCCGAAAATAATTTAAACTGCTCGAGGCCACGATCTGCAGCTGCTTGCTGCTCTTCTCCTTGAGGTCAGCTGCTGCCCGCGTGAATGCCATCCAACCCAGTGAATCCGAGGCTTCTTCCATGTGAAATCTGCTGCTCCACTTCACGTCCAGTTCCCTGCACGCCCGTGTTTGCTGCTGCCATTGGTATGGATCTGTTTTTCTGGTTTGCTGCACTTTCTCCTTGAGGTCAGCTGCTGGGTGTGCTCCACGTGAGTCTGGTTTGCTGCTGTTGTGTTTACCGCATGTGAGATTGCCAATTAACAAGAAAAAGAATCCCAGGCGTGAACCTGCTGCTCCACTTTCCTTTGACAGCTTTGTTCCAAGTGGGTCAGTGCTGCTGCGAGAGTTTGCTGCCCACGTGAATGAGTTTCCAACTCTTACTTCTGCGTGTGTTGCCTTAATTCTAGTGCACTCCATCATGTAGCAAGTCCCTACGTGTCCCTATCATCCAGTGCCTTTCCTCTTTTCAACTTGCAATTGCTGGTCCCCTCATAGGTTGTGTAATGACTTTCCAAGAGTGCCCCTTTGTTATAATGTCTATCTATTTAAAAAAAAAGGGATGTCAGCAACTATGAATTTCTGTCTAGAAGAATAAATGCTCTGCAACACATCGGCATGATACTAGGGGGGTAAAATTTGGATATTTATTCTGATGTGAAACTATTGTAATATAAGTCTTTTTAAATGCAAAAATATCAGAATTTATCAGTTGACTCAAGTGTCATGATTTACTACATAATTAAGTGCTCAAATCAATTTTAGTTAGACAATTTATTCATCTAAGCAACTTAATCATGCAGTTTTAACACTTTATCAGTGTAATCCCTGGGCTTTCTACTGAGCAATATCAGCAGTTGATGGGTCTTCTTCAGTCCAACCGTTAGGATGATTTCTCTGGTCTTTTTTCTTTCACTGCTTTTATGCCTTCTTTGCCATGGGTCATTGACACAGGTGCCTTAGCACATGTGGCATCTAGGAAATTTTTACCACATGCTACCCACGTCACACCTTACTCACAATTTTTTACTTTACCCATAGGGGCCATAGCTCAAGTCACTCACATGGGCAATATTCAATTATCACCCTTCTTTCAACTTACTAATGTGTTGTTTATTCCTAGTTTTAAGTACAATCTTATTTCTGTTAGCCAACTTACTAAAGCCTCATCTTGCCTTGTTTTTTTTACTCCATCTCTTTGTGTTTTTCATGACCAACACAAGAGGAAGCTGATTGGAATGGGTGAGGAATGTGGAGGTCTCTACATCTTCGAGCCCCAGGTCCCATTGCTTTTCACGCCGACTTTGTTGCTAACCCGTTGTGGCATTTTCGTCTAGGTCATCCATCCCTTCCTTGTACTCCAAAAGACTTTTCTGATTTGAATAAAGATGCTCACTGTGATATTTGTATTCGTGCTAAAAATACTCGTTTACCGTTTTCATTGGTTGAAAATAAAAGTGTTAGTTCTTTTGATCGCATTTACTGTGATATATGGGGTGGCTATGCCACACCCTCTCATTCTGGTGCACATTATTTTCTTACCATTGTAGACGATTATTCTCGTGTCACCTGGGTTTATCTTATGAAATTTAAATCATACACTTTTTCATGTCTAACCAATTTTTTTTCCATGATAAAAACTCAATTCAATTTTAACATAAAATGAATTTGCATTGATAATGGTCAGGAATTCTTAGCTCATCACATGCAAAATTCTTTTCTGATCATGGTGTAATTCATGAATGTACTTGTGTTGAAACTCCTTAACAAAATGGTGTTGCCGAGCGAAAACATTGTCATCTCTTAAATGTTGCTCGTTGTTTATGTTTTCAAGCTTCTTTACCTATATCCTTTTGGGGTGAATGTATCTTAACTGCTACATATTTGATTAATCATACCCCATCAGTCTCTCTTAACAATCAAACTCCGTATGAACTTCTTTTTCATCAAACCCCCACTTATAAGCATCTTCGTATTTTTGGTTGTCTATGCTATGTACATACTTTAAAAGTTCATCGTGACAAATTTTCACCTCGTGCCTCCCCATGCATCTTCCTTGGTTATTCTCTTAGTCACTCCACCTATCGCGTATATAGTATAGAAACCAAGAAAATATTTTTTTCACGTGATGTTCGATTTATTGAGACTGTCTTTCCTTATGCTGATCCTATAGCTTATAATCTCACAGACACTCCACCCTCTGTTCCTACTGTCCCTATCAACCCTAATCCTATCTTCATAGAATTTCCTTCCCAAGATCATTTACCTAACCCAAGCCCAGATAGTACAACCGATAGTACCACCGAAAGTCACTCTCTCGAACTCGTTGAACCCACCCCCCTAATGTCTCCTCTAGGCCACACCGCCAGATCACTCGTCCTTCCTACCTTCAAGACTATATCAGTTCAGATCTCTTGAATTCTTCACGTTCTAATCCCGCTCCACAGACTTTCTCAGGTACGGTTCATTCTTTACCCAATTCCTCACCTCTGTTTCCAAAAATGTTCATGACCCTCAATCTTATTCTCAAGCTATTCTTATTCCTCACTAGCGTGCTGCTATGGCTGATGAAATCAAAGCCCTCGAAGCCAACCACACTTGGACTCTCGAACATCTTCCTCCCAACAAAAAACCCATTGGTTGTAAATGGGTTTATAAAACCAAACTCAGGGCTGATGGATCCATCGAACGTTTGGATTACCATGATACTTTTGCCCCCGTTGCTAAACTTGTTACACTTCGTTGTCTTCTTGCTATAGCTGCAGCTAAAAGTTGGTTTTTACACCAATTGGATGTTCACAATGCCTTTCTTTATGTGATCTTGATGAAAAAGTCTACATGCATCCACCTCCCGGTTATTGTCCTCAGGGGGAGAAATGTTTCTGTCGCTTGCACAAATCTTTATATGGTCTTAAGCAAGCCTCTCGTCAATGGTACTCCAAACTGTCTCATGTTCTTACTTTGACAGGTTTTTGTCAATCTCATGCTGATCATAGTCTCTCCACCAAAACTACGGGCACTGTGTTCACTACCATTCTAATATATGTTGATGACATTCTTGTTACTGGCAACGACCTACCCGTCATCACTGCTCTCAAGAACCACTTGGCTACTGCATTCAAAATTAAAGACCTTGGGAATCTGAGTATTTTCCTGGCATTGAAATAACATGCTCACCAGCTGGAATTTTTTTCAATCAACGCAAATACATTCTAGATATCCTCTTTGATACTCGTCAACTTGGCTCCCGCCCTGCTTACTTTCCTATGGAGCAGCATCTTAAGCTCAATGACACTAATGGTGCTCTCCTTGTTGATCCAGCATCCTATCGTCGCTTGGTTGGTCGCCTCATCTATTTGACAATTTCATGCCCAGATATTGCTTACACAGTGAATATTCTGAGCCAGTTTATGCATGCTCTTCAAGAGCCACATTAGCAAGCTGCTCTCTGTTTACTTCGGTATTTGAAGACCACTCCTAGTCCTAGCTTATTTTTTTCTTCAACCTGTAATTTTCAGTTATCGGCCTATTGTGACTCTGATTGGGCCAGCTGCCCTATGACTCGATGGTCCATCACTGGTTTTGTTGTCAAACTTGGAGATAGTCCTATCTTTTGGCGAACAAAGAAGCAATCCACTGTCTCTTGCTCTTCTACTGAAGCTGAATACCGTGCCATGGCTAACACCTCTTGTGAGATTACATGGTTACGATCTATTCTTCATGACCTCACAATCTCCCATCCTCAACCTGCACTACTTCACTGCGACAATCAAGCTGTCATTCATATTGCACACAATCCGGTCTTTCATGAACGCACCAAACACATAGAGATTGATTGCCACTTGGTGCGTGACCATATTTGTGCTGGTCTTCTTACTCCAGCTTATTCACCCACTTCCCAACAACAGGCATACCTCTTCACAAAACTTTTGGGTCGTGAATTGTTTGTCTTCTTCAGATCCAAGTTGGGCATTACAGACCTCCATGCTCCAACTTGAGGGGGAGTATTGAGAATTAGTTAGGAGACCTTTTTCAATAAAACAAGGAAGACAAACTTGCACAAAATCAGGCTCAAATTAAGGCACTACCATGAAGTTAGATAGGAAATAAATGTCCATAAATCAAAGCTCAAATCAAGGCACCACCGTGTGTCTCATCTCTTTTCCCTCCTATAAATAGCTAGTTTCTGTAATGAGAAAATACACATAATAGAAAAGCATAAGTGCTTATTCTCTTCTTCCGCTATCTCTTTCTTCTGTGTTTATTTTCAATGCTGAGCTTGTGCTGCTGCTACAAGGATATGAGATGTGGACTCAACTTCATGAATCCTTAGACACAGGCGTAGGCATTCTATGGGAACAAAACTGGACATGGGAACAAGAGCAAACAATGCCCGTTCTCCTCTAGAGGACGTTGCGTCTCCCAAGCCAACCACACGTCCCGTCTCCTCTAGTGGGACCCATAATTCTGCTGTCACTGACACCACAGCTCGTGATAAAGTGGAGACGTGCCAAATTTGCAGACAAAAGTCTTTAAAATGTTGGCACCAAAGAAAGATACAAAACAATAAAATTTCTATGTGAGAGGTGATCGAATTTTTTATATAAATAGAATTATGTATTAAGTATTAAATAGAATTCTGTTATAAGTATAAAAGGACAAAAGATTTTTGGAGAATAATAAACTCAAGATTCATTTTGTGGCTCCATATCTCCACATCTTGGGTTAGATTTGTGGGATTGTTTGTATCCTTATTTGAGGAGAATGGCGTGATTAATAGTTTCCTAATATCCCCCCTCAAATGAAGCTGCAAGACGAGGCTTAATTTGCTTCAGTTGAACTTGTAAGCTAGCCAGTCCAAAGGTTTTGTAAAAATGGTTTGCAACTTGGAGGGAACGTGTTTTGTGCGGAAAAATCTTGTTGGACTTTTTCTCGAATGAAGTGGAAATCAACTTCAATATGCTTGCTGTAGGCATGAAAAATAGGATTTACTGCCATGTAGATAGCACTTTGATTGTCAACAAGAAGAAGAGGAGAAAGTGGTTGAGGAATGCTGAGATTGTAACACCCCGACCCCAGTGGTCCAGGGAGTTAACTCTCATTACCTAATAATCAACTCCAATACTGCTAATATATTTCCAAAATCCAAATATAAATACTTCTAACGGCTCCAAATGAAACATAAATACTTCTAATTTAATTAACCACACATACTCATATATCATATCCTCAATACAGTAATCCAAATAAAATATATCAATTTCTCTACATGTCTCAAATATCATAATAGAATGAAATAGAATTTACAAAAGCCTCCATAAACCATCTAAACATACTGAAATCAATCGACTAAATAAATAATCCACCAACGATACTAGTACCCCTAGGTACTCAACTACTATCCATAGCTAATCTTGCCTACAAACTCTATTAATGATCCTCAGCTGAGCCATCAAAAGCATCTAAAAATATTTTGAAGAAAAATCATGTGGAGTACATAACAACTGTGGAGTACATATTAACGCACTTACAGCTGGTATAGATACTTGTGTTGTGATGTGGTAATCGGTAGGGACACACGGCTTAAGGGGACTTGTGTAGCACCTGTATGGTCACTTTATTAATTAAGTTTATTGAATAAGATTCCAAATTCATGTATTTCACGTTCAAGTCATGTTTCACGTTATGGTATGTTTAAGTTTACGTTCATGTCAAATTTCAAGTTTATGTTACGTCAAGCTAAGTTTTAGTTTTAGTTCATGCCATGTTATGTCAAGTCACATTTTGCTTATTATTTCATACCATGTTATGTCAAGTTATGTTATGTTATTATTGACTTTGATTGTACATTCATGCCTTTATTGTCATACATGCATCATTAACCTGAGTGAAAGTTTTCTGTTAACTTACTGAGATTTGTAATCAAATATCATTGTGGTAGTCCCAACTACCATTCCCTCTCGAATGGTAGATCTTGTTACAAGATCTGAATGAGAGCTGGGAATCGACCAACTAGAAACGGTCGACTAAGCGACGTGCGACATCGATGTTAATATAATAGTTAACTTAAATTACTACTTGTACTACGGAATTGCATCTCCAGTACTCTTTTGATCATAGTCATTTTGTACTAGCATTAAGATCTCAGATTTTTTTTTGGTATGAAGTATTTTCTAAGTATTTGGGATACCGATTATGCTTTAATTATTTAGAATATTATAAGTTTGGTGCATAGTATTGGTGAAAAAAAATTATCTATTGCGAATATTGCATAATGCTAGATGCATGTTAGAAACATTGCATCTTATATGTCATGAACGGGAGCAAGTAATCTTGTGTTGCATGTCTCGACATTTCAGATATCTATCTGATCCCAAGCCGCAATCTGGGGGCATCATAGTTATGTGTTACGAAATGCAATAGAGATATGAGTAAAGATAGGGTTAATAATTATTAAGTTATGTTTTGGTTCCAGGTCTAATTGATCTATTAAGATAGGGTGAATAGAATGTTTAGATCTAATTCATCTATTAGTTTCAGGTCTAATATACCACCTGACATCATTAATGAAGAAGATTTTTTTGTTGAAGAAAATGATTCTGTTGATTTTAATCGTTAGAGTATTCCAAATATTGATGGAAAATCTATTTACAAAACCACTTGGGTCCAGTCTATTTTTAAATCTGAATTAAATGTTAAAATTATTGAACAAACCTATGCTATTTCAAAAGCTCATGAAAAATATCAATTCAAGATTTTCTAGTAAAAGGTTATAAATCTTTGCATATTGGTTTTGTTCAAGTTGTTGTTAAACCTTTGATGAGAAAATGCATCAATACTTCAGTACTTTTTTTTTACAAGATGCTAGATTCAAGAAATTTGAAACTAGTATCCTAGGCATGATTCAATCTTCTATGTTTAGTGGTCCTGTCCATTTTGATTGTTTTTCTGATTTAACTCTTACTTTGGATGATCCTAATATTTTGAAAGTTTTAACTTTAAATATTTTAACTTCTGGATATGAAATGGAAGAAGGTAGCAAACCTCTTGCCATAGTTTATCGTATTTATTATAGGATTTTAAAGATCATACATGATGTTTTCAAACTACTAGGGCATTTTTTAGGCTAAAATGCATCACATTCCACTCGTAGTGTCCAAAAGGTAGTCTATTACCTATTTGACTCACTAATCTAGATTTGCCAAAATCTTGATTTTAGGTCAAACTTGGAGAAGACAATTGCATCATATAGCCTAGGAATTAAGCCGTTCTTATTGGGAATAGGGTACCTAATCCACTCTAAGACCTTATTCAAAGGTTTGTAATTCATCACTAAGTGAGGTGTCCCTCTCTCAATGTCTGCATTTTCTTGATATAAAAAGTAGCACAAGACCAGAGAGACATACTATACCTAATAAATTTTCTTAGTGAGTAAATCATGAATTTCATTTTTGCAAAATTCTAAAGTCTCACTATTCATTTGAATATGTTGAGCTTTAGTTGGAATGTTCTTTTCAAAAAAATCTTTAATGTAAGGTAAAGAAACAACATGTTTCTTCCTAAGCCAAAATGCATTTGGAAGATTAGAACAAACAATATCAATAAGATTTTTGTTAAAATCACTGATTTTTTATTGAAGTAGTTTATTAGACAATAGTTCGGAAATATTTTTGAATCTGATTTTCTTTTGTAGGAAATTCAAATGGTTTGTTTTAGCAGAAAGCAAAGATTTCAAATTTTGAAACAAATTTAAACTTAACTTTCTGTCCTAAAGGATCAGTAGTAATACCATTTTTTTCAAAAAGAAATGGATACAAAGAACAAATAAAAGGAATTCCTAATATGATCTTATCAGTCATATTTTTAACAAGTATAGAAGGAATTTTAAAGCATACATTATCTTGGCAAACATTGAGAAGTATTAAGCTCATATTTGATTTTCATCTGAGACCCATTTGTCAAGAATAATCTCTTAGTAGATTTCTCATAATATTTACTAAGAATTATTCTTTCTGGATACAATTCATATCCAATCCAGAGTGAATCATAACAATCACAGAAAATTGAAATTCATGACAAACAATTATAGTAACTAAAACCATTTAGAGAGAATAATATGATGAATTAAATAGATCTGATTATTAGAAGATTTCTTTTCCTTTTGACTGGAATCAAAATCATTCGTTTGCTCATTATCAAAAGGAACTTCTTGATCAAATTTTTTATCAATTTTTAAACACAATAATTCTTATTTAAATAATCGTTTTTAGATTTGAGATTGTTAATCTCAGGTTTGAGTTCAATAATTTCTTTTTTAAGAAAACCAACTTCACGTTGTAAATCATTTGTAGAAATATTCTTGGATTTTTTCTTTTCAAATCTTCCCAAAGTTTCTTGAAAACTTCAAGAATAGAACCACTTTGGTTCTATTCTTGAAGTTTTCCCTGAAAATTTTCGAAAAGCCATTAAATGTTTCGCTAATGCTATTACCTCCAAACTGGATCGTCATAATTCAAAATTCCCCTACTCCCTCCATTTCTACAAAAGATACAAGGTTCCTTGAATTTTGTAATGGAATTATGATCAGAGTGGTGACATATTGGTCCGTTATTGGGTTCTCAAGCGGTGGGATAGATATCCACACACACAAGATGTCATTGATAATGTAACTGAAATTCTTTCAACGGGACTAGATCTTCTTTTGTTGTTCCATTTCAAAAAATCCAAAAAAAAGAGACCAAAATCTAAAAAAATATCTAGAAGATTCTGTAAAAACAACTCATCCTGCTAACTCTGATTTAAAACTGAAAGGAGTCTCTACCTTCTCTTAGGTTACTTTTGCTTATTATACTACCAAGGATGTTGAAACATCCAAAGGTAAAACCGTAAAGGAAGAAGCTGATAAAGAAGAAGAAGATGCTTTATCTTTATCTCCAACAGCTTCAGATATGGTTGCACCTATTCATCATAGCCAGCTTATTATGATAAATAAAGTTTTTGAAATTGATTTAGTTTATTTGTTTAAAGAAAATAGTTCTATTGAAAACCGTAATAAGAGAAAAATTTATCACGCTACTTTTTCTAATTCTAAAAAATTACGTGTTAAAAGAAAATGGAAAGAAAAAATGTATGCCCTTCAAAAGCATATACTTTTCTTTGATTTTCTTCAGAACCATTATGTTTCTAAACATAGTTTGAATGTTGTAAAAAATAGTTTTGTCAAGGAAGATAGCAAGACTGTGGTTAAATCTAGTCACCTTCCTTTGGAGACAATTATTATTTCTCATAAGGGAATTGAGGTAAAAACCTATCCCATTAAGATGCCCAATACTGATCCAAATGTTACTATTACAATGAAGACAAAAAAGATTATTGAACAAAACAATTTTGTTAACCAAACTCTCCATGTTATAGGATAGCAGTTAGATCATATTGAAGAAAAGGAAGAAAAACCTATTTCTACTCCATCTTCAAAAACTATTTTAAAAACTGTTGAAAAACCTTTGATTATTTTACCAGAAGATAGACCAAAACTTGATTTAAAAAACAAACAGGCCAATGCTCTTCATAAAATCAATCAAATACTTGCTGATATTAAGAAAGAACAACTCTTTACCAGTGCTTTAAATAAAAATGGTAAAGAAGTTGTTATTTTAGAACTCTCTACTACAGAATCATCTGACAGTGATTCTTCCACCACTCTTTAAGATCTTGATTTGCTTGAATATTTTTTTCAAAATATTTATTTAAAACCTAAGATCGCCAGGTTTTCCTCAAAAGGACCCAAGCCAATAAGTCTGACGAAAAATTGGTATCCCAGACCTACACCTCTTAATTCATAGTTTGAAGTAGGGGTGTAACCGGTCCAGTCCAGTTTTAGACAAAATTTAGTACCGAAAGGGTATGTACCGATTTTGCATTTTTCAAAACCGATTACGCACTGGTTACCTTCCTAAACCGGTACTTCCGGTTTCATCGGTTTTCGGTCCTGTTTGGTCCGGTTTTTCAATTTTTTAAAATGTAAAAAACAAATAATAAAATGTTACTTCTGATGATAAAATGTTATTAATAATTTAATATATATATTTTATGTTTAAAGCATATGATCAATTAAATTTTCATCTTTAAGATTAAATTTTTATTTTAGAAATTATAATAACATTATCTTATATATAATTATATTAAAAACATATTATCAAACAAATTACAAATGTTGATATTTAAGATTAACATTTTATGTTATGATTTATAAAGATAATATGAAATTATTTCATATATGATATATAATTATATATAAGAAATTCATATATAATTATATATTATATATAAAACTTATATATATATAATATTTTATATAATATACAAAATTAAATTTTATATATCTTTTTTTTTTCAACCGGTCCGGTCCAGTCTCAAAAACTATGAAACCAAAATCGGACTGGATCCGACCAATTTCATAATATAGGAACCGGCCTGAAACCGGACCGATTCAAAATCGGACAAACCGGTTCGGTCCAGTCTAGTTTTCTAGTTTTTCAGTTTAAATTTACATCCCTAGTTTGAAGAAAGAATTTTTCAAACCCAATTTTCTGTTTTCTGCTAACAAATTTAGTGAATGGAATATTGATGGATTGTCTAAATAGGAGATCCTTAATATCATGAGTAAAATGTCTATGGTTGCAAATGCTTATATTAACAACAATCTTAGACAACTTGAGATGGTTACTATTTTAACTACTGATTTTTCTGGAATGCTTTGACATTGGTGGGATAAACATCTCATAGCAGAAGCAAAAGAAACCATTCAAAATGCTATTAAGCAAAATGACGAAGGGTTACCTATTTTTTTATGAAACTATAGGAATGAGAGTTCCTGATGGTATTAATACTTTGATATACACTATTATTAAACATTTTTTTGGAACTCCTTCCAATATTTCTTACTATATTAGTGATTATTTGAATAATTTGAGATGCCATCAAATGTTTGATTATAGATGGTATCAAGATGTTTTCATATTCAGAGTAATACTTAGAGATGATAGTTATAAGCCTTACAAAAAAGAAAAATTTATTCATGGATAACAAACTTCTTTTGTACTTAGATGATTTGTTTGATTTATCAGTTGTAGAAGAGGAAGCAGCTTTTACCATCTGCTTAGTAGTAGTGGCTTCGACAAGCGGATATCCAGGCAATGTTGATTGTTGATTAACAACAGAAAATTCCTCAATACGTTTGAGATCTGGTGAAGTATGAGGAAAGTCTCTGGTAACATTATCAATGACATCTTGTGTGTGTGGGTATCTTCTTTGATTATATTGATGCCTGGTTCAAGTTCATGCTATTCCAAACCAAAGAAATAACACATTCCCGGTTTTTGAATTTTGATAAAAAATTCAAGGCTAGTTTCCCTCTTTGGCTTTTGAGATGGTTGAACCAGTTTGATCCTATCCCTGAAGTTTTCCTTGAAAAACTTGAACATTCATTAAATGTTTCACTAATGCTATTACCTCCAAATTGGATTGAATCTTGCTTTAAGAGATATCATAACCAAGGAAACTAATCTCCGTTTGAAACAATTTAACATTTTTAGCAGAAACAATAAGACCATTTTGTCTACTGATATCAAGAAATAAATACAAATGTTTTCAGTGTTCATCAATAGACTTGGAATATATAAAAACATCAATACTATCCATAGTATTATGCATTTCTAAATTTCAAAGTGATTTACTAAATAAGAAATTTCTATTACGTATTGATTGTAAAAGTGCTAATTATGTTTTAGAAAAGGATTTTGAAAACATTGCATTAAAAAATATTTTTGCCAAATAGCAAGCTATTTTAAGTGTATTTGATTTTAATATTGAGTATATTAAGATAATCTGATAATTCTATTCCTAATTTTTTTACTCTTGAATTTCTACCGAAAACATGAACAAGAAAGACAAAGGGAAGAAGATTGCCACTCCTCTCCCAATTTCTGACACCAAACTTGTTAAACATGAACTTGCTACTCCTTTGAACATTACTAACATGTTTACTACTCTTGGTAGTATTCCTACTATTAAACTTGTTTCATTTTCATCCGCCCTAAGTACTCTTTATGGCCCTTATGCCAAGCCTATTAATTCTACTAAGCCTGCTCAATATTTCCCTACTTCCAAATCTGATTATATTAAAAATCATTTTTCTCAAAATCTGTTCTATATTGAACCATATAGGTCCATGTACACAGATACCTTCAAAATTGCTTTTGGATATTTTCTCCCTGGATTTCATTGGATCCCTGAGAATCCTGCAAAAAACCTTCGATATTACTCCAATATTTTGCTCCAAACAGAATCCCTCATTATTAAACCCATCTATGACAAGACCGATAAGACCAAAATGATCTATCATAGTGCTTACATTCTAAATATTGTTACTGAAGAAGATTGGGGAACTCATCCCTATACTTTGAAGAAACTTCCCCAAAACATATTCCTGATTTTTTATTTATTTGTTAAAGAAGTCCCTCTAGGAAGACAATGATAATTCTGATAAATTTGATAATGAGTCTGAAGCATCATTAGAAGCTTCAGTCATTGATCCATACAGTAAGATATTTGGATATGATTTAGAAGACACTCCAAGCCTATCTGATTATTGATCCGTCGATACAAAACGACAAATGCATACAAGCACTAGAAGGATACCGCCCTCACAAGACTGATTGGCCTCTTGCTTTTGCTAAAAGATTCCATTGCTCTTCATTGAATACAAGTAGACGAAAAACTGACTCTCCCGCAATTTCAACTGATAAAGTGATCTACTGCAAAAGAAGTTTGTTTTTAGGTGTCAAATGAATAGTAACAAAGGTCAATTTTATTGTTCACTATTGCTCATTGTACTTGCATGCACTATTTATTACTATTAACAACTATTCACTTCTAATCAAATAATTGTAAAGGTGCCCCTTCATCTATAAAAGGGGAACCTAGCTCCAGAAATGGCATAACTTTCTTCTTCATCATCTTTTCCTCCCCTCTTTCTCATCACTTGTTCCTTACCTCTCATTGGTTCTAGTGGATATTTTTGTAAGTTATTTTAAATAAGTTTATTTTGAATCCAAATTTTTATTAGCGTTCATTATTTCTACTTACTTTCAGCATTCTCTTTATTATTAATTCCATCTGATTCCAGTTATCTCGTCCTGCTTTCATTTTTTTGCTTATTTCACTTGCACTATCATTCCAGTTATATATTCCAGAATTTTTTTTCTCAATTTAGTTAATTTTAGTATAAGATAAGGAGAAAAGACTTTGACTGCATACTTTAAGACCTCATTTGGTTACACAGATGAGAAGAGATGAGTAAACGTTGAAGAATGAATAAAATATTGTTAGAATATGATTTTTTAATATTATTTTTATTTTGAGAATTGAAAAGGATGAATTATTTATTATATTTTGTGTGGGATCAGTTTGAGAAATTTGTAATGATAAGATGAGATATTTTGATAACCAAACTAGGTCTAAGTTGGTCTTGTTTTGGTAGGTTTCCACCACCTAGCACGTCTGATATGTAGCACGATCAAATTGATAACTTTGTTGAAATATTGTTTAGCAATTGTGGTTGAAAATTGTTATTTTTCATCAATCTTAAATTTTAGAAAATGAACTATATATGAATAGGCATAAGCATCTCATGTTTGATAAACATCCAACTTTGTTTCAACGCATGGTTATTTTGTGGATTTTTTTTCTTTGTAGTTTTTTGGTTGTTTTAAGTTTATTTCCATTTCCCATAATAACTAAAATTTGTCGATACACCAAGATAAACCTTCTACAATTTAAAATATGCGTAGTGTAAGGGGATTTCTCCCACTTCATAAGCCCATTGGGCACTTGGCTAGGAAGTAATGGGCTTCGCCCCAATGCCCAGTCCCAAGGCCCACACTTGCCCATAAAGTAAGTTGTCTGCAAGGAAAAGTAAACAATGATGGCTGATAGGATTGAAAGACCTGACGTCGCTCAGTAGCACCCTGCTCATGGGGACTCGTACAGGGCAGAGCGAAAAAGATGGAGGACCTTTGATCTTCTAAAATGGGAATATCGACAAACCACCAAAGATGCTAGCAAAGTAAGACAAATCAGGGAGCCACACCGCATTAATGGCACTACTAGCCGAGCTACACCCCACATTAATGAAGCTGTCGTAGAGGCACGCCATATTAAAGGATTTTGACATAAGGAATAGTAAAAGGAATATGGACTCCACGAGGGCAAGCATGATCTGTCCCCCCCAGACTCCCGATATTAAAAGCAACTTCCAGGTACGAGAAAAACTCTTTGATCTCTAGATTCTCTCATTATTTACAAACTTTCAAAATACTCTACTAACTTTGGCATCAGAGACTCTCCTGCCCCAAGGCCACCCTCTCCTAGTGCCTTTCTTCTCTATTTTCTTAGGCCCAGTTATGAAAACCTAAGTTGCTGGAACTTGGCCCAAAGGCATGCGAAACACGACGTTAACAGTGGCGCTGTCTATGGGATCCTTGTAGATCTTACGTGTACTTCGTATGCTTGCGACAACTCGTTCCAGACAACTCAGAAGCTCACCAATATGGACACTGACCAACGAGAAAGCCAAACTCCTAGGATTGGAGGAGGAGACGCCGGGGAAGAGAGGCGAGAACATTCCCAGGAAGGGATGCCTCCGAGTGGTAGGGTGAACGTGGAATGCCCTACGGTGGATGACTACACCTCTCCACCATGGCCCGTCTGTGCCCCAACTGAAGGCGAAACTCAAGATGAGTAGAGACTCAGAAAGGTGGAACCAAATGAGCCGTTGGAGTTCATTCCCCTAAGCTCAGATCGACCAGACGCCATGGCAAGGATCGACAGTGAACTAACATGGCAATGCCTTTTGGGCTGAAGAATGCGGGGGCCACCCACCAGCGACTAGTAAACCATATGATAAAAAATCAAGTAGGAAGAAACATGGAGGTCTATGTAGATGACCTGTTCATTAAAAGTGGAATTCGAAACAACCCTTGAGCAATCTGAGGGAGGCTTTTACAATATTGAGATAGTACCAGATGAAGTTCAACCCCACAAAGTTCGCCTTTGGCATCAGATCAGGGAAGTTTATGGGATTTATGGTGTCAGGTTGCGGATAACCTACCCCAACTCCCATTGCAACAAAGAGCAGCTTGAATTAGTTATATTCAACTCCACGACCATGGTGCTACTTAGAGGGGCATAGAGGCGGGTTAGTAGAATGATTCTTGGCCTCTCCCCCAAGGAGGCGATTAGAGTCTCCCTAATGCAACTTAACTCTTAAGGGGGAATTTCCATCCCCTCCAAGCCGACGACAGTGAGCAAGGACCAACATATGCTAATGTCGCTTCTCTCTTCTTTCAGTTACATACCAAAATAAAGCACTGCAACACAAAATGGAAGAACTGAAGGACTAGGCGGGGTAAACGCATCCAAGAGACAGACGATAAGAAGGAAGAAATAGGCTTAAGGAAGAAGTTGAGAGACATCGGCCTTGTCAAATAATATCACTAAAGGCCCCAAAAGGACAATTGCCTAACATAAGCGACCAAAGACAGTATTAGCAGAAGAGCTGTCGGCTAGCGAGGTCATTAGGATTAGGTTAGGCGCTGGCGGGATGGACCATAAAACTCTGTATGATGGCAATCCCCCCCCCCCAGCACTACCTAATGCCAAGCCCATAGTTTCTTGCTTCAAAACCCCCTTGGTCGACCATAGAAAAAGGGGAGAAGGAAACATCAGAGAAGAATACGCAAAGACAAGCAACTTGGCACAACAAAGTATAAGGCTATTTCATTAATGACCAAAAGTTACAACATAAAGCTACAAGCTTACGAAGGACAAGTTAGAAAGGACAAGTTACAACGTGAAGCGACAAGTTAAAATGAGAAGCTGCAAGCTTACAAAGAATAAGACAAGTTAAAACAGCAAATTCCAGCAATATATAGCATAAGTTAACGAGATACGACATAAAATTGTGAAGGCATAAGCAAATCAAAGCCTGATCAGGTCATATTCCAGTTGAAGTGGCGAACAAGAATCTCTATCATCACCACGTGTCGATAACACCAGAGGTTATCTTGAAAAAAATTCTAGTAGAAGTGGCAGACAATAATCTTTATCATTACGACATGCCTATAACGCCAGAGGTTACCTCAAAGAAAATCAACAAGGAATGTAATGAGGCAACTAATTGAGTCGTACGGTGACAACAATTGCCAAGATGCTGCCAAAAGTTGATGACAATAGGAGGAGTTGAGAAATTGTTGGAGGAGGTGAAGATAGTAGGGCAAGATGATGATAGGAGAGTAATCTTTAGGGCGTGAGAAGGGTTGTTGTGCTGGAGTGTGTGAAAATGAAGGTAGAAATCGAGGCTGAGCTTTGGAAGAGGAAGTTTGAAACTGGAGCCTCGATCAATAGAGAAGAGTAAGACCCGTCAGAACAGCCAATCGGAGTGTAGTTGAGGAGAATCAACCATCAACAGGTGGGATTATATCCGGCAAAGCTACCCCTAAGGGTGCCTGGGATTAGATCCCTCTCGAGTAGAGCAGCCCGTTCTACTAACACTTCATCCGGGGGAAGCTCCCATACATTCAAAGCCCTCATATTGCATTGGGGGTTCTGAAGGATATGAGTCTTGATCCTTTCCAAGCCGTCAGTGTAACCGAAGTGCCAGGAATCATCGTGGACACCACGGACATATGATAGCTCCTCCCATAGATCCCGAATGGTAGCATCACAGGCCTCCAAAGCGTGCCTTGCCTCGGCTTGGTTGGTCTCCAATTCCCTCCTTCATTTCCTTTCGTCTTCCAGGGCCTTTATCTCTTCGTCAGAGACTGAGAAGCCTTCTTGTACTGCCCTGACAGCCACTTGTAGGACTGATCATTTCGTTGGTTTTTATGCAACATGTGACAACCATGTATGTCAATATAAATATATATATATATTCCGGAATTTTTTTTCTCAATGAAGTTAATTTTAGTATAAGATAAGGAAAAAAAAGAGACCGAAGAAAGTTTGAGATCATAAGACTTTTACTACATAGTTTAAAACCTTGTTTGGTTACATAGATGAGATGAGATGAGAAAAAAATGGTACAAAGAACATTTCATATCTATTCATTAGGTATGTGGTGCCGATCGAATGCAACCACATCATCGAAATATTGATAGCTTGCCCTACTATGGAGTTATGGTCAGAACACATTATTTAACCTCCCATTATCATCTAAATCTATCAATGCAAAAAATCTGTTATTTTTGTACTGCATCCTGCAAAAATACTCTCAAAGCGCTCTAGCACCCATTTTCCCAAGTCGTAGATGTATTACCTTGTCAATGTAATGACGATAATCCTTTTTAAAAAATGGGAGGTTCTCGAATCCACCCACGCCAATGACAAGAGATCCAAAACTCTTATTCATTTGGATGCCAACCAAATTGTTTGTATGTAGGACTCTTTTTTACGAAATCACTTATTTCTCTATTACATTGAAAGAAGTGGGATTTCTTTGGACCAAGGCCGTGGTTATAGATATTATAAACTATTGTCAACAGAAACTTTCCCAAAACTTTTAAGGCATTAATCTTTGCCTTACCATTCGTCTTTCCTGTCAAACATGGTTTAGCGACATTCAATGTCCTATTTCGGGCCTTTCCACCACGGGCACAATGAATGGTGACATATCTAACAGTCTCATCCTCTCCCCTCTCACTCCTTTTTGTCATTACCCGAAATCCGTATTTCTTAGCATATTCCTTATAATAAATAATTAATTTTTCAAAAGAATTAAATTCCATTCCCGAATTTGGCTCCTCAATCATATCACCATCATCCATTTGCACTAACTGAGGTGTGCCGATACTTCCATCCTCAGTTTCCCCTAATTTTGGTCTATCATTTTTGTTTTCTTCAACTCTAGAGGAGGTACATAGTGCATTTTGAAAAAAGAAAAAAAAATATATTACATTAAACTTCCAAAAAAAGCAAAACTTATAAAAAAAAATAGAAGAACACAGTTGCATCACCACCTGAATGTTGCTTGGAAATTCTTTACCATCTGGATATGGCTGAAAAGCTGGTGACCACGTAGGAAGTACTCCATAGTAATCGTGCATGTAATTTGTGAAGTTTGGACAAGTTGATGGTATGTCCTAATATGTTATTGGACAAATTATTCATGTATTTTGAAAATAAATATCAACTCAACACATTCCAACAAGTTTTTAAAAAATATAACATATTGTGGTTGCGAGATTTGAGATAGATAGTATTAGCGAAGATGAGTGTTCTTCTCCTTTTCCCAAGTTGAGAGGGAAACACATGCATTGATTTTATAATATTAATTATTGTCAATATAAATCTCTTCAATAATATTAAATATTTAATACATGTTGTATAACTCACAGATTAAAATCTATGACATTAAAATCCAAGTTAGATATATAATCAATTGAACCTCAAAACAATGATCTATAGCAACTACCTAGCGCAACATCTTCTAAGTCATGTTAGACAAATCAATTAAATCTGCAAGCATCTGTAATGTACAAATCCATACTTCTACCAATTACACGTGATATTGAAGTTTATTGAACTAGAATTTGCCGCCACAGACACACGACTTGTAAAACCACAAACAGGTTTTTTTCTTTTCCTGCTAAACATTTTTTTTCCTCAAGCTCCTAACAAGAATTCAGTCCTCCATTAAATGGGTATATGCCTAGACCCCCAAAATATATGGGAAAATAAATCAAAACCCCAACTAGAATATGAGTTCAGAGCATGAATCAAAACGATTAATGGGTCTAGATATAGACGAAACTTTTCTAAATGGATAATCTGGGAAAAAAGCTACTAACTTGTAAGAGCACAAAATCTCAGGTGAACCGGGCTTCAACCCAAGACGACAAACACAGATGCAACCCACGGTGACAAACACAGATGCAGATTCGGTCCTACCCACAAAGATGACGACAAACGCAGATTCAGCTACCCACAACGACAACCACTAGTGCAGATTCAGTCCTACCAAATGACGACGACGACAGACCTGGTTCTCCTACCCACAACGCACGATGGCACTCTCTCAGACTCTTTTTCTTCTTTCTTCGTCTTCTTATTTTTTGTCTAGTTGTGTTTTGTTTTGTTTGTTATGTTTTTATAATATATCGGTTGACATAATGCCATGTCAGCCAATGCCCCAACAGATCCCCACCCCTAGTTGCATATAGAAGAATTATTCTTTTAATATGCCTAAATGGCCTTGAGATTTTGATAAACTCTCCAAGTGGCAGTCCGAATAGTGACTTCAAAGCCTCTTAATTAGGAGGGATGCTAAAAATCATCCCACACAATACATCTTACATATTTTAGATTTTATTTTATTTTTACTAAAATAATTAAGTTTTTATACTCATCATCCATACATCACATATTTTTTATGAAATAAATAAATAAATAAAATAGATATGGTGTGTGAGATTATAAGAAGAATTATTCTAAAATTAAGATTTATAAATTTTAGGGCTCATATTTTAGGATTTATTGATTTAGTTTATTGTAAAGTAATTAATGAAATCACGATGTGGTGATCTATGATTGGAGAGCTTAAAAACCATTTTAACAGATTACAGAATGAGATCAGAGGGGGTTGAAAAAAAGAAAGAAAGAAAGAAACCCTAATGAATTGTAAATGATATATGGTAGATTTTTATAAAATTTTAAAACTTTGCATCTTTATCTAATATTAGAAATATATTATAAACTCTTTTACACACACAAACACAAATATATTTAGGAGGGCGGTCGATATTGTTATATTAGAAATTTGTGAAAAAAATGTAAAGGAACACTGCTAAGATCGGTCAATGTTAATCCAAGGGAAATTTTATCCGAATTAAATCTAGAATTGCTTAGCTGATCTCTTTTGTATAGCCTAAATGAAGAGTTCCATCTCATAATTAATGTACAACTGGTATAGAGCAGTCGAAATCTCACACTTATGCATTCTCAAACATCTTGTCCAATCGCTAGCATTAATAATTGATGAAGCCTCAATATATACATGAATTGCATCCATTTAAACAACTTAGCTTGGAGTACTAATCCACCTCACCTATTTTTATTCCTTACTATGCCTTAGAAACGAATAGGTACAACATTATGACTACCCAATTCCAAATAACAACGAAGATGCTACCTAATTTCTAAGTTTAAACCATAATGACTAAGGGTATTATAAAATTCAAAATGAGAATGTTGAGATAGAAGGTGCGTCCTCCACTCTTTCACCTTCACGTTCGAGCTACTTGTTTTAACTGATGCTCTAATGTAGCTCCATCCATTCAAATTATTTGACTACTCCAAAAATCACTTGGTTGGTAGGTACACCCCAAACTCAATTGGCCCTACAGAAGGGTCTTCGGGGGCACGAAGGACTAATGGTTCTTTTAGAGAACCTTCATTACTCTAAAAATGATAAACAAACTCAACAAACTGGCCTTCATCAGGATGATTGCCTTGAAAATCCTTGCATCTGACTTCTCTACCTCATCATCAACATCATAAATAGTCAAATGAAAATATGCCTCCCACTTACTATTATTATCTAAGTTTGGATGGATTTGAAGTGTCACATGAGAACCAAAACTTCTCATGTTGAACCTCTCTCGAACTTCAGCTCCCAACAAAGATCCACAGATTTCCTTACATTAAAACTATTAGTTTCCTGCATGTGAAGTAAGAACAAAAAATAGAAAGATGTTACATGGAGTATATTAAATAACCACTCCCACAAAACATCTTATGAAGAGATCAAATAGACTTACAACGTCATAGCCTTTTGTTTGCAAATTACATTCTTCGTGATTCAAGCTTCTAATGTAGTAGACTCTATCATCAAAACCAATAAAGAAGGCCTCAATAGAGTCATCATTGTTCATAAACATTTCTTGCGTAAAGCAAGCATCATTTGAGCCAAACTCTAGCATTGCGAAAAACTTAGTGAATTGATACCAGTTCCACCTTTATACAATTTTTCAAGATACCCCTCACCATTCATACCTTGAGTTCCACCAAGTGCTAGGCAATCAGATACATCCAGAATTTTAAGATATGACAAACTACAAATAACGCTCAGAAAAATTGAGAGCTTTTTGTAGTCATCTAAAGACAATATGGAAAGACCGCATAAACTCTTAAATGATGGGGGTAGTTCCTCTATGGCAGTACCATCCAAATAAAGTAACCGCAATGAAGTCATGTGTTCCCACAATGTTTGGGAACTTCTCAAATCTTGAACAATAAGAAAGATAAAAATGTTGAAGAGACTCCAAGCTAATCTCATTTGGAAAGCTTTTAAGGCATTTGCAAGCATGTCGATTCAACCATCTAAGCCGTTTGAGAACACCAATAGATTTGTGGACCTTAGATAAACTTGTACAACCTTCAAGGTCTAGTGTCTCAAGACTTGGGACTCCGGTGAAGTCTGGTGTCTCCAACAAGTTTTGAGAGCCGCTAAGATCAAAGCGTTTCAAACTCCCAAAAACTCTGTTATAAAACAATAAATATTGAACAAAAAAAAAACATTAACGAGCTTAGTACCATTAGTAGAAAGAAGAACTAGAAGAACAAGAAGAAAACATCTTACACTAATTCCCTTCCAGAGTTGCTTGACGTGGCTGCATGGAAATCTAAGTTCAAAAAGATTGTCTGCTTGAAATTTGTTTGACAAGGATTTTGAAGGATATTCAGACCATTCTAGCACCCGTAACCCATGTGTTGGGATGAATCTTAAAGGGTCGCTGTACCAATGTAGATTCAATAACTTATCAAAGAGATTACAAAAACTCATGTTGACAAAACTTATGTTATGAAGTTTAAAGAATTCTCAATTTCTTCATCTTTGAGGAGGCTCTAACATTGAATCATTCCTTATTTTGATTAGGTAAGTTTAGGACTATGTCTTCAATCACGTCAGTTCCCTAAAAACCAAGAACAATAAAATTGTGTGAGAAATATTTGCTGAAAACTTAAGAATTAGAATGAAAATATAGTATGCATTTATATGTGGATTAATCCACTTACAGTATTATTCTTCAACACGTGAAGGACATACTTAAAATGCCACAATCTACTACACTGGCCAGGCTCTTCGGGGATTCATCATAAATTATTTCTTAACCCATTTTTTGTAGCAAATCATGCAACCTCAACCTTTTAGAGATGGTTATAAGACATTCCTCCATGAGAATATCAATATTGAGGTATGGGTAGTAACCAAAACTTTCTAATATATCCATTAAAATGTTATCTAAGACCCCTTCTTTGAAAAAACAAGCAATATCTAAAAATAGTTTCTTTTGCAAGTCCTCCAATCCATCAAAACCTACTTGAAGTATATCTAAAATTCATTTATTAGGATTTGCTTTAAGTTGATCCCAAGAACCTTTCCATGCATTTGTTCCTCTACCAAACAAGGAGGACCCTAAAACTTTGAGAGCTAAAGGAAGGCCTTGAGCATATTTCACAAAGCCTTTAGATAAATCCACATAATTTTCTTCTGGATGGGGTTTCTTGAAAGCTGCCAAACTAAAGAGTTGCAATGCTTCATCATTATTCAACTCATTAACCTTATAGATATCATTCACTCCATGTCTTTTCAATAAATGGTTATCTCTGCTAGTTAAAATGATTTTACTCCCCGGACCAAACCAATCATGGCTCCCTGCCAATGTTGTTAGATGTTCTTCTCTATCCACGTCCTCAAGGACTAAAAATACCTTTTTATAACATAGTCTATTCCATATCATATTCCTTCCCTCACGATCATCCCATATATTTATTTCCCTTTCCATGAAGATCTTAGAAAGAAGTTGTTTTTGTAAAGAAACTAAACCACAATTTCTAGTTTCTTCTCTAATACAGGCAATAAAGCTGCTAGCTTCAAATTCGTAAGATATTCTATCATAAATAACTTCTGCTAAAGTTGTCTTACCCACTCCAGCCATACCACGAATTCCTATAAAGCGAACATCATCTAATCCAATACCAAGTATGTTCATCATTTCCTCCACATGGGATTCTATTCCAACAAGGTCTTTGGAAAGAGTTGAAAAGTTACGACTCAATCCTTGAAGTATCCTTTTAATGATTTCTTGGACAATTGTTGATTCATACCTGGGAAAAATGATAAGATAATTAATTATTATGAGATAGTGATAGCCTTTCAAGAGCCAAATGTATGCTAATGTATTAATGTGCAATATAGCATAGTATAAGAAGCTTGGTTTTGGGATTTTGGTTGTAACCTCCATGCTCCCTTTGTATAAGGTATTACTCTACCATAAATAAGGGTTATCCATAAAATTAGAGTACCGTTCTCATATCTACAATATTATAGCACCCTAAATATAATGTTTAACTTTTGACCCATATATTTCCATTGCTTTTTGGTGAGAATTAGGAGAGTTTAGATGTTGTTTCTGAATTAGAATCCATAGGAGAATTGTAGGTTTTGATAAGGAATCAGGGTGTCTTGGTATGTTAATGATCTGGGAGTTGTTATTGATGTGAAATCCAAAGGGACAAGGCATCATGATATAGTTTCATATAATTGATAGTAAAGTACAAGGGAATCGGCTTGGGGAGCAATGTAATGATATGTAGTCAAAAGTAATTGATGCATATAGTAAAGCGGCTAGAGGAAGGAAGTTGTAGCTCTGAGGATGAAGGAAAGTCATAGAAATGCTGACTTTTAGAGGAATAGATATGGATGCAAATTAAGAAGGTAGTCAAGTCCCCAGAGGGGAGGAACCATGAGTGATGATGCAATTAATAGTTAGACAAATATACATATTTTAAAAAAATCCAACCAAGAGAGAAAATTGGGTGACCGCAATAGCTAAATGGCCAATGGTCGAAGATGAAAGGATTAATATTAGGGGGAAAGCACTAGTTGAATGGGTAGGCAGATCTCCCTCATCGTTTCCATAAATTCATGGTCATCTACAACCAAACAAATCTTGATTTAGAAACATTAAATAGATCATCAAATATCAATATGAATCTAGCATACCACGTAAAGCCATATCAGTTAATAAATTTATTTTTGTGAAATTTCTTACGGGAGGTTTGGATAGTAAGTTGAAATGAAAGTTAAAAGTTCAATAAAATATTATTAGAATATTATTTTTTAATATTATTATTCCTTTGAGATTTGAAAAAGTTAAATTGTTTATTATATTTTGTATGAAAATTTAAAAAATTTGTAATGATCTAGATGAGATATAATGAGATAAGATGAGATTGAGATGAAATGTGTTTTGTATCCAAACCTAATCGTGGCAGTAGCACTTCTCTAACAAAAAAGTAATAGATCATAAGGATCAAATGTTAAATTTATTTAATTAAAGAGATTAGATTTCACATCAAGAATTTATAATTTTTGTCACATGAACTATATGGATCCAATTAAATTTTATTGGTACAACCAGCCGGAATCCAATTTTATGGGAGTACAAATTTGAGAATCTCCAACATATCCATGCATGCTCTCGCTATAAGAATAAAAGAAAAAATGTTACCTAAGATGAAAATGCCATCCGGATATGTTGCCCACTTCTTTCAAAGCAACTCTCCACATTTGCATCTTCTCCATATCAATATTAGGGTCTTCTTCATGCCTAGCAAAAGCTTCTGCAAAAGGCCCAGTTTGATTTCGTACCTCTGAGGGATTAACATTGTAGAAAACAGGCAAAATTGTCAAACCCGTCTCTCTCATGTGTTCGACAATCTGGGCAAGTTCAGTCAAGTACCATCTTGAGGAAGCATAGTTTTTTGAGATAATGGGGATGGCGTACATGGATTCACGTATTTCTTTCAAGAGCTCTTGAGAAATATACTTTTCTCGCTCAAGTTTCTCATCGTTTTTAAAGGCGATAATGCCTTTTTTTTCTAAAGTAGTGTATAAATGGTTTGTAAAACTCTTGCGGGTGTCTTCACCATGGAAATTGAGGAAAACATCATGTATCCATCGAGGTCTTGGAGAAGTGGAAGAAGATGTTGGTATTGATGATGAGGCTGATCTTTGAGTGCTTAGGGGAACCATTGGACACTTGAAAAAAAAAAAACTTGTTTAAAGAAATGTTTGCTAGTAATTTGGAGATCACTTGGAGAATTATGAGAAGAGCTAGGACGAACAGGTTATATATATATATATATATATATATATAGGAAAGTGGCTCACTTGTTTTCCAAACTATCAAACAATTTACAAACAATACTATTAGTGGGAATCAGTCCAGCTTGATCATGGGTTGATGTTAATTTTAGCCTAGAAGACGTAAACAAGACGGAAGAAAATTTGAGATCAGTTGACTTGGACAATTGATGCACGTTAATGGTCTTGGCCGCGGGTTTCCACTGCCAATCACGTCTTCCATGGCACGATCACAAGTCCAAACTTCCAGTTGATCTATTGTTTGGCAGACCGCGTCTTCCAGAAGATTTTATTGGGAAATATATTGGGAAATAGGCATAAAATTTATATTTGGTAAATATCCGACCGTTTTTTTGCTAAGCAAGTTGTTAATTTGGCAAATAGCTTACAAGTTATTTTTGTGCTTCTTTTTTTTTTCGATGTATTTTGAGTTAAAAACATTTGTATAATATTAGGCTTTGTTTTCACCTTTAGCTTGATTTTCTGGATTTCAATTACTTTATTTTATTTTATGTTATTGATTTTTTTAGAATTTTTAACATGATGGCATGTTGATTAGGCATTTTAATTTCTCTTAAAATGCAAACTATGTATTTTAACGATGCATATTACGTGATTAGTTTTGATACAGCAAGTGGGTAACATGTCAACATGCATATTATGTATATGAACGGGATCTTTATGTTGCATGGTGATCTTAATTTCAACGAATTAATTAGAAGAAAAAAAGTCACAAGAAAATTTGTAAGAGACACTCAGTTGATCATTATGTCAAGAAAATTATTTATTTCATATGAACCAATAAATTATTTTGTGGTCTTTTTTTCCTAATTTCTGGTAGCTGTTATAAGTTTATTTTCACTTTCCATTATAAATAATATTCCTTCACTGAGCCACTTTACTATTTTTGGAGTATAGAATATGTGGGCATGGAAAGCTGTCTTACATGCTCCAAATTTCAAAGAACCCAAGTTTAGCATATCATTGTTCATTACCACACTCTTGAAATATAGTATAAATTAATTATAACCGGCCCTAAGTCGTATTAACTATTTCATTTAATTAAAAAAAATTATAGACATACAATTTTTTTAAAATAATTTATACAATTTTATTTTAAATGAAAGACATTTTTATAAAATAACTTATAAAATTAATTTCATTTTATATCAATATTCTAATTTTAAAACATAATTATAAAAAAATTAGTTGAGTATATCATTCCTTTATAAAATCTTGTTTTCCTAAAAAGGAAGAGCCCTAGCTTTTTAACGAGAAGCTTAGACAGCAAGGTTTAGTTGAGCCGGCTAAAAGTGCATAATTAATTAAGTAGATATTATAGGAAAGTTGTTACTCATATTTCCACGTGTACGGTCAAGTTCGTCCGTTTTTAAAGTAGATGATACTCAATTATGATGGTGCCACGTGCACATCAAGATAATCATTGTCATATCACCTTGTTAAAAGGTTGCATTTAAATTATATGTATAAGTAAAGAATCGCTTGAGTTGAAAGAATCAAATGCTATACTTTGCAGTGATAAGGTGGGTAATCGATTTGGTTTGGTTTGATTTTAGATTAAATTTAAAATTAAATCGGTATATATCGATTTTATATTTTTAAAAATTAATTACATATCGATTATCCTTCTAAACTAGTACCTTCAATTTTATTGATTTCGATTCGATTCGATTCGATTCAATCTGATTTTTCTATTTTAATAGTATTAGTATTAGGGTATAAAATGTAATTAATATACTAATATACATTAGTATACTAATATATACTAATTAATTAAAACGAAATGTAATTAATATATTAATGTATATTAGTATTACCAAAGTATTATATATTTATAAAAAAGAATATATTGAGAATTTATTAGACCATACAATGTTATTAATATATAAATTTTATGTTTAAAGAATATGATCAATTAAATTTTCATGTTTAAGATTAAAGTTTTATGTTATAAATTATAATAACATTATTTTATATATAATTATAATTTATATTATTATATATATTATATATATAAAATTATATATAATATTAAAAATATTTTATATAATATTAAAAAATTAATTTAAAATATATAATATAGTGAACCAGTTTGGTCTGGAATTAAAAAGCATAAAACTGGAATCGGATTGGTACCAGCTGGTTTTGGAACTACGGAAACGGGTCCTGGACCGGGCCGATTTTTCAGTTTTATGGTTAATGTTTACACACTTAAGAGTGACCATTTGTTGTAAAAATTGTGTATTGCTATTGGAATTTGGAAGGGAGATCTTAGCACATTGGGCCAAGCCCAAACTATCCTACCCACGATTTGTGAAAGAGTAAACCGGAGGAATCTGAAGAAATTGAAACCAGATGGTGTCCACCACTAGAAGGGGATTCGGTGAGTGGCTCATCCCCTCTCTTCATTAAATTGGGCCCGATGCTTGTTATTGATGGTCGCATTAAATGCCGTATCCCTCCGTCACCATGAAAAGCGGGAATGATCATGATAGATGGGTTTCACAAGGAACGTTGCGAAAGTGAACCCATGAGAACAGTTAAAAAGGCAAAATGCTACAAAAGACAAGAAAGCGATACTCAGTCTCTAGATACTAGAAAAACGGAAGGAGAGTTCACTGATTTTGGCATCGGAAGCTTCCCAACTTCGGCCTACCTTCCTCTCCTCTTGTAGGTAGCAGGTTGAAGACAACTCCTTCAATGGGCAATACACAAAACAAGTCCTAACAGCAGGCAGCATTTATGGAATCCAAAATTATTTGGCCTAACAACAATAGCTTGCCTTTTGTATGCTAGCTCTCACACGCTCGCGCCCAACATTTGAGCAACAATTGATTGAGCTGCATTATTGCATAATTTATATAGTTAAAATCAATGTATTTTTAATTATTTTATCATATTATCATTGATTTTAGATAGAAAAATGATCAAGAGGCAATAAATCCAAGTTGTGATTTAAATTGATTAAAAGCATAGTTTATGCTTATTTTTATAACTTGTGATTTAATTTGATTTTATTGTCTCACATGCACAACACATTTTTATTTTATATTTTAGTTTAGTTTTCTTACATTAATTATTTTCTTTTTCTAATTTTATTTTATTCTATTTTTATTCTATTTGTTTTAGTTTATTTTATTTTATTTTATTTTATTTTTATTTTTATTCTTTTATTTACTGCGCAGGCTAAACGACATGTCGTTTGGCCTGCAAGCCAAACGACATGTCGTTTTATCACTACCGTTGTTTCTGCCGTCCAAGACAAACGACCCGTCGTTTGTCATAAACTGCTTGTCGTCGAGTCCTTCTTCAACCTTCGGCCAGCTGCTACAGTACCCGAAACACAGCTCTTCCACGCCGCCGTTCGACGCCACCACGCTCCTCCAACTACTGCAGAACTTCATCCACCATGCAGCCTCATCCAGTAGCACTACTCCGAAGACCATCAAGCCACGCATCCACCACCATCTTCAACCTCCAGAAACACTGCACCTCCACAACCCGTGAACCATGCATGCGTTCCGAGCATGTGCCCAGCCACTTCGGTCTCGCTTGCACCACCTAACCTCATGCACAACACGTGAGCATGCCCAGCTCATCCCCTCTGTTTTTACACGTCCGAAACAGAGCACATGTGATGTTCGGTGCATGTGATAAGTTCGGTTAGAGAGGAAGAAAAGAAGATACATTCGGTGCATGCTGCTGGAAGCAAAATAAAATAAAGAGAAAGGAAACCGACCAAGGAAGAAAGAAAAAGAAAAAAAATAAAATGAAAGAAAGTTGGTCGATGCATCACTGGACGACATGTTCAGTGGAAGAAAATAAAGAAAAGAAAACTGCATGTGTTCGGTGCAGTCTAGGCTGGAAAGCAAGGAGCAGTTTCGGATGGAAAGCCGTGAAAGAAAGAAAAGAAAAAGAAGAAGAAGAAGAAGAAGCAGTGCATTCGGTGCAGTCGGTTTCGGCTGTAAGCAAGAATAAAAAAAGAAAAGAAGGAAAATAAACAAGTCTACTCAGTTCGGTGCAGCAGAGAAGAAGAAAACAGAACCATTCGGTGCATGCATGTGGTTTCGGCGCAAGAAAAAAGGAAAAAAAATAAGTGGGTTTCGGCTGGAATAATAAAGAAAAGAAAAGAAACGCAGATGTATGCATGTGACCGAAAGCAGTGAGAAAAAGAAAGAGAAAAATAAAAAAAGGAGAAACGCATAGCACATGCATGTGGGAAGCTTTCAACAGTGGGAAACAACGTTCAGATGACACAGCATTTCAACTACTGCTTGTTGGTTTTTGAAGCCTATATAAGGCTTGTAAACGGACGAAGCAAGGACATCAGAAATTAGATAGAGTAGAGAGCATCATAGTTTTAGAGTTTTTAGTTGTAGTTTTTCTGTAATTAGGAGTAGAGTAGAAATAATATTTTAATTGTGATTTTATATTTTTTTGTTTTATTATTTTTATTATTAATTCAATTTGGAGTTATAAATTACATGTCTACATTTTCGTACTGAGGTTAGAGGTGAAGTCTAATGATTTAAATATTATTTTGGTTTATATTGTGAGTTTGATCAATTGAATGGTGTTATTAATAGAAACTTTGATTATCTATATACTTTTCTTGATCCATTGTGGCAGTGGATGCTTGAAGAATCCCTGTGGTAATCAATTGGACTTGTGAATGTTTTCTACCATAAATTGTTCAAACTTAATCTTCAGAGATCAAAAGAATTTTTGGTGTTATTATTAGAAACTTTGATTATCTATATACTTTTCTTGATCTATTGTGACAGTAGATGCTTGAAGAATCCCTGTGGTAATCAATTGGACTTTTAAATGTTTATTTCATCAATTATTCAAACTTTAGTGATCGGAAGAATTTTTGATGTTAGAAACTTTGATTATCTATATATTTTTCTTGATCTATTGTGACAGTGGATGCTTGAAGAATCTATATGATAATCAATTGGACTTTTAAATGTTTACATCATTAATTATTCGTGATTAGTTTTCTTGGGCGTAATTGTTAAATCCTCCAGTTAGACAGAATCATTATTCCAGTCTAACTGAGCTAAATTGATTGAGAATAATATTCTAAATTATTAGATGAATCCTCGAAACCTCAGTCATTTTTTGTATTAATTTATTTTATTGTTTCAGTTATATTTTGTTACTTTAAAATCCTCATCCCAGTAATCTTCTCTTTTCGATTGCTCGTTCTTTTTATTAATTTATTTTTACTTTATTCACTTTATCACATTAGTCAATCCCTGTGGATTCGATCCTGTAAAGATACTACAACACCTGTATACTTGCAGGTAAAACTGATCTGGATTTTTACTCATTATTTTGAGTGAAACTTTAGACTCACCAACAATCCTCACCCATGAACATGGAAGGCAGAATGGCAGAGATGGAGGAACTAATAAAGAAACTGATGGCAGACATTGAGGCTCTGAGGCAAGAGGGCAAAGTGCAAAGTAAAACGAGTGCGAAACTCGAGGAGGATGCCAGCCTGAGTAAAGCTAAGAAAATGGAGGGGGAGTCACAGGTTGTTGGCGAGGTACACAGACGAATAAGCGACAAGCTACTGGGCCTCAAAGACAAGTACGAAGAGATGGCGAATAGATTGGGAGGGTCCTGGTCTGTAGATCAAATATTGAGCAACACAAACTTGTTGTACAGTCTAGATGTGATTGTAGTGCCACTCGCGCTTAAGTTCAAAGCTCCCCAGATAGAAATGTATGACAGATCCAACGATCCGATCGAACATTTAGAAACTTGCAAAACCCACATGACACTAGATGGCTTCTTGGGAGAGATAGCGTGCCGGGCATTCCCCCTCACTCTAAAAAGTTCTACCCAGCCATGGTTCGAGACTCTCAGGTTGGGCTCCGTTCACAACTTTGGAAAGCTTGGTCGACAGTTCTTAACTTAATTCATGGCTAGCCAAACAAAAGACGACCAGTCGGTTACTTACTCACTGTGAAGCGAAAGGAAGAAGAGAGCCTGAAAGTGTACCTATATCACTTCAACAAGGAGCAATTGGCCACCGACGATCAAGATGAAACAATCACATTGGCGGCACTCCTAGGAGGCCTGTGGCCTTTCAGCTCATTTATGGTTGAAATCGCGAGGAAGACCTCTGTGACCTTGTGGGAATTCATGGATCAGGCAGACGATTTTTTCAATGCTAAAAACATCCTACAAGCCTTGACCATGCCCCGACAAGCTAACTCCGATCGGACCACCACAGCCCCTAAACAAGTCATGGGGGAAAGGCCCTCTGACAAAGAGCCTTAAGTAAGGAAGGGGAAGGGGGACAAAAGAGGCAATGTTGGGAGCTCCATGAGGAGGGCGTAGACGATTATGAGCGTGCAAACGAGGGACAGTGAGTAGCTGAGGGAAGGGGCAATCACGACTGAAAGGGCCACACATATTATCCTTACCATTAGGAGGAGGGTCACTAGACCGAAGATTGCCAATACTTGAGACAGAAAGTCTTGGATAAGATACATGGCGACATCAAGCAAGAGATCCAAGGGGAGACCCTGAGGAGGCTTAATGCCCACCGCCCAATGCCACTCTAGGCAAACAAGCCCGAATAGGTGGGTACTGCGATGGGAGGGTCAGCGGAGTAAAAGTCCCAAAAGAAGGCCTATCAGAAGAAGGGAAGCGAGCCCTCCCGACTCATGCCGCAACAATGTACTATTCAGAGAAATCCATACCATCTCAGGGGACATGCCAGGGGAGGAGCCTCACCTCCGAGAAGGAATGCTTATGCCAGGAGGGTGAGGTATGAAGAGATTTTCAATGTCGATAGGTCGTCCAAACAGACTTGAGCCAAAAGAACCTCCATTATAGCTTTCGATGATGCCGACCACGAAGCAATCATCTATCCCCATGCCTTGGTGGTAACTATGCTAGGGGTCAACTACACCACCTGGAAGATATTGGTGGACAACAACAACTCAGCCGACATCCTCTTTTGGGAAGCTTTTGCCAGATGGGAATTGGCTAAGACACGTTGCGCCTTTCCCCCTATGCCGCTGAGAAGGTTCTCTAGCGATGTTGTGTAGCCCATGGAAGCAATAACTGTCATTGTGGGGTCAAGCAAACTCTCCTCGACAACCATGATGAACTTCCTGGTGGTCAAGGCACACTCCTCGTACAATGCCATAATCAACCGACCAATCTTGAATAGTCTAAAGTTGGTGACTTCAACCTACCAGCTGAAGATGAAGTTCCCAAAGAAAAAGGAAGTGGGGGGTCGTGTTCGGGGAACATGTTGTGGTGAGGGAATGCTACGAGTGAAAGCTTCAAGAAAGGGGCGAAGCAGACCCGATGACCCATAGCGAGATAACCACGGTCGTCCCTATAGCTATTTGGATGCAGTGTACTTATTTTTGTCCTTTTAGTGTACCAACCCCCATGTAAAAAGTCATCCATACAAAAACAGACAATATTGAGTTTAGGTACCATCCTTGTTGTATGCTATTCTGACCACGTGGAATCGGTGACACACCCACATATTTGACGGCAAAGGTGAAACATCTTTCCCAAGTGTGCCACTCTTCCCTCACCCACTAGTGCTGTCGATCTCGAATTCCGCCTAGCCCCCGAGGTAGATGCTCTACGCCCGTATCTTGACGGCGGAGGGGAGAACACCTCTCTCAAGTGTCCCACTCTTCCCTTGCCCTCTAGTGTGGTTGATTCTGGATTCTTCCTGGCCCTCAAGGTTGATGCTCTATGCCTGCACCTTCATGAAGGAGGGGGGAACACCTCTCGCAAGTGTCCGACTCTCCCCTTGCCTGCCAGAGTGATCGATCCCAAATCTCGTCTAGCCCCGAAGGCCAATGCTTTGCGCTTATACCTCAATGGCGAAGGGGGGAACGTCTCTCCCAAGTGTCACACTCTGCTCTCACTTGCTAGAGCGGTAGATCTTGAATCCCACTTGGATATTCACAGCCAAAGGGGGGAACCCCTTTCCTAAGTGTACCACTTTCTCCTCTCTTGCCAATGAGGTAGATCTCGGATCCCGCCTAGCCCCAGATGCTGATTTTTCCTACTTGCGCCTCGACGACCTAAGGGAAGAAAACCTTTTCCAAGTGTCCCATTCTCCCCTCACTCACCAATGCAATCCATCTGGAATCTCGCCTGACCCCCGAGGTCGATGCTCTACGCTTGTGCCTCTACAGTTGAAGGGGGAACACATCTCCCAAGTGTCCCATTCTCCTATTGCCATACTAGACTTGGGCTCAAGCACTTACGTGAATATGTCTATATCACTCGGAGAGAATTCCCCAGAAGCTGATTGCACCTCCATCATTTTTACCTGCAATTTGAAAGAAAACATATAATAAGTAACGTATTAAAAGAAATACATATAAAAGATAAATTATTTACATGTTGCATAATTTATTGAACAAAATTAATACCGCTTACATAATTATCTGCAACGGCAATAACCATCCACTCATTACGCTCATTAATGTAAGCAGTAGCATAGACATGAATGAGGAAAAAATTTTCAGGATCATTACGTTTCTAACAAAGCGACATTAGCAATTTTAAAAAGACAAAGTTAGTACTTAAATAAAATAATATCATAAAAATAAATGAATTCTATAATTTATTAATTACCAATTTATTAGCAAGATGGTGGAAATACCTTGAATCGACACGACGGTGGATAGTCAGAGCGGATTTATTCTGTGCATTCATAGAATTTAAGTGCTACAAAATTAATTAAGAATGTTAATTGTAATATATATACATATAATATATAGTCCAAATATAAATGTAAATAATTAAAGGATAAAAATCTAGAATACCTGATGATCAAACATAAAATAGAGCATAAGCTCGGACTACTATGCCAATATAGGAGGATAGTGTTGTTCCACTATCATCCACTCCTCCAGTGGAATTATCAGGAATGGAGACCTTGAGTTTTCTATGTCTTCTATTTTTTTCAAGAGAAATGCCACTTGTATAGCCACGACTGTGACGAGCGGATGCATCAACTAATAGATAATAATATAATTATAGTTAGTTATTGAGACAAAAGTATTAATATATAATTAACTATCAGCAACATTTTCTCTTGAGTGTCGACTGGGTGTTGTTCTCTTGAGTGTTAATCTTCAGGAGCGAAACATTCGGGTGCAAAGTCCTCAACTGGTTCGGGACTTGGACTTGGCGAAGGAGACACATTTCTTCATCATCTTTTTGCCGGCATCCTTGAGGCATGATTAATATGATAAAGAAATTAATTAAAAGAAATTATGAAAAGTATAATATTCTATAGTCACCTATATGAATAAAATATTTAGTACTTTTATTCTTCATCTTCGGATGTACTTTCCATGCATGTTTTAGAATCTCTCTCAATAACATCTTCATCGTCACCATCAACCTCTTCTTCGTCTCCCTTATCTACTTCCCCCCCGAATTCTTCTTCGTCTTCTTCTTCTTATTCCTCACTTATTTGAATTGAATAATCATTTAATACGGACGAGTCGAGAAAGACAGGTGGGACATCATCTCTACACAAGGGGAGCAACTTGAGTGCACCGAGGTCAACAAACAAGTTAATACCCTCTCCATCTTCTTGGCAGGCCTCTACAATCGGAGTATCATCTTCATCTCCACTATTCTCGTAATTCGCACTCGTTCCTGCTTCATATATCAATCAAGTAATAGACTTGGGTAGCTTGACAAGAAAATATGAATGGATCATTTTCGTACCATTTAGATGTAGTATTGACACTCGTAAAGTGATTATCCCTATGTATTGAAACCTGACCACCGCCTAAATCCCACTAATCACATTTAATGACATATGTTACAGACCCACCTAGATATTTCAATCTGATAATATCACGTATGACACCATAATAGTCAATATCATCTGTTCCATGACTCCCCTCGACCAACACACCACAGTTTTGAGTCTTTTTATTACGTTCACGGTCCAAAGTATGGAATCTATAAACTTTAACCATGCATGTAGTGTATCGAAGTGCTCTATTTAAGGGACCACGGGCCAATGCATACAATTCAGGAGAAACTAATTCGGGATCACGAGCACATTGTTCCAAAATCTATCAATTGAAATAATATATATACTTATTAAAAGTTACTCGAAGTTAAAAGTTTAAAAATCTAACATATATGTAATTTTAGTCATACACGTTGTTCAAACCATCCGGAAAATTCTTCCTCGTGTCTTGCCTTTATATTCTCTACGCCTTCCGTCCTAAGTTTTTTCATGCGCTCTCTATATATAAGTGCAAAAGAATATTATTTTGAGCACAAAAATTATAGTTAAACTTTTTTAACTATAATTATTTCAGCCAGTCGACACTCAAGAGAACAACAACCATTAATGACGGAATAGTCATCAATCTCTCAGAAATTATTTAGCATGTACCACCGAACTTTACCCAACTCTCCATCAATTAAATCGTAACCCATTTGTGCACCTAGGGGTTTTACATTCTAAAACACTGATAGCTCATGAGAAGGCAGAGCAGCAAGATCAGCATTTTGCTCTTGACGATTAAATCGTGTCTCAACACCATGAAGATATAGAGAGCAAAGGGCTAACCATTCATCGTGTATATATGCCTCTGCTATTGAACCCTCAGCTCTTGCTTTATTCCCAACAGTGTGCTTCAATCGACATCTTTCAACTCTTCAATAAACGGCTGCTTAAATACATCAATATCATTCCCAGGTGATCTCGGGCCAGGGATAAGTAAAGTTAACAAAAATTTGGATGCCTTCATACACCTCCATGGTGGACGATTATATGGAATCAACACTACGGACCAAAGGCAATAACTTGTACTCATATTCCTAAAAGGGTTGAATCCATCAGTTGTGAGTCTCAGGCGCACATTCTGAGCTTCTATCCCAAACTCTGGGTATTGATAATTGAAAGATTGCCACGCAAGTGAGTCAACTGGGTGCCTCATATATGTGTCATCCTTAACTCTTTTCTCCTCATGCCACCTCATATCAGTAGTTGTTTTCTTATACATATATAGCCTTTGCAACCTAGGTTTTAAGGAAAAATATCATAACAACTTAACTGACACTTTTTTTTTAGCCTTCCACCTCCACTCTCTGCATACAAGATATGCTTGTTTCTCCTCGTTGTCCTTCTAGAACAAAACACAATCATTCTTGCATGCATGTATGGACTTGTACTCAAACTCTAATCCCTTTCTCAACTGTTTAGCTTCATAAAAGTTCTTTATTGCTTTCGTCGACATCCCACACAATGACTTAATGTAAAGCAATTGCACAATAAATGAAATTTTGGAATGTTTTGTACAACCTAGATAAAACTCGCGCTTTGCATCTTCCCACATTGCAGTGAAATTTTCAGAATGAATCCCTCGACCACTTGAGGCATTATCGTCTACGTCATCCATAAACATCCCAGCTCCAATGTCACCCAACATCTCCTCCATCTCATCCCGTTCATAATCATCATCCATGTGTCGCAAATAATTCGGATGATCGAACAATGCATTCGTTAACTGTGCATACGGCTCACCATGCAATACCCATCAGGTCTACCCAGATCCATACTGTTCACAAATATATGATTTTCAACTTCAACCAACCCTATCATACATAAATTTTTACACTCTTGACATGGACACTTAATATAACCACAACTATCAGTAGAGGCCCGAGCAAAATCAATGAAGGTTTTTACTCCACGCACATAGGGTGTGTAATCCTTTCCAAGTCTATTGCCTAGATGCATTCAACTTTTTTCAATTTCTAAAAAGTTCTATCTATTAGTAACACATACATAGAAAATTCACATGCATGTCATGCTCCAATTCTCATTGCTATTTTTATAAGGTAGTTGGTCCTATCCCATTCGAGATTATATTATCCATATTACACATATTCCGTGACTTTACTACTTTCTATGTTAGTAGAAATTTCGGTAGCACCTCCCCATAGTTTTGCAAGTATACATGTTCACACAGAGGGATTGTGACCCTATGAACAGTATACTCGAAGCATAGTAGAGGAAGACACCGAAACTTCATACTAAATATATTCAGTAGGAGTAACAAGAATGTGCAATACAGATGATATAATCCCAAACTATCCACATTGGAAAATTTAGGAATTAGTGGACACCTAAATGTACACTAATTCCTGAATGAGTCTAAGGTTAGATATGCAATGTCACACAATATCTACCAAACAATACATGAAATAATATAAACCCAAAATGTTTGAATTAACAATGTTAAAGATATAATAGTGTTATATTGTTGAACTAAAGAGAAATCGAAGAATATGTTCACAAGTTTCCTATCAGTACACAATGAGAGAGAATGATCTTGAAGAAATGTCTAAATTTTAGTCTAATTACTTAACTGTCACAAACTCTCCGGCCTTAACAACTCAAAAGGCTAGAGAGACTTTGACAGTCAACTAATTTGATAGACATTTCTTTAAGATCATTCTTCCTCGTTATATAATTTTAATTATTACTATTATTATATGAGTATATCTACTTATTAATTTTAATCATTATTATATGAGTATATCTACTTATTAATTGATACCTATTTAATTTTAATTATTATCATACAATTTTTATTATAATTGATACTTATTTATTTCTTAATATTTATATTATTACTTAGTATAAGTTGATTTATTTTAATTACTTACAAAAATAAGCACATATTAGTTATAATTAGTTATTATGTCTAAAATGTTTACTAATATTTATATACTTAATTGAGTGAGTTATTTATTTATACAGACAATAAGTATATACTTTATAATTAAGCATTTATTTAATCCCTATTTATTTCCTCTCTATTTTACTTTAAATAAGTATATTTATTTATTCCGACTCTCTACTTATTTGGTGGGTTAAAGAATTTTTTCTTGAAGAGTATTTTACTTTCTTTATTTATATACATATATATATATATATATATATATTTAATAATATAATGATTTGGAACCTCACAATGGTAGAAATATTTAATAATTTATTGTATATTATAGTTATTATATGTATATTATACTTTATATATAGTTAAGTTATTTACTTAGAAGTTGCAAAATAATATGTTGTCTAATTAAACTAGTATGAATATATTATATATACTTATTATATATTAAATATTTATTCCCATATTAAATGTAGATTAAATTTTTTTAATTTTAACTTAAATTAAGTTCCTAAACTTATAATTTTCTTAAGAAAGAACAAATTCAAAAAAATCAAGAAATATTATATTAAAACATTCACATAAATCCATGAACATTACACAATATATTTCTAACCATAAAAACATATTCAATAAAAATTCACAAACAATCCTCACAATATTCCCTCAAAAATATTTCAAAACATATTAATTCATCAATAAACACCATAAACACACCAAATATTCACAAAATTCATAAACAATAATCACAATATTTCAAATCTATATCACAACATATTCACAATATTTCCACAACAATATTTCTAAACATATTAATTCATCAATAAACACCATAAACTCACAAAATATTTACAAAATTCATATTAGGTTGGGTTGGCACTCCCCTGAGTAGATAATAGCCGGCTGACCAAGACACCGTGGAGACGATACTCGCCTCATAATGGATCCTCTCAAAGATGTGCAGTGGCAAATCTATGGGATCTCCACGTGCTACTCGTATAAAAAAATGTGTCTGAAGCCGACTAAATGTGGTCTTATGTGCCATAGGATTCACGTTTGTTGCAATAATAAGCTGCAATATGCAGAAGAATGGTAGCAGATGGTTTTGGTGGAAGGCTTTCGGCCTTTTGATCTGATGTGGTCTCTCCTGCTAAGGATGTAGAAATCCTCGTCTCGATCATCATCCCGAGCCGAAGAGCAAGCACCCTCGGCCTCTGACCGATCTGCATCTCTGGCTGATGATGGATGAAATGGGCCAGTAGATGATGCCGACGTGCTTACATCTGCATCGAGTCTGCCGTGAGCAAATGAGATGTGTGAACCAAGGGTAAAGAGTCAGCCGTAGTTGATGTCTCAACTCCTCGATGAATCCCGAGGTGCTCGGCGATTACATTAGGTGAGATCTCAAACGTCACACCGCATACAGTCACGGTGTGAGAGGATGTGTCTTGAGGTATGTCACACATCCCCATATAGAACTCTTGAACCATAGAGGGGTATACCTTCCTGTAACCACCCCACCCCGCGAAGGGTGGAATCGCTACGTACATACCTTTCTGTATTTTCTTTTCTTTTCTTTTTTCCTTCTTTCCTCTCCAGTAATATGTGGTCAGCATAGACATAACACACCTGTACTCTAGACTCCTTATTTAAATAAGGGGAATACCTAATAGACATGATATTCAAACATTCATCCATAGGAGACTGTCAGAGTCCATCCATACATAAACATCTATACATAAACATGATTTATCATTCATGTAAGGTCGAACCAACAAGGAAGACACTAAGCGTCTGCCTCTCACTCTGCAGTAAAGCCTTGCTCCCCAGCCTCTTCATCATTTCCTGGACTTTTAAAACATTTAAAACAAAAGTAAATCAAATACTCAGTAAGTAGTGCACCATGCAATGAACATACTAGGCATCTATTCTTTTTCTTTGAAAACATGCATACATAAACATTTGCTAATCCTTGACAATGCTTTCGTGTATAAACAATTTAAGAAATAACTATGCTTTCATGCATAAATAGTTTAAGGAATAAATAATGCTTCCATGCATAAACATCTTTCATACTTTTGATTCATGGAATAAACAATGCTTTCATGCATAAACATTTTTCATACTTTTCATCTTTCACTTTCATACGCCATTGCACACTGTTACGCCCCGCGTGCTAGGGTTAGCGGTCTTTTGGACCTAGACTCCACCTATGGCCACAGGCGTTGGAATCACATTCCGTCAGGGTGCAGCACTGGGTGCACTACCAGATATTACTACCTGACATTGCAATTTTCCATTCATTCATTGGGTACCCTTTTTCATTCATGTGGCCGTTACGTATTTTCATATATTGAAACATTTGTTTCCTTTCAGTCCTTTCATTATTTTATTCATTTTAGTTCTTTTCATTTAATAGTTCATTCATTGGAAAGGAACGTCATTTAAAAGCATGAGCTTAAACATCGTTTAAAATCATGAGCTTAAATACCATTTAAAAGCATGAGTTTAAACATCGTTTAAAAGCATGAGTTTAAATATCACTTAAAAGCATGAGCTTAAATGTCATTTGAAAGCATGAGCTTAAACATCATTTAAAAGCATGAGCTTAAACATCATCTTTCAAGACATCCTTTAAAACGTCAGTTCTCAAGGACATTTTAAAACTCCTTTAAAGCATCACTTGAAGCATAAGACATGAAACGCTCATTTCCTTTCCTTTCTTTTGCAATCAAAACCTTTTCATCATCTTTCTTAGTCCAATCCACATGCATTTTTATGAACAATATACATTTTCATGCTATACTACATGTAGGAATAATCATAAGTTTTTTGAGAGAGCATGCATGAAAATCCCATGACTTATAACCTACATGCATGCATTACCTTATACACGTACACACAATTATAATCTTTAGGGTACTTAATAGGGGCTATCATGAAAGGGTTTGTACATTCTATATTCATTTACTCCTTTCATTAGAGGAACATTTGCAATAAGAGAGAGATATTCTTTCATAAAGAGAACTTGGTGTAAGAAGCATGATCATAGCCATTTACCTGCGAGGTTTAATAGCTAGTTCCTTTGAACTTGAAAGTAAACTCCTATTCAATGAAATGGAATAAACACATTAATATCCATCTCAATTTAAGTTTTACTAACAGATACCCTTACACACTCACTTTAATTCCAATTTGAAATTAAAGTGTTTACCTTAACCCATTCTCACTTAATGAGCATTATCTACAAGGTATAACCTTAACCCATTTAGCTACCCACCATACATGGCACTAGGCCAAAACATTAAAATTCTCATTCCAAACATTTTAAAGAAAGTCACGAAAGTAAATAACATGCTTCCATCCCTTTAAAATTAAACATAGCATAAAATATAACAAGGTTACCCATTTAATATACTTTAAAGCTTTAAACACTTAAGCTTATGCTTTACTCACTTAATACCTTTTAAAAGCAAGATATAAAATCACAAGACCCAAGCAAAACCTCTAAACCGAACCTCTAGCATCTTAAAAAATAGATTACCAACCAAAAACACAAGACACATGGTACCAATATATATAATTTAAAATCACTTTAATCATCACATATGATTAAACCAAGTTGAAGGACAACATAGCAAATTTTGAAATACAGGGGCTAAAAATAGAGTACCCATATTTATTCATAAGATGGTAAATTAACAATACCAAATACAAGCTAAAACATGCTTTGGGAGCTTCCAAAATCACACTAAAATGAAATGAACCAAATTAGGATTTTTACCTTAAGTTCTTAGCTTCTTTCAAAAGACAAGATAGATGATGAATTGGTGATAAACTTGTGTGGATGAAGAACAAAATGATAGCACTGTTTTAACCCCAAAACCGAAACATCAATGGGTAAGGTAATGGTGAAATTCGAAATCCATATGGAAATCATGCTAGAAAGTCAACCAAAAGTTTATTACCTTCAATATTTCATTCTTTGGAAGATGAAATCAAGCTTTGGTTCCAAGTTTTGAAGAAAATATTTTTCTTCTTCTATTGCTATGGAGTGACAAGCTTGAGGGAGATAAAGGAACTTGTTTTCTTGAAGATGAATAGAGAGGAGAAGAAGAAGAAGGTGTGCATCAGTTAGCTCTTGGAAAGGGAGATGAAATTTCATTTCTTTTTCTTGGGTGAGGGTCGACGGGTAGGAGTAAACAAATGCCTTAGAATAGTTTTTATTTTCTCTTCTCTTTTTGTTGCCTAAACCGATGGGTGCATGAAGAAGAAAAGAGTTGGATTGCTTGTCTTGGAAGCCTACGGTTTTCAAGGGAGAAAAAGTCAATTGGTCTTAGTCAAAACTTATCCCATAAGCTAGGGAAATGGATGGCGGAGATTAAGTGTGGGAAGATAATTTCCTCACCTACTCATCCAATGGTAGAGAATAGTTGGGCCATTTCTTGAATAGATAAAAATTTGAGGACTTAAGAGAAAAATATTGTAAGGTCTTAAAATCACATCCTTGAATTATTTTAATGACCCATATAAAAATAAAAGCACACCCATCTTAAAATAAAATAATAAAATCTTTATTTCAAAATATTTAACTTAAAGAATTAATAGAATGACGTAAGGACCTATGTAGTAGGATTCGGGTATTACACTCCCCCCTCAATGTGCAGATATTTCCCCAACCTCTATTGAGGAAGACATCTCTCAGGTTTGTCTGCTCCCATTTGAGCTCATCAAATTCATTGACTCGGACCTCTCGCTCAACCATAACAGTACGAGCCCTGATACGAGTAGTGTCCTGAGTGGCTCATTCCCTCCCTCATTTCCTAGTATGCGAAAGATGAGCCATATCCTGAAAATAGAAAAGGAAAAAAAATTATGAGTACTATTGATGCATCTTTTGTCTTAATTTTAAACTACTCTGCATTAATGTTCGAACATAGTAAAATATATGTTCGAATGTTTAGATAAAACATTCGGACGTGTATTAATTTTGTGCGCACTTAAAACAACATACATTCGAAAGTACACCGAAACTTCCAAACGTAGAACGTATAATAAATTTAATTCTTTTACATTCGAATGTAATACATACATGTTCGGAGTTTTATGTTATACGTTCAAACGTATGAGTTTACGTCTGAACGTAAACATAAATGCCCGAATGTTGAAGGCATAAATAAATTAAAAAGTATTATATTCGAACATTAAATTATACTATCGGACATAAATGCAGTAACGTCCGAATGTAGAAAATATACGTTCAAACGTGGAAGACCAACGGTTATGAAATTCAAACGTCTTACGTTTGAACATCTTGGTGTAATGTTCGAACGTTATGACACAGAATGGCTGAGTCGACTCAGCCATTCTCAAAATCTTGAAAATCATCATACATACCGACTTAATGCTGAAATGCCACCGTAGAAATAAAGTATACACTTCAAGAAACTTTTCTACGGTAACTATTTGGCCAAAGGCAACCCGTGGTGGCTGGAAAATGGAGTTGAAAATCCGGTCACCATGGGTTTTCTGTTTTAAACAAAACCCACCCTAAATCTCAAATAAAATACATCTAATGCTTCAAAAAAGGATGCCTACCTTTTAGTGATGGTTGTGGCAGGGTTTGACGGCGGCAGAGACGGAGGAGTGGAGATGTGTAAACAAGATTACGAGAAAACGGGAAAAATGACGTTCCTCCGTTTGGTTTTGGGCTTATATAGACAAAACGTTCGAACATGAATGAGTAATGTTCCAACATTGAAGTAAATGTTGGAATGTGAGAAATAAAACGTTGGAACGTACTAAATAGCTCATTCAACCGTTTCTCAATTGATTTTTCAAAATATATTAATAATATATTATATTATTAATATACATTATATATTATAATGTATACTATAACATATAGCATACTATATCTAATATTATATTATAATTTATATAGTATATAATATTATATAATACTTTATGTAACGATTTATAATTGATAACTAGCCTAGGGACTCCTCTTCCTAATTCTGCCTTTTTTTGGACATAAAAGGTAGCACAACTCCATGGTGATTTGCTTTTCCTAATCAATCCTTTTGTTAATAAATCATTAATTTATTTTTTGCAAAATTCTAATAATTCATTATTCATTTGGATTGGTCTGGCTTTAGTTAGAATATTCTTTTTAGTAGATGCATTTTTCATAAGGTAATTTAACTATATGTTGTTTTCTATTCCAAAAAACATTAGGTAGGTTAGAGTATACTTCTTTTCAATTATAATTTTAAAATTATCAATTTTTTAATTGTTCTTCAATTTTTTTATATTTTAATTCTTGTTTTAAAAAACTTATCTGTTTTTCCTTTCTCTTAATCTTATTTTTTGTTAAAAAATTAATTTCTTTGATTAATGAAACTTCTTTTAAGAAGTTAATCTCTTTTGATACTAGGGGAAATAAAAATTTAAATTAAATTTCTTGTCCAAGTATTTTAACGGAAATTCATTCTTCTATTACGGAGAAAGGGTAAAGTAATATAAGGAATGGATTTCCTAATATTACTTTTGTGTTAATATTTTTTACTAAAATAAATATAAGTTTTAAAACAAATTCCACTTTTTATTGCAAATATGTGCATTTGAAAGTTTATAATTTATGTTTAATTTTGTTCCATTCGTTTAGGATAATGTCTCTTTTGTTTTTTCAAAATATTTAGAAGGTATTAATCCTTCTTGTATATAATTTAAATCTGCTCTTGTGTCTATTAGGGCAATTTTAGTGAAAGAAAATTCTTGATTAATAGAAACTGTTACTTCAGTATACCATTTCTGAAAATTTATCCTACCAAGGATATTAATGAAGTTGTCTATCTATCTTTAATAACTATTGTTAAACAATTTCCTTGTTCTTTATTTTGAGAATTATCTACATTTTTGTCTATTATATATATGTTTTGTATATATATATAGTGTATTATATATATATATATATATAATATATAGTGTATATATATACTATATATATAGGTTGTTGTTAGTTTTATTAATTATAGTCAAATGTCTATCACTATATTATTATGTTTTCAGTTAAAGTATTATGCTATCATAGTATATATATATATATAATATGCAGAAGATTAAAGAAAGAACAAACAACGGGCGGCAGAGCCGACCCTATGCAGAGTATGCACAGTTAATAAGTCTAGGCGGCAGAGCCGCTCTTGAAAGTATGCATGAATGAGAATGTAAAAAACAAGCAGGCAGATAAACCGACCATATGCATGATTATGCCAAAATAGATAAGATATGAAAATAACACTTGTATTCAAATTGAGATAAGCAAAATACAGAGTTACAAGATTAAAATAAATTACAAGTTGGAATATGATCATTGGTGGGAGGTAAGGGATGGAAGAAGAAGAGAAGGAAGGTTGGGAGAGGGTACCTAGAGAGAGGGAGAGAAACAAGTGATTACAAAAGAAAGTGATGGGAGAAAGTGATGCCTCTGAATGAGGCCAGGCTTCCCTTTTATAAGCGAAGGGAGCACTGTTACAATAGTAAATTAAAACAGTTACATGAATAGTTAAATGAAACAGTAAAGCCAAAAAGCCGGTCATGAACAGGAAATAATGACTTTTACTATTCATGCTCGTGAGAACATTTGACATCTGGGAGATCAATCAGTCGTTTAGACGGTCATCTTCCATTTGTCATTTGGAGCAATTTAAACATTTGACAGCTGGAAGATCAATCAGTCGGTTGGACGGTCATATTCCATTTGTCATTTGGTGTCGGCGGATCAATCATCAGAGAGCCTTGGGGTGTCTACTGAATCATGTCCAAAAATATTAGAGTAGGGATCATCAACAGAAGCCGTAGAAGATGCTTCTGACCTATTAGATTCGTCAGAATTATCTTGTTCTAGGGACTTCTTGAGCAGATTAATTAAATCTTTTTTATTAAGTCTATTCAAAACATCTTTCCTTTTAGACTTGGAGGATTTATCAGACTTTGTTAAAGAAGCAGCAGCCTTTCCTTTTTGTGAGGTAGTGGGTGAAGTAGGGGCCTTGATTTGGGGATATCCAGTTGAAACAAGAGAAATTCCTCCATATGTAATTGTAGGAAATTCCTCTTTATTCTGCAAATCTGGGGCAATTTGAGGGAAATCTCTAATCACATAATCAATAATATTTTTCGTATAGGAGAACCTATCCCACCATTTAGTAAAGCAGTATCAGACCAAGATATCACCATTTCTTTCATAGCTCCATTTCATTATCAAAGGAATTTTGTTATCTTTGGCAAAAAAGGAGAAAATAAGGAAATTTAGTCATGTGTTTGTCCAACTTTGAAGTAAAAATAGTGGAAAAACATTTAAAGCATTTTATAAGCTCAGCAGGAAATTTTTTTGGGATAGGACCGAATTGATCCCACCATTGGTTGAACCAGAGAGGAAATTTACCAGTTTTGAGCTTTTTATCAAAATTGAAGAACCAGGAGTGGCTCATATTAGAAACTTGGTGGAGTAAGAATCTCAACCAAGCTTTAATATAATCATAGTAATTAAAAACAATTTCAGAATCACCAAGTCTTTTAGAAGTAAAGGGGTTGGTACCCCATTCTTCTTCCGTGATGATTTGAACAATATAGGCACTGTGATAGATTAATTTGGTGTTATCAATCTTATCATAAATGAATTTTATGATAAGGGAATTGGTTTGGATTAGGATATTGGAATAAAATTGAAGATTTTTTGCAAAATTTTCTGGAATCTAATGGAAACCATGAGGGAAATAAGAAGAAACAATTTTGAATGGATTAGAATGCAAAGTCCTATTGGGCTCTATATAGAATAAATTAGAAGAATATCATTTTCGGATATAAGGGGTTTTTGATTTGGGGAGCATATATGGGGTAGGAGCAGGTGCTAGAGCTACAGCTTTAGCATAGGGATCATGATCAGTTGAAAGGGTCAAAGCATAGGAAGCAAGTTGAGTGATTTTGCCTAAAGTGGTAAACCTATTGGCAATCTCAAGGGAAGAAGCAGGTTCTTTTTTGATAAGTAGGCGCTTATCAAGACTAGGTGTTGGAGCAGTGGTTTGTTTATCTTTTCCTTTTTTCTTGCTCATGGTTGGGTATCTGTAAGAATTCACAGATAAGAAAATCAGGAATAGAATTATTAGATCCTTTAATAAATTCATTATCAAAATCAAAAACACTTAAAATAGCTTGCCATCGTGCAAAAATATGTTTTGATTCAATGTTTTCAACATCTTTTTCTAATACATATTTAGCACTTTTACAATCAATCTTTAATAAGAATTTCTAATTAAGTAAATCACTTTGAAATTTAGAAATGCATAATACTATAGATAATATCTCTTTTTTAATAGTAATATAATTACTCTGTGCAGGAATGGAAACGAACAATTTGTTCAGAAGAGCCTGGCGAAATAGATTGTTTCAGAATGCCACCATAACCAAGTTTAGAGGCATCTGTTTCAACAATTTTAAAGGAAACAGAGGTAGGAATACCAAGGCAGGGTAGAGTTTTGATATGTTCCTTGATTTTTTGGACAATAGCAGTGTGAATATCTGACCAAGTTGGAGGATTTTGTTGTAGTCGTTTAAAAAGTGGACGACACTATTTTCTCATGTCTTGGTAGAATTTGGCAACATAGTTAAAAGATCCAAGGAATCTCTGTAACTATTTTTTATCAGTAATGACATCAGGGAATTTGTTGGCAAATTTAATAGCCCTATTGGTAGGCTTGATTTTGCCTTCAGAAATATCGTAGCCAAGGAATCTAATCTTGGTTTGAAATAATTTGATTTTTCTAGTAGAAACAACAAGACCATTTAATCTAATGATGTCTAGAAACGAATGCAAATATTTCCAGTGTTCATTAATAGATTTGGAGAATATAAGAACATCATCAATGTAAACAAGATTGAATTGAGTAAATGAATTAAATATATCATTCATGATATTCTGAAATTCACTAGGAGCATTTTCTAGACCAAAAGGCATTACATTCCATTCGAAATGTCCAAAAGGAGTAGCAAAAGTCGTCTTGTATTTATCTGACTCACTAATCTGAATTTGCCAAAATCCTAACTTAAGGTCAAATTTGGAAAACACAACTGTATTACAAAGCCTATGAATTAAGTCATTTTTATTGGGAATAGGGTACCTAATCAATTCTAAGACTTTATTCAAGGGTTTGTAATTTATGAATAAGCGAGGGGTACCTCTCTCAATCTTAGCATCTTTCTAAACATAAAAAGCAGTACAAGACCAGGGGGACTTACTATGTCGAATTATTTTCTTATTGAGTAAATCAGCGATTTCTTTTTGACAAAATTCTAAAGTCTCGCTGTTCATCTGAATAGGACGAGCTTTAGTGGGAACATCCTTTTCATTAAAACCCTCAATGTAAGGTAAAGAAACAACATGTTTCTTCCTATACCAAAAGGCATTGGGAAGATGAGAACAAATCTCAAAAATCAATTTTTTGTTAAAATCTTCGATTTTTTAGTGGAGCAAGGTGTTAGATAATTGTTCAGAAATCTTTTTGTATCTAATTTCCTGTTGAAGGAAATTTAGATGTTTGTTTTTTGCAGAAAGTAAAGATTTCAAACTTTTGTTAGTATTAATTTCAAATTTTGAAGCAAATTTAAACTTCACTTTTTGTCCAAAAGGGTCAGTGGTAATACCATCTTTTTCAGACAAAAACGGATACAAAGAGGAAAAAAAGGAATTCCTAATATGACTTAATCAGACATATTTCAAACAAGAACAGAGGAAATTTTAAAACAAACATTATCTTGGCCACCCTCCTTTCAAAAAGTGCATAGGTACTTTTTCTAATTCTGAAACATTACGTGTTAAACGAAAATGGAAAGAAAAGATGAATGAGCTTCAAAAGCACATTCTTTTTTTTTTTATTTTGTTGAAAATCATTATGTTTCAAAAAGTAGTTTAAATGTTGTTAAAACTGATTTTGTCAAGAAAGAAGGCAAGGCTGTAATCCAATCTAGCCATCCGCCTTTAGACAATGTTATTCTTTCCTACAAAGGGGCTGAGGTAATTGCTTCTCCTTTCAAGATTCTTGAAACTGGGTCCAAAGATGTTTCTAAAGAAACAAAAAAGATTATTTTACAAAACAATTTTGTAAACCTTGCTCTTCATACTATTGGACAACAGTTTGATAGAATCGAAGAGAAAGAAGAAAAACCTGTTTTTGCTTCCACCCCTATTTTGCATACTAATGAAAATCCTTTGGTTTTCCCCAAAGAACAGTCTAAAAATATTTCAAAAACTATTGAAAAACCTTTGATTACTAAACCACAGGCCAAAACTTTGGATAAAATTAATCAAATGCTTGCTGACCTTAAAAAACAATAGCATTTTACTAGTACTCTAAATAAAGAAGAAACTGTTCTTGTTGAAACCACAGATGAATCATCTAACGATGATTCCTCTGAATCCAAGGAAATTGATTCACTTGAAAAGAATTTTCATGATTTTAAACTTGAAATTGCCAGATTTACTTCAAAAGGACCCAAACCAATGAGTCTTACGAAGAACTGGTATTCCAGGCCTACTCCTCCTGATTTACAATTTGAAGAAAAGGTTTTCCAAACTCAATCTTCATATTCTGCAGACAAAATTTACGAGTGGAATATTGATGGATTGTCTGAACAAGAAATCCTCAATACCATGAGTAAAATGTCTTTAATTGCTAATGCTTATATTAATAACAATATTCAACAACCGGATATTGTTATGATTTTAACAAATGGCTTTTTTGGTGTTTTGCGTAGTTGGTGCGATAAATACTCACTGATGCTGCTAGGGAAACCATTCAGAACATTATAAAGCGTAATGATGAAGGTTTACCCATTTTTGATGAAACCATAGGAAGGGCTCACCCTGATGGTGTTAATACTTTGATTTACATTATTATTAAAAATTTTGTTAGAACTCTATCCAACATTACTAATCGTATTTCTGATTATTTGAATAATTTAAGATGCTGTCAAATGTCCGATTATAGATGGTATCAAGATGTTTTTATCTCTCGAGTAATGCTTCGTGACGACAGTCATAAGCCTTACTCAAAGGAGAAATTCATTGATGGATTACCTCGTTTATTTGCTCTAAAAGTTAAAGAAGAACTTATTGATATCTCAGAATTTCTTAATTATGAAAATTACACTTATGGTGATATTTTCTGTGTAATTAAGAAACTTGGTATTAGTATGTGTAATGATCAAATAATGTTTCGTGAATAACTGAGAAATAGTAAGAAAGCCAAATATGAAATGAAAAATTTTTGTGAACAATTTGGCCTTCCTCCATCTATTCCTCCTTCTAGACGAAAGCATAAATATTTTACTAAATATTCTAAACCTTGTGGGGAAACAAGGAGAAAACGCGGTGATGATTTTTCTAAAAAATCCTCTAAGAAACCCTTTTCTAAATCTTTTCCTAAGAATTTGGCAAAAGAAACTTGTTTTAATTGTGGCAAATTTGGACACTTTGCCAATAAGTGTCCTGAGAAGCACAATAATTTCAAAAAGAAGCTTAATCAGTTGAAATTAATGTCAATTATCAAGAAGCACTGTTTCAACTCCTAGAAACACAGACTTCTTCATCATCTGACATTCATGAATATAGATCTAGTGATTCAGAATATCACTCAGAAGCTAAATCCATTAATTCTCCTGATGTTAAGCTTGGTTGCAATTGCAATGATTCTTGTTGCAAATCTTTGAGTAAGACAATCAATATTTTAACCAAAGCCGAGGAACAAGAAAATCTTTTATTAAACCATATTTCTCAAATTACTAATCCTGAGTTTAAAGAAGAATATCTTCTTAAACTTAAGAAAACTATGGTTCGTCAAGAACCAGAAACTTCTAAACAAAGGATTAATTTTCAAGATATTTTAGAAAGATTTCAAAAAAAAAAACCCCAAAGATGTTTCTATCGGTGATTTACAACATGAAGTTAATATTATTAAAAAAGAGATCATTGAACTCAAAGTAGAGATCAACAATCTTAAATCCAAAAATGATGTTTTGGGAAAACAATTTTTAGTCCTACAAATTGATAAACAACTTGATCATGATATTCCTTCTGACAATGAGCAAACAAATGATTCAAATAATGGTCAAAAAGAAGAGAAATCTTCAAATAACCAGATCTGTTTAATCCATCATACTATTCCTCCAAAATGGTTTGCTCGTGTCACTATTGTTGTTTGCCATGAATTCTCATTTTCTGTTATTGCAATGATTGATTCTGGTTCTGATTTAAATTGCATTCAAGAAGGCTTAATTCCCAGCAAATGTTTTGAAAAATCTACTGAACGCCTATTTTGGCAAATGAATCCCAGATAAAGATCAATTATGAGCTTAATACAACTCATGTTTGCCAAGATAATGTTTGTTTTATAATAGTAATATATATAATCTACTATAATAGTAAATATATTGAGCGGTGCTACTCTGTCAGTTGAGCAGCACCGCTCAAACGTACCACTAGTTACTTTTGCAACTTTTTTTTTCATTTTTCTATTCACATTTTTTAAATATTTTTAAAAAATAAAACAATACACCAATACACTTAAAATCACTTCTTTAATCATTAAGTAAAAATAAAATAAAAAAGAATTTTTTTTTCCCAAGCGGTCAAGTAGAACAGTAAGAATTGGCGGGCATAGTAGTGTTTACAATATATATTATACTAAATTATAGCATTATAAACTTCATTTATAACATATACTATACTAATTATAATATACTATAAAATTCAATGTTGTTGATAGTAGTATGAGCTTGCAACCATCCCTCTCGCCAAGGTTTCCCACCAAATCTTTACTGTTCGAACGTATATATTTGAGAGAATCCGATCAGAGGCTCGGTACATTACGACAGATATATTGCCATTCAGAATCTTGTTCACTCGATTCTTGCTACATTCCGGGATTGCAAAAGAAGTTGCCAAGCGTGAATGACAATTGATAGGCGGGAAATTTCATAAATACATTTTTTATATTTTGAGGTACGTATAGATCGAGAAAATTGAATAATGTTTTAAAAAATAATTTGAGCAAATCAATAACTTTTACAAAAAGACGTTTAATAGTTATAATATATTAATATAATATGAGTTATTATAATATATTACATATACTACTATTTAGTGTATATAATATATTATGCAACTATAATATAGTATAGTAATTATGAATATATTACATAATATATATACTAAATTATTAATAAATACCCACTATTAATAATCTAGTTATATTCACATTCTAACGTGTATTATTTACGTTTGAATGTGCAAAAATGTGGGTGGAAAATTTCCTCCTCAATTTAATCGTTTGAACGTTAAATCCTATATGTTCAAACGTGAGAAAATTTTTGCGAGAACTTTCCTGCACGATTTTTCGTGTTCTGTGATGAGCATTCACATCCGAACGTTTAAATTTAACGTTCAAACTTTTGGGCTGAAAATTTGAGCAGGTGAAAGGAACGCTCAAACATACAAGTTAAACATTCAAACATATCATCAAATGAAATATTTTTTGTAAGAAAACACGCACGGGAGGAAGCATAGTCATTTCTGCTTCCCCCGTGCGCGAAATAGAGAGAGAGAGAGAGGGTGAGAGATCAGGGTCGTGGGTTAGAGAGAGTAGAGTTCGGGTGAGAGAGGGTTAGCGTGAGAGAGAGTAGAGTGAGAGAGGGTTAGTGATTGAGCTGCATTATTGCATATTTTATATATTTAAAACCTATATATTTTTAATTGTTCTATTATTTTATCATTGGTTTTAAATGAAAAAAATGATTAAGAGGCATAAATCCAAGTTGTCATTTAAATTGATTAAAAGCATAGTTTATGCTTAATTTTATAACTTGTGATTTAGTTTGATAATATTCTCTCTATGTACAATACAATTTTAATATTTTATTTTATTTTTTTCATCTTTTGTCTAATTTCATTTTTATTTATTTATTTTCTTTGTCTAGTTTTATTTTTGTTTCTTTAATTGTTCATTATTTATTTTGCTCGTTTAAGTTTTATTTTTATTTTTATTTTTATTCTATTTATTTTTATTTTTATTTTTTTCATTTACAAGTCTTCTAAATGACATGTCGTTTTCTCTACGCGGAAAAACGACTTGTTGTTTTCCATAGGAATTCAAAATTGTCGTCTACTAAACAACAGGTCGTTTTGTCAATAGACGAAAATGACTTGTCGTTTTACTTTGTAATGGAATGCCGTCCTCTGCTAAACGACGTGCCGTTTTGTCTACGGACAAAAACGACACGTCGTTTTCGTCATCTTCAACCTCCAACACAGTCTTCTTGCATGTGTTTGGCAGCTCCTCCACGCCACTGTTTGACGCCACCAAGCTCCTCCACCTGCTGCAGCTCAATTGCATCCACCACCCTAAGCACCTCTGTCCAACCAACTAAACCACATGCACACAGCTCCTCATCGCCATGCACGGCCTCCAACAAAAGCACCACTGAACTGTCTAGCTAGCCGTGCCCAGTCTCCTCCAGTGGCAGCAACCTCCACCTCCATGCAGCCACTACCAACTACTCCACGCTGCATTGTTCCCTCAGCAACCACTTACCTCCATGCGGGCAAAACAACATCACCACCTCTGTTTGCAGCACCCTAAAACAAAGCACTCAAGTGCTTCCCATCGACCTAAGCCACAACCTCCACGCACACAGCACCTCAATACACGGCCAAAAGCCTAGCTGCACCTTCACCCTTCAGCAGCACTACCATCTACGATAGTCATCGGCCCTCACATTGGAGTGCATTTCGGTTAGTATGCATGTGAATGCACTCGTACTGGACAGAAACGAAGGGGAGAAAACTCATGCGAGTCCCCCAGTGGCTTCTCATTCGGAATATTTCTAATACATGGTGCTAAGATGATGGTGCTAAGACGTTCCACGCGAAGAAAGAAATAAAAAAAAATAGAATAAATGAAAAGCTTCGGACGGAAACGCAGAGGGAAGAAAAAGAAATAATACATGTTGCGGTTTGCACATGGGCTAAACGAAAAGCTAAAACAAAAATATACTTGGCTGTTTCCTTTTCGGTTTGGACGCACATTCAAGACACACATCCGAAAAAAAACTGGGCAAAAGGAATGAAGAAGAAAAGAAAAGAAAGGCCGACAAACGGAAATAAAAAAATATAAAATAAAATAAGGCAACATTCAAGGGTGACCAAAGAACGGGAAGTCGACACTGAAAAACAACAACATGAGCTATCCATCTCGTCCGGACTTGAAGACTGATACCAAAGCAACCTTTTCGTGAGCCTATATAAATCAACTTATACTAAGTTATAATATAAATATTAAGAAACAAATACATATCAATTAGTTGGAATAAATTGTATAAAAATAATTAAAATTAAATAGGTATAAATTAATAAATATTTTATATTTATAAAATGATAATTTTAAGTATAGTAATAATTAAAATTATATAATGAGGAAGAATGATCTTGAAGAAATGTGTGTCAAATTGCTTGACTGTCAAAGTCTCTCTGACCTTGAGAGTTGTCAAGGCCAGAGAGTTTGTGACAGTTAAGTAATTAGACTAAAACTTAACTGTCAATTGGTTGGTTTTACGTTCGAATGTTATATTTGATGTCTGAACAGTACTTTTTGTGACAAATCTCAACCGTCACAAAAAAAGTAACATTCGAACATTAATTCAAATGGAACAACTCAACCGTCACTAAAAATATTTTTAGTGACGGTTCAACAGTAAACCGTCACCAATTGTTTTCTGTGACGCACATTAGGTGACAGTCATGGTGGATGTTTCAAACCGTCACCAAATGTCTTTAGAGACGTTTTGGTTATTTTTTGTGACAGTTTTCTCTATCACAAAAGACAAATTGTGTTGTAGTGCAATGGATTGCTGTTTTCTGTGTTAAAACTTTTTGTTCCCTTCCCATGTCTTTTGCTCTCTCTCTCTCTCTTTCCATGTCCCTTTATCTTAATTACGTAGGACTTTGTCAAATGTCTACAAAAAGTTTCCCCTATAAATCCCCCCTAATGCCATTCATCAGCTTTCATCAGAGTAGGTCCTGAACATTTCTCTACGAGTGTTTTATAGAGAGAGGGGTCTTGATCTTGAACGTAACGCCCCAATCCCGGATGAGTCGGAGAGTTACTTCTTAACACTTAAAATCATATCTCACTGTACAAATATAAACTCCAATTCCTCATTTACTCATAGACCTCATTGCTTTAAACCATATACTCCAACATAAATAACAAACAATACGATGAAGTCTCAAAATAAATGCCAACTTCACAAAGTACTAAGTCAACAGGGCAAAACGAAACTATTCAATAAAAATTCTCTAATAACAAGTACCCTCTTTGTATTTTATAGACTATGCTCACAAAGCCTTACCCATGCTTCCTATTCTTGAACCTCCGCTGAAGTATCCAAAATATCTGAAAAATGTTGTGGGGGTAAGGGGTGAGTTATCAATAACTCAGTAAGCAAAAAACATATACTAACATGCAAACATGAGCACTTACAAAATACAGTATGCAGAACATAATATTTTCCAGAGTTATCATGAGAACAAAACATATTTTCGAGCATAACAGAACGATGGTTTTAAGTCACATAAAACAAAGAGTACTTTAGCATAACATAACCTGAGCATCATCATCACATCAAAATAGAGCATCTCACAGAGTAGAGACCATGTTTCATCCCCGTGGTAGGGTTGAGCTACCCCCACTGGCCAAATCGGGCAGTGACAAAGGTGAAATCTTTCCTCTATTACCCTCGGAGCCCTGAGTGTGCACACAGGAAAGACCACATAAAAACCACCTTGTTTCCAAAGTGGGTGCACTCAGAGACAGAGAAGTTGGTACCAACCCAAACAAAGTAGAGCAGAGCATAACCAGAGCAGAGATAGAGACAGATACAAAATCAATACACCATGCCAAAGGTTTTCAGATGCCATATCAAAACAAAACAAAGTATCAAAACATATTCAGATCATTTTCACATACTGAAAACAAAAATTGGAGCATCTTTCTAAATCATTGCACAAATTTTCAGATTTTCAATATCACTCTTTTTTAGATTTCAGAAACAACATGACAAAATATAGCTCATGTCTACACAACGCATGTCAGAAAATATGTTTCATTTTTCATACAGATTTCATGAGTAATGCAGATAAGCAACCGAGGTTGGTTTTTCCCAAGTTCTCATTTCATCACAAAATATGCAAAGTTTTCAAAAAGTCAACCTCAGTCTCAATAATTCGTGTAAAACCTAGCATAGGAACCCCATTTACCTGAATTTTTTAGCTTTTCAGAATTTAACCACAACAGTACTGAACAAAAATCAATCGTCACCTATAAAAATAATCACGTAATTTCTATAAATTTTCAATCAAACACGTATTTCAATATTTAAGCCTAAGATGCTAAAATAACTTATTTTAATTCCCCAAAAACCTAAATTCACGAAATCCTAAAATATTAACACTTCCCAAATTCCAACTAAATCTAGTATTAAGCTATAACTTATTTACCATTGAAAATCAAAGTATCAGATTTTATACTACATAACATAATTATACCAAAATTCCTTTCCAAGTTATACAACAATAATTATTTGATAAATTAGAACATAATAAAATTACAACATTATCACTTACTTTTGAAAGAAAACTTTACTTAAAATAAATTTAACTTACCAAAATAATTTTTGTAAACATTGAAAACTTAGAGTTTACAAATACATATTAAAAGTTTAAAACACAATAATGCAACTTGTAACTCAAAGGTAATAATGTAATTTTATTTATTTAGTAGACCAATGATGCAATAGCTTCTATAATACTTTATCATTTGAAAACATGACAAAGGGCATAATAGTAATAATTCCTATTCTATTAGGTTATAGATTTACCCAATATATATATATATATATATATATATATATATATATATATATATCACTCTTTAAGTCAGCAAAGATGATATAATAATATAGTCCTTTCCTTCTGTAGAAGGTTTAGGTAACGGTCGTTTCTTTCCTTGAGGGAGATAAGGCGGTGGTAAGATTTTGCAATAGAAGTTCACAATTTCGAAGACAGTTTCAAGCTTTGTTGTCATGGTTGAAGAACTAGAACAGTTATGGGAAGGCTTTAAGTTGACAGAAGAAGAACAGGAGGAAATAACTATCACAGAGGAAGAAACCATAAGATCAATCCTAAGAGGCCAAAACTGTCTGATTAAGTTAGTTGTGGTTGACAAAAACATCAATAGGGAAGCCTTTAAGGCTACCATGACTAAACTTTGGAATCTTGAAGGATGGATTATCTTTAAAGAGGTAGGGGTTAATAAATTTTTAGTAGAATTTCATAAAGACATGGATAAAGGGTACTGAATGGAAGACCTTGGTCTTTTGATAAGAATATGATTTGTATCCAACAATTCTCGAGCAGCATATCTCCTACTGAGATGGTCTTTAATTTTGAGGCTTTCTGGGTTCAACTTCATAGATTAACCCTTCCAGTAATGACTTATGAAGGGGGAGAAAGGATTGGTAAGGTATTAACAGTTGATGTCGATGAAGAGGGAGTTGGTTGGGGTAAATACCTAAGGGTCCGAATAAATATGAATATCTCCAAACCTCTTCCTCAAGGCAAGATGGTCAAAATTGAGGGGACAAAAAGATGGATTGAATTTAAGTATGAAAGATTACTAGTAATTGTGGAGCAATAGAACATGTAAATAGAGTTTGTAAAGTGGAAAAAGCTAGAAAAAGTACAAAAGGATGGGGATCTGTTCAATATGGTCAATGGATGAGAGCTTCTCCAATAATATCCAATGGATTGGGTGAGAAAAGATTTGGGAATCGTGGAACTCAGTAAGCTAAACTAGTACCTCAACAAGGCAATGGGGAAGATAGTAAGAAAGAGGATACTAACAGTGATGAAAACTTAGTTTCAGGTGGATATAGTAGAGGCAGAAAGGGACAGAAACCATTCAAATGGAAGCTCTATAGATTTTTGATATAGTAGAGGCAGCTCGGAACTCCTCAAGTGAACAATTTCAAATAGAATTGAATAAAGAGGGCAAGATGTTAGGGGAAGTTAACAAGTCAAATAAGAGCAGAATAGAAGTATGTACTCCTACCTTAGAGTTAGCTTCGATGGTTGAGGACTCTTTGAAAAAACCAGTAACTGCAAAAGAAAGTGGTACTAGTAAATCTGGTTGGAAAAAAAGGGCTAGACAGGTAAACGTGCAAAGAACTAATGAAGAAGAGCCTATGGTGAAAACAAGAAGTAAGAAAAGAGAGAATCCAGAACCAGGTAGCTTTGTTTAGCAAATTGAGTCAAAAAAGGCAAGAACTATACTAAAGCCTACAAGGAGCTTAAATCAAGATCAGAAGGTGGTGATTGCTGAGCATGCCCACCAGGAAAAATGAGATGCATTAGTCGGAACTATCGAGGGCTTGGGAACCCTCGAACAGTTCAGGAGCTTCATCTTTTGATGAAGCATAAGAACCCAAATATCCTATTCCTTATTGAGACTAAAAGCAAAAGAGATAAGGTGGAGAGAATAAGGAATCAAATAGGATATGACAGAAGCTTTATAGTTGATAGTAGAGGTTTTAGAGGAGGGATAGCTATGCTGTGGCACTCTAATGATCAAATAGAACTGGACTCATATACAAGACACCACATTTCTATCAAAATTACAAAACCAAAAAATGGTAAAATTTGGCTCCTCACAAGATTTTATGGCAACCCTTGTACAACACTTAGAGAAGGAAGTTGGCAGCTGCTAAGGCTTTTGAAACATGTGGATAACAGTCCTTGGCTTTGTATAGGAGAGTTCAATGAAATTTTGCATCTTAATGAAAAGGTTGGAAGAGCTGTGAGACCTTATGCCCAGATGGAGTCATTTCATCAACTTTACAGGATTGTGAGTTGTATAATTTGGGATGGGCTGGACCAAAATATACATGGTTCAATAACAGAGATGGCAGGGAGTTTATTAAAGAAAGGTAAGATAAAGTGGTAGCTAATGAAAACTGTATTAATCTATTTACAAATTTTAGTGTTACTATAATCCCTGCTTGTACATCAGATCACAACCATCTCATTTTAAACCTTAATTCATTTTTGCAAGAGGGAAACAGAGAAAAAAGGATTTTTAGATACGAGCTCAGCTGGGGGAGTAAAATTGATTGTAAGAGCATCATTTCAAATACATGGAATGAAGGAGGCAATAGAATACATACAATAGCATCTGTATCTCATAAGCTTACTAGTTGTAGGAAGCATCTTCACAACTGGAGTAGACTCCTATAACAAGAAATAGTGAGAAACATAGAGTCAAAGAAGCTTAGATTGCATAATCTTCAACAAAGGAACAAGGGGACTGATATGCAAGAAATAAAACAGCTCAAGAGAGAAGTGACTTTACTCTTAGAAGAAGAAAACTTAAGGTGGAAACAAAGAGCAAAAGAAAATTGGCTTAGACATGGAGACAGGAACACAAGGTTTTTCCACACCTATGCAACACAGAGAAGAAAAAATAATCATCTCAGTAGCATTTAAGATGGAGATGGGCAAATACATACTGCTTCTCAAGGAATACAACAGGCTTTCTAGAATTATTATAAAGCATTGTTCTCCACTTCTAACCCAACTGGCATACAAGAATGTTTAGAACCTCTACAATCAAAGGTCACTGAGGATATGAACAAGAAACTGTTGGGTGATTTCACCTACACAGAGGTTCAAGAGGCTATTTTTGCAATGAATTCAATGAGCTCTCCATGTCTAGATGGATTCTCAGCTAGATTCTATCAATAGCACTGGAATATAGTTGGTTAGGAACTGTGTGAGGTAGTGACACTGGCACGAAATACAAACAATTGGGATAACAACATCAATGAAACTTTTATTGTCTTAATTCCAAAAAAGAAGGGTTCTACACAGGTCACTAATTTTAGCCCAATTAATTTATGCAATGTAATCTACAAGATCATGGCCAAGGTTCTAGCTAATAGATTGAAGCTAATTCTACCAGATATCATTTTCACAACCCAAAGTGCCGTTGTAGTTGGTCGGCAGATTCTAGACAATGTTATTGTTGCTTTTGAAGTGCTGCACTCAACGAAAAGTAGAATAAAAGGGACAAGAGGCTATATGGCACTAAAGTTAGATATGAGCAAAGCATATGATAGGTTAGAATGGGAGTTCATAGCAGTAGTGATAGAAAAAATGGGTTTTGAAAGCAGATGGATAGCTCTCTTCATAAACTGTGTGAAGTCAATCTCTTACTCCCTTTCGATTAATGGAAATCTACAAGAGTCTTTTAAACCTTCCAGAGGCATTAGACAGGGGAATCCCTTATCCCTTTATCTCGTCATACTATGTTTAGAAGCTCTCTCTCAGCTATTTAATAGAGTAGAAAGGCTGCACCTTATTTTTTGATTTACATTGGCAAGAGGGCAACTTTCCATCAACCATTTGTTTTTTGATGATGATAGTATTTTATTTTGTCAAGCCTCTTCTATTGAATGGAGTAGGTTGCAAGGGCTGATTGGTCTATATGAATTGGCCTCAGGACAGAGATTAAACAAAGAGAAATCTTCTCTATTTTTTAGCAAGAATGCAAGAGCAACTGCTATAGTTTCCATCCTTAGTGTAGTAGGTATGAGAACTACAAATTCATATGAAACTTCTTTAGGCTTATCTACTCTACTAGGAAGATCAAGGGTGAGGGCATTTTCTGCTATTCTGGACAAGGTGAAAAATAAATTGAGCAGTTGGAAATGGAGGTTCCTTTCAAGAGCTGAAAAAGAGATTCTTTTAAAATCTGTTATACAGGCTATACCAACTTATTCTATGGGCATTTTCAAACTTCCCAAAGGCCTGTTACATGAGCTTAACAAGCTAATGAAAGCTTACTGGTGGGGACAGATCAATCAAGAGAGGAAAATAAGTTGGACTAGTTGGAGTCAGATGGGAAAATCTAAAACTAATGGGAGATTGGGGTTTAGAGATTTTGAGAACTTTAACATTGCTCTACTAGCAAAACAAGGGTAGATAGTGTTGCAAAATCCAAACTCCTTAGCTACTCAAGTATTACATCTTAAATATTTCCCTTACATTGATTTTTTCAAAGCTAAATTAGGTAATAGTCCTTCTTATATTTGGAGAAGCCTTTTAGCTGCCAGACCTTTTCTCGAAGAAGGGTTCATATGGAAGATAGGGAATGGCCACTCAATTAGAATCTGGACAGACAAATGGTTGCCAACACCCACCACTTTCAAACCTCAAAGTGGTTTTTAGATGAGGGACTCAGAGGCTACAATTGCAATGCTTATTGATCAACAAACAAAGAAATGGAACACCAATATGATCTACACCATCTTTTCAAGACAGGAAGTAGATATGATCAATAAAATACCACTTAGCTACTTAAATAGATCAGATAAACAGATATGGAGGTGTTTAGCTAATGGTATTTGTAATGTTAGAAGTGCTTATTACCTGCAGGGAGAGATTCAAGACAGAAAGAAGGGCCAAAGTTCACAAAATAAACAAAACAAAGAGGATTGGACCAAAATTTGGAGTCTTGGTATTCCCCCTACTATAAAAAATTTCCTGTAGAAAGCATGTCTCAACATTCTACCAACTAGAGAGAATCTCTACAAAAGGAAGGTGATAACAGATGATTGCTGCCCAATGTGTCTATTAGTTCCAAAAACAACCAAACACATTCTTTTGGAATGCATTTTAGCTAATGACATTCTCGAACAATGTTAAAAAAAATATCTAGAAAAGCAAAACCACATGTCAGAATATGAAAGAGCTTATTGCTGAAATGTTCATGAAGTTACAGCAGGAAGAAATGGAAGAATTAGCTCTGATATTTTGGAACTTATGGAGGAGAAGAAATGAGAGAGTGTTTAACAATGTACTGATTAATCCTCAGACAGTAATACATTGAGTGCTTCAATTACAACATGAGCTAGCATCAATTAAACCCATCTCAGACACTCAGAATCACAGTATTGCAACAAGGAATGGTATATGGGAATTTCCTCCAGCAGGGTTTTGCAAGATTAATTGGGACGTGGCAGTGAATAGATTGCATCACAAGATAGGCATTGGCATTGCAGTTAGAGATAAGGAAGGCAACTTCTTGGCTACCATCAGAAGGAACCAAATCCTTTGTCTTGATCCAACAATAGTAGAAGCAATAGGAGCTTTAATAGCTATTAATTTTGGTCTCGATCTGGGAATGAGAAAGATTATCCTAGAAGGTGATTCCAAAAGAATGGTAAAGGGGGTTTAAAACCACTTATCAAATGATAGCTATCTAGGAATGATCATTTCAGATATAATAGATAGGATGGATTTTTAGGAAGTATGTGTTACTAGGCATATCAACAGAGAAGGCAATGTAATAGCCCACTTATTTGGTAAGGATGCTCTGATTAGATCAGAGTGTATAGTGGATTTGGAGGAAACTCCCCACTATCTTCAAACTATGTATTAAGTTCAGTTTTATGAAGAATGAATTGGTTTCAAAAAAAAAAGTCAACAAACATGAAAAAAACAAATAAATTGAAGTGCGGCGGCATGGACTTAGGGTAGGTTTGGATGTCAAGATGAAACACAAAATTCTCATCTCATCTCATCTCATTTCATCATTACATATTTTTCAAATCCCCATATAAAATATTATAAACAATTCAACTTTTTTAAATTTCAAAATAATAATAACATTAAAATATAATATTTTAAACTTTGAGATGAGATCAAGAATTCTCATCTTACCCTCCAAACCTGCCCTTACAACTGAAACTGAGATATGTGTGGAGGGGCAAGGTGCGATGGGCTGGGTTGGAGGAATTGTGGTGGTGTGGCTGGAGCACAGAGGAGGGCGTGCGGTGCTCACCAAGCTGGGTAGCGAGAGTGGGAGAGGCAGTGAGAGAGATGAGCGGGAGGTAGGGAGAGGTAGCTCACCGTGGGGAACAAAGCGGCGTAGGGCGGACTATCACCAACATGATGTGACAGAAAGTTTTTCACCAGCGGTTTCTATGTAACCTTGTCGTGGCTAGTGACACTGAGAAGGAGTTGAGGAGTGGCTGTAAAGGGGTGGCTTTGTTTCGAGTGTGGGAAAACAGTTAATAAATGGCTGAGTTTTCTATGAGAAGGGTGGCTTGCAGTGGTGTTGACCATGGTGGTTTTCGTGAGGTGGGGTGGTGGTGCATGGTTAGGTGGGCTTGGGAGATGGCTGATCAGAGGGAGGAGATGAATGGTGGCTCTAGTGTAGCCGCACACCTCGTAAGGAGTCCGTTTAGCCAGAGCCCTCTCTTCTTGGCTTATCTAGGTGGGTGGTGCAAGGTGATGCTGGACGGGCTGGCAGTGCATGTCAGTGGGTCTTTGGGCTTTGGTGATGCTAGTGCTTGGTTTGCATGGTGGTACGCAAGAAAACTATAGCATGCTTGGGCAGCATTGCTCTGATTCTAGTCAGCTGGTTCACGGCCGTGGCCACATCATGTTGCTGCCACTGGATCGTGCATGATGTTCCTTGTGTGATGCAATTGATTCTCTCCAGGTTTAGTTTTCTAGCCAACAGCGAGGGGTGGCACTCGGAGAGATACATAGAGAAGAAAATAAAGGGAGAGGGAGAGGGAGAATAGTTGTTGAGAGAAAAAAAGAATGTGGGTAATGGGGAAGGAAAACTGTCGAGGAAACCGTATGGGGGAGAGAAGAGAGGGAGAAAAATTAAATAATAAAAAAAAATTAATGAAGAAGATAAAATAATAGTAATAATAATAAAATAAATCAAATCAAATAAGAGTACACACTACTCATAAATGGAGCGGCTTTCCTTAGCAACAGAGCTTTTCTCTATGAGCCTGGGTTAAAATTGGGCTCGGGTGAAACATTGAAAGTATTGGGGCAAAAAGAGAAAGACAATGATAATAATGTCTCAGTTTACGAACCCTTTGTTAGTTCTTTCTCTTTTTGCCTTTGCTCCCCTTTGCTGCTTCTCTTGCAAGACCCATGGGGGTTACCTCTACCCACAGTTTTATGATCACTCGTGCCCAAAAGCTCAACAGATTGTGAAGTCCATAGTGACCAAGGCTGTGGCCAAAGAAGCAAGCATGGTGGCTTCATTGCTTAGGCTCCATTTGCACCACTGTTTTGTCAAGGTCTTCCAACTTCGTAAAAATAATCTCATTTAATAGGTTACAAAGACTACACTGCATTATCCATGCATGCGTGTCAACTTATATCCAAAAAACTCTTCATATTTTTGCAAGGTTGTGATGCATCCCTATTGTTGGACAGCAGCGGAAGCATAGTTAGTGAGAAGAGGTCGAACCCAAACAAAAACTCTGCTCGAGGGTTTGAATTTCTGGACGAGATAAAATTTGCTTTGGAGAAAGAGTGCCCACATATAGTATCTTGTGCTGATATTGTGGCTCTAGCTACTAGAGACTCCACTGTTCTAGTAAAGTGACACATTTTTATAGTCTTGTCATAATTTTGCTACATGATAGAAATAAGCCAAAATATATTTTGCATCCCTAAACTATATAAAAGAAAATGAGTTTTTTGCTCAGTCCATTGAGATTGTTGATAGTTAAGATTGTGCCACATGACCTTTTTTTCTTTCACCTCAACAAGCATAATTCTTACAGCGTAAAATGTCAATTTTTTATAGTTTGAACGTGCAATGTGTGAATTTTGTTAGCTTGAGGTACAAAATGTAGAAACTTTATAATTTGTTGATGGAGGAAAATATACTTTTACCTAAAAACAACTTTTGGCTAGCAAACATTTGTGTGTGTGTGTGTGTGTATAATCAGAACTTGACCATGTTTTGAATATGCAGAGTGGTGGATCCAGTTGGCAGGTTCCATTAGGAAGAAGGGACTCCAGAAGTGTGGAGGAATCTAAATTACCCAGAACACACGTGATTAACCTGGTTTAACTTCAAAACAAAGTCACCATCTAAATTAACCTAGTTTAATTCAATATGGCAAGAAGATTATTGAAGTTTGAATAATTGTTATGCACGGAGCCACAAGATAGAAATGCCCGGTGCACCAGCTGTAGGCAGAGACTCTACAACCAGTCAGGCAATGGGCTACCCAACAGAACAGTTGATCAATCATATGCTGCCAAATTGAGAACCAGATGCCCGAGATCAGGTGGTGATCAGAACCTATTTTTCTTGGACTTTGTCAGCCTAACAAAATTCGACAACAGCTATTTCAAGAACTTGTTATATTCTAAAGGCCTTTTAAGCTCTAATCAAGTTCTTCTCACAAAGAACGAAGCATCCATGGAATTGGTGAAGAAATATTAAGAAAACAACGAGCTATACTTCGAGCAGTTTGCCCAATCCATTGACAGGTTCAAGGGGAGAGATTAGAAAGAATTGTAGGAAGATTAACTCCTAATTAGCTCCATCATAACACTGCAGTTCTATCGAGTGTCATGGGCTTTTTCGGCAATGTATTCCTAATTAGTTAATACTATTTGAAATATTTTAAGTGCTTGGTATATGAACCCACGTAAATGTGCTATATTTATGAGTGTTTGGGAATGAAAAGATCTAAGATGAAAAGTAATATTAATCTTTGAAAACTATCTCAAGATTTTAGTAGGTAGGTCACCAGACATCATAAAATAAAGGAAAATGCTCAGACACTCCTACAAAGGATACAATTCCACACAAGGAAACTCTAACACCAACGGCTCCTATTTCACAAAAGGAAACTCTACACCCAACGACTACATGCACTAGAATGGAAATCACATCCACTGAATCCTCTTAATTTACTTTTTCAAACTTTGTAACGTAAGGGCTCTCAATAGACTCTCACGGTGTGTAAGAATTTTTCACAAACACCTCCTGTTCAATTGTCTTTATGGTAATCAGAGCCTTGTACGAGCAAGAGAGCCTTACCCCCATGGCATCAATCTCACTTTCGGTCAACAATTTCGTGACCTAACAGTTGAACCAGGGGAATTACCCCTTCTGGTGGGAGTAGGTCGTGGCCTTGGCTGAGAGCCAAGATCTCATGGGACACCTCACAGACGTTGCCTCCCCTCCGCCGTATGATCTCATCCCCAATGAAGCCACAACAACCAGTCACAAAGAACTAAGTTCTACATACCTGAGATGGAGGAAATCTGACCGACTACTCCATGATGGATTGTCGGTTCCCTATTTGAGGAGTCGCTTGGCTTGGTGGTCGGGCTTGAGACTTCATATCAAGTCTGGCATGCCCTTCAAGAAGCCTATGCCCAAGAATCCCATGAAAGGGATTTCCAGCTTACTCAACAGTTGACATACATGAGGAAGGAAGCCATGACGTCACTGCAAGATCACCTCCAAAGCTTCCAGATTGTGTGTGACCACCTAGTAGCAATTAGATGTCTCGTGAGTGACAATATGAAGGTTTTTTCCCTCCTTGATAGAGTTTGAGATGAATGAATATTCAGAATTTCTCATTGATACAGTGTCTACAAGGTGCAGCTTTTATAGAAATACAAGGACTGCAAAAGGGAATATTTTCACCTAGACAGTAAAACAAATAGAGGACGTGCTCTGCCAAAATACATGGCATTGTGCGGCGTTGGTCAGAAAACTCTGCTGGTACAGATACAATGGTGTCCGTAGGACACTAACAAACTTTCTATGTAAATTACAATGGTGTCCAGAGGACACTAACAAACTTTCTATGTAATTCCAGAAGCCTCAAGAGCTGCAGCTGATGTGTGTGAGTCCTGCTTTGTCACTTGTGATTTGGAGGCCAACGTGGAAGACTCAATACGCCCCCTCGAGCCTAACGGGGTATCCACAACAGTGAGGCTCATCCTTAGAAGATGAAATCGAGGAGCTGCAAGAGGCTTTGTAAGAATATCAGCCAGTTGGTCTTTTGAAGGTAAGAAGGCCACTTGAAGAGTTTTGGCAGCAACTCTATCACGAACAAAATGGAAGTCAATTTCCATATGTTTGGTGCGGGAATGAAGAACAGGATTGACAGAGAGATAGGTTGCACCAAGATTGTCACACCAAAGAAGAGGAGGTTTAGAAATGAAAACTTGAAGTTCCTTTAACAGATTTTGGATCCAGAGTATTTCGGCAGTTGCATTGGCAAGGGCTTTGTATTCAGATTCAGTACTTGAGCGAGCAACAGTTCGTTGCTTGCGAGAGGACCATGAAATTAAATTTTTACCTAGAAAAATGCAAAAGCCACTCGTAGAGCGACGATCATCAGGGCAACCAGCCCAATCCGCATCAGAGAAGGCTTGAATTTGAAGAGAGGATGATTTATGAATAAATAGCCCAAAGTTAAGCGTCTGTTTTAGATATCTAAGCAAACGTTTAACAGCAAGCCAGTGAGGATGTTTTGGATTATGCATGAACTGACATATTTTATTAACTGTAAAAGCAATGTCTGGTCGAGTAAGGGAGAGGTACTGTAGACTTCCAACAATGCTCCGATACATTGTTGGTTCGGAAAAAGTAGGGGTATCAGAAACTGAGAGTCTACTAGATGCAGTCATGGGAGAATTAACACCATTTGCAGCAAGCATGTTGACACGAGAAAGGAGATCACAGATATATTTTCGTTGAGAAAGTAAAATTCCATTTTCCAAATGACAGATTTCAATACCAAGGAAAAAAGATAATTTACCTAAATCTGTAACAGGAAAAACCGAGGCCAAAAAGGAAAGAAGATGATCAATTTGAGAGGGATGCGAGCTTGTCACAATAATATCATCAACATACACTAAAGCATAGATGAGTATTGATTGAGACGAGTAAATGAAAAGGGACGGGTCTGCTTGAGAAGAAAGAAAACCATACTCACAGAGAGAGGTGGAAAGCTGTGCAAACCAAGCACGGGGTGCTTGTTTGAGGCCATAAATGGCCTTGTTCAAGCGACACACGTACTCGGGATGTGCAGGGTGAACAAACCCAATCGGCTAAGACATGTAGACAGTTTCGTTGAGATCACCGTGGAGGAAGGCGTTCTGGATGTCGAGTTGACGGAGGGGCCATCCATGAGATACGGCTAGAGCAAGAACAAGGCGGATTGTGGAAGGTTTGACAACCGGGCTGAAAGTCTCAGCGTAGTCGATTCCTTCTTGCTGATGGAATCCCTTGGCAACAAGTCGAGCCTTCCGTCTTTCAATTGAACCGTCCGATTTGTGCTTGGTACGGAAGATCCACCTGCAACCAACGATGTTAGAGGAAGGGGGAGGGGGAACAAGGGACCAAGTATTGCTCTGGAGAAGAGCTTGAAATTCTCTGCTCATGGCTTCACGCCACTCAGGAAAACAGGATGCCTTGGTGTATGATGATGGCTCTTCGGGAACATTGATGGTGAGAGAGAGACAGTGCCGAGGAGTGGGGTAAGGAATTTGGCCAAGGGTAAACTGTTTGGGCCGAGAGCTGTTGGTTTTTGATCTTGTAATGATCGGGGAGCGTGGAGGTATGGGGGGATTTGAGGGGCTAGGGTTTGTGAAGGTCTGGTTCGAGAGGAGAGAAGAAGAGGTATCGTGCGGACGGGATGAAGGCTCTGGAGATGGATTTGACGAGGTGGATGGGCTGAGATTATTAGAAGGGGTTGGGTCGAATGAAGTGGGGGTGCTGTTTAATGGGCTGAGGTCATTGGATGGGGTTGGGCCCGAGTTTGGTGCAAGTAAAATAGGAAGGGATGTATGTGTTTGATGAGAGGAATCAGGGGCTGAAATAGACGAGGTGAGGTCAGATTTAGAAAAAGCCGAGTAGGGAAAAGAGCTTTCATTGAAGAGAACATCACGGGATACGTACAACCGATTAGAGGGGAGATGTAGACATTTATATCCTTTGTGTATAGGGCTGTATCCAAGAAAGAGACATGATAGAGAACGAAGATGGATTTTATGATTATTATAGGGCCGAAGATTGGGCCAACATTCGGAACCAAAGACTTTGAGAAATAAATAATCTGGTTCATTTTTAAAAAGAAGAAGATGTGGTGATTTGTTATGAAGAGAGGGAGAGGGAAGAAGATTAATGAGATAAGTTGCTGTATGAAAGGCATCAGACCAAAATTTGTAAGGAAGTGATGCGGTTGCTAAGAGAGCGAGACCGGTTTCAACAATATGGCGATGCTTTCTCTCCACAACACCATTCTGCTGATGTGTGTGAGGACACGATAGTCGATGTATAATACCTTGATTTTTAAAAAGTTGGTTAGAGGGTGAAATTCTCCGCCCCAATCACTTTGAACAATTTTAATTTGGGCATCAAATAGTCGTTCAACATTTTTTTGAAAAGTGACAAAGGTTGATGTGGCGTCACCCTTAGAGGCAAACGGATAAAACCAAGTATATCGACTATAATCATCAACAAAAGAAATGTAGTATCGAAAACCATCATGTGAAATATAAGGTGAGGGTCCCCAAACATCAACAAATATTAAGTGTAAAGGCACTGTGGACCGAGTAGCATTAAGCTTAAAAGATAGCTGTCCACATTTAGCAAGTGGACAAGTAGAACAGAAAAAGGAAGAATCCGTAGGAAGAAAAGGTAAACATTTTTTGCGAAGAATAGAAGACACAAGCCGAAGTGATGGATGGCCAAGGCGATGGTGCCATTGAGCAATGGATGTTCGTTCACCAACAAGGGCAGAAGGAGACAAGTTGCTGGAGACTGGAGGAGGAAATAAGTAAAGTCCATTATGTGTTGGTCCCTTGAGTAGCAGTGTTCCGGTCTGTTTGTCCTTCACAGAAAAATAGGAATCATGAAACTCAAAATAAACACCATTATCTCGACAGAAATGATAAACAGAAACTAAATTTTTTGTGATTTGAGGAACATGTAATAAATTGTGAAGAACAAAATTTGAAGAGGAAGAGGATAGCCGAGAATCACCAATGTGAGTTATAGGGAGATTATTACCATCACCAACCATTATCTGCTCAGGGCCATTATATGGTTCAGAAGAGAGATTAAAATTTTGAAGACTGGAGCTGATGTGTGTCAATACTCCTCAACAACTTGGGTCTGAAATACGAACCCTTCACCACCTCCTTGCTCAAGCCGCCAATGCCCTCCTACATCGAGCTTGTGCCACTGCTGCAAGGATACAAGATGCGAACTCAACTTCATGAATCCTTCAACACACAAGCGTACGCTTTCTATGGGAACAAAACTAGACACAGGAACAGAGGACATGGCTTCTCCCAAGCCAATCACATGTCCCTTCCTAATGTCTCCTCTAGTGGGGCCCACAATTCCATGATCACATTTAGTAACCAACAGATTTGCAAAAAAGGGATGCTTGTAGTGCAACAAAAACTTCAGCCAGGAACAGGTCTGGGTAAAGATGATGTTGCATCCTTAGAGTAGCAAGAATATGGCCCTCACTGCCTCTTATTACAACACCCATTTCTACCGTACAAGCCCTTTTTTCGAGTGCTACATCCTAATTTAGTTTGACTCTACCTTGAGGTGGAGCTTCCCACATACATGCCTGCTGCCTGGTAGAAGTTGAGGTAGTCTGTTGTGGATTCCATTGCAATTCCTCCACCAAGTGGGCTGATTGCTGGGTAATAGCCATTGGGTGTAGAAACAGGTCCTTGAACACCATGTCATTCCTTCTCTTCCACATTAGCCATGAGGTTATAGAAAAGGACATTAGCTCCTCATGTTATAGAGGCTCCATAAAGCCAGCAACTAAGTCTTTGAATTGGTGAAAGTGTGGGCTTGATTTCTATAATTTCCTTGTGTTATGGCTCCAAACATCTCTAGTTGATGGATAGTTCCATAGTATATGCTCAATGGTCTTTGGTTGTTGCTTGCAAATGGGGCATGCTGGATCCTCCAAAGCCTTTCTCTTTAAATGTTTTGCTCGAGTGGGGAGGGCATTGAGACATGCCCTCCAAAGAAATGTCTTAGTTGCATTTGGGATTCTCAGGTTCCAGAGCTTGGTCTAGGGGTCATGGGGATTGCTTTCATTTGAGGATTGACCTAGTTGTTGGATGTCTAGTTCAATGAGCAGGTGGTATGCACTCTTTGCACTGAACTCTCCTGAGGTGGTGTATCTCCAAATAAGTCTATCAGGCTTGGGGTAGGGGCTTAGTGGAATTTCATTCATTAGTTTTGCATCCTCTTTGGTAAATAAAGCATGGATCATGTTAGCTTTCCATTGGTTGGTTGCTTGATCTATGAGGCAGAAGACTTTGATGTCCCCTTGTAGAAATTTGAGAGTTCTCTGAGGCTTGAAGGTTGCTTGTTTAGGAAGCCACTTGTCATTCCATATCTGAGTTTGATTGCCATCACCTATCCTCCAAATCAAGCCTTCATTTAGCAAAGCTCTAGCAGACAAAAAACTTTGCCATAGGTAGGATGTGCCCTGGCCAAGTTTTGCTGACAGGAAAGAGTTGTTGGGGAAGTATTTTTCCTTCAAGAACTGAGTTGCCAGAGAGTCTAGATTTGAAACAAGTCTCCATCCTTGTTTTGCTAGGAGGGCTATGTTGAAATTGGCAAATCTCTTAGGCCAATGCCCCCATAACATTTGACCCTTTTCATTTGGTCCCAATGAACCCAATGGATCTTATGCTTTCGTGTTTGCTACCCCCACTAGAAGCTTCTGACCAGTTAAGCTCATTCACCAAGTGTCTTGGCAGTTTAAAAATCCCCAACACAATAGGTGGGGATGGATTGAATGACTCTTTGATCAGAATTTCCTTACCTGCTAGGGAGAGGAACTTGGTTTTCCAGTTAGTGAGCTTGGCCTGCACCCTGTCTAGTATGATCTTAAAAGATTGGACTCAAGATCTGCCTAAGAGAACCGGAAGGCCTAGGTACTTTCTGGTTTCCTCCTTAGATTTCTTGCTGAAATAGATAGAAGTCTTCTCCTTGTTTAGCCTTTGACCTAAGGCCTTCTCATACATCTCCAGCAAGTGGAATAAGTTGGACCATTCAGTTGGATTTACTTTGCAAAAAAGGAGGCTATCATCTGAAAGAAAAAGTGGTTAATAGAGAGCTTGTTTCTTCGAATATGTAGACCTATTAAGATCCCATCCTGTTCAGCTTTGTTAAGCATGCAACTAAGGACCTCTGAGCAAAGGATGAACAAGTAGGGGGATAAGGGATCCCTTTGCCTAAATCCTCTCGAATCTGTGAATGACTATTGAGGAGCTCCATTAAGAATAAGGAAATAGGATACTGAGCTCACACAATTCATTACAGTGTCCACCCATTTTGCATTGAATCCAATCTGCTGCATAACAGATTTCAGGAAAGTCCATTCAATCTTGTTGTAGGCCTTGCTCATATCGAGCTTAAGGGCCAAGTATCCCTCCCTTCCTTTCAATCTTGACTTCATGGTATGGAGAGACTCGAAGGCCACAATCAAATTGTCTGTGATTAACCTCCCTGGAACAAATGCTGCCTGAGTAGGTGAAATGAGGTGAGGCAGAACTAGTTTCAACCTGTTGGCTAGTGTTTTTGCAATAATCTTTTAAAAGATGTTGCATAAGCTTATTGGTCTAAAATCAGTCACCTTTGATGGGATGGGATCTTTGGGATCAGAGTAATCAGGGTATCATTCATCTTATTAGACCAGCAGCCTTCATTCAGAGCCTCCAATGCTACTTTTGTTACTCTTTCCCCTACTATGTCCCAGTGTCCTTGGTAAAAGGCTGCTGGGAACCCATCAAGGCCAAGTGACCCCATGGGGTTCATGCTAAAAAGGGCTTCTTTTACCTCCATAGCAGTAAAGGGTCGGGAAAGAGAGGTGTTCATGTCTGCTGTAATCTTTCTTGGTAGTGGAGTTATGCATGGATCAATGCCAGTTGGACTTGAAGAGGTGAACAGATCCTGGAAAAATTGTTGGAAGGCTTTGCTAATATCTTGTTGGTTATTGTGTTCAAGTCCCTGCATGTCTAGGATCTTCTTGATGGCATTATGCTTTTTCCTTTGGCTGGCACACTTGTGAAAGTAGGAGGTGTTTCTGTCCCTTTCTCTAAGTCTGGTTTGCTTGGCTCTTTGTTGGCATTTCGAGTGTTCAGTTTCAAGTAGGAGGTCCACTTCTTTTTGAAGGGTTTTTATCTCAACATAGAGGTTCCCCTCATTTGAGTCTTTCAAGGTATTGAGTCTTTCTGTTTTGGACTTCAGCAGCTCCCCTTGACTTCTGTGCATGTTTCGACTCCACCATTTCAAGTTGTTTTGACAATCTTGTAGGCTTTGCAGAGTGTTCTAGAGTGAGTTGGCTGCGTTGTGGAGTTCTCCCATGACTATTTTATGGTATCCCCACAACCTTCTTGTTTACTCCAGCTTACTTCGTACCTGAATATCCTATCCTCCTTTTTGGATTCAAACTTATCATGAATCTGAATGAGGAAGGGCCTGTGGTCTAAGGATGAGGCAAACAAGTGTTTCACTGAGCATTACACAAAGGAATCGAGCCATGCAGAATTGCCAAGGACCCTATCTAGTCTCTCTTTGGTAAATTGGTAGCCTTCTCTACTGTTTGCCCAGGTAAAACAATCTCTTGCATAATCAAGATCATTTAAATCACAGTGGACCAATGTTTCTCTAAATTCCACTATCTGCCTGTAGGGTCGAGATGCAGCTCCAAACTTCTCAGTAATGCTTGTGATCTTATTAAAGTCTCCAAAGCACAACCAAGGGGCATGGAGTGAGGGAGTTCATTCTTTTAAAAGCTACCAAGTGGCATTCCTTTTAGCTGTGTTGGGATGGCCATAGAAACATGTAAGTATCCAAGAGGTTCCATTGTTTGGTTGGTTTCTAATCATTGAGATGTGGCAACTGGTGTATGAGATGACACAGAGAGCCACTGAGGAATGCCAGAGAAGGGCCAATCCTCCACTCCTTCCTCTATTGTTAACACTAAAGCAGTTTTGAAACCCCAATTTACATCGGATTCTTTCCATTTTATCATTACTGCACTTGGTCTCAATGAGGAAGACCAGGTGGGAGGACTTAACTTTCACCAAAAGGTGAAGCTCATGAATTGTCCGAGGGTTCCCAAGTCCCTGGCAATTCTAGGTTATGCAATTCATTTGGGGAGGTAGGGCTGCTGAGCACCCTCCACCACTAGGGCCTGAAGTAAACACCTTGCAATTTTTAGCATTTTTTAAGGTTTCTTTTGAAGGGGGTGCTAGTAGAGTATACCATTTCATCGCCATTTATTTTGGAAGCTCTTGTTCCGCTAGGGGCCTCTGGGAGATTTGATATGTCAGATAGAGCATTGATCTTCATCCTGAATTTTCTTCTCCACTTGTTTCCTACAAGGACATAAATGGTTTTTGTTAGCATGTCAACTTGTGGAGAAGTAGACTAGTGGGGAATTGACAGTTTTGTTGCCCTTATGTTGTTGGCCTTTTGCACCTCAGCTTTTTACGAAAACTTGGATCCTCATAGCTTCCATTAATAGTTCCTGGGGTCTAGGAATTTCCAAGGGTGAAATTGGTACCATAGGTCCTCATGGAGCAAGTGGCTATCGAGGTGCATTCAGGCCAAAGTTAGCTCCTGAGATTGGGGTGCTGGCTCATGGCTCGAAGCCTCATCCTCTGTTGCTGACTGAGCCTTACATTTGTTGACTTCCCTAGCCCTCTTCTCACCTAAATGGTCTCAGAAAAGACTTCATTGGAAAGACTCCGATGAACGATCATATTTTTTCATAGAAAATAGTTGGGGTGTCAATGATCCCGCCCTTATCCAAGGTCCATATTGTTCTTGTGCTTGTGAGGCTTGTTTATATTTGGGACATTTCCCTTGGTCATGCTTCATCTAGCCACACTTGAAACAGAAGTTAGGGAGCCTTTCGTATTTGAATTGAACTCAAATGTTCTTACCTCCATGATGAAGCAATTTGCCTCGAAGTAGAGGTTTAGTTACATTAACGCCCACTAGGAATCGTAGAAAACTTCCCCACCCATCACCTTGAGCATCAACCTCCACCTTGTGTACCTTGCCAGTGGCTGGACCTATGCTTTCTCCCATCCCCTTGTTCATGGCCACGAAGGCAAGGTTGTGGGTTTGCACCTAGAATGGTTCTGAGGTAAACTGCACCTCGCTTGGGGGAAGCTCTCCCTCAAATTCTTGTAGGTAGATGAGATGTCTGTCAAAGAACCAGGGGCTCCCTTGCAAGACCTTCTCCTTGTCTGAGATTAGTTGGAACTCCATGAGATACCTATTTGATCCAAATTCTGTGAAGGTTACCCACCTAGTAATATTCCACACCTTTGCCATTGTGCCCTTGAACGCTTCCCTGTTTGTTGTTCTATCATTCAGGATTAGACTGAGAAGGCAATGGCTCCCTCTGATCTTTGTTGCTTCTATTGTAGCCTCTGGTAGTATTGCTACCTGCTACTCCTCATCTATTAACGTTAAGGACGACCAACATCGGGTAATGTTATCCACCATGAGGAACAAAACCAAGCTCTATGGACTATAGTCCAAGAGACAGGAGCTTTGTCAGGGACAAAGCACACAACCTTCCCTTGCGAGAGGGAAGGACCCAACTTTTATGACTCTTGAAAATGGCACTCATGATGTGGAATGGACTGCAGACACCGGTGCTTCTGCCTACATGAAAAATAATTCAAGTATGCTTTTCAATCTTGGTAATGATGCATTTCTAATTAGTGATCATAGTCTTCACGAAGTCATACACATTGGTGACCCCTTTGTTCATAGTGGAGACTCTATGATTAAGAACATTCGCATTCGATATCCTAAATGTCATTTTTCCTTATAATTTGGAGGAAAGTTTAGGGTGAAAACCCTAAACTCTCCTCCATCCTAATCCCTAAAATAGGGTGGTAGAATTTGGATGCTACAGTGGATCTCCATCCTGAATTGTTCTTTTCGTTGGCTGCTTCTCGTTGCTCCCGCGTCTCCCTCCCTTCAACTATTGGGTGCCATCGTCGTTTTCGCCCCTCCCTCGTACCATAGCCACCATCGACAACAACCTCTCCATTGGTTCATCACTGTAAGTATCCCTATCCCCTCTCGCTTTCCTCCATTGCTGGGTTCCCTCATTTTCATTCACACACACTGGCTTCATGCCACTTTGGAATTTCATCCATTTGGGATCCTCAATGGTTGTTTACACCGAGCTTCTCTATCCCATTTCACTGAGAATAGGGTTCCTCCATAGCTAGATTTTCAGATCCAACGTTTTGACAAAAAATCCTAGATTTCTTTCGGTCTTTCAAATCTCCTTCGAATAAATGTTTTTCTCAGATTTTTGTTGCAATGTATTTCCTCCATTGTTGTAATAATCATTTTCTATTCTTAGATTTGTGGCTATTTTCCACTGATTTGTCAATTTCAATTTAGGAGAATAAACCCTAGATTTTTTTTAGTAATGTTTTCCTCCATGTGCTGAGATTGCCATTTGTTATGCTTAGATTTGGGTCTATTATGCTCTAATCTATATATTGCAAATTATGAGAAAAAAAACCCTTGATATTTTTGCCTACTATTGGATTGATCTGTGCTGTTCAATTGCTCTATGATGTTGGATTGGTCTATGTTGTTTCATTGATTTGTGTTGTTTCATTGTTCTCTGTTGTGAATTGCTATGTACAATTTCATTACTCTGTGCAATTTCATTGTGCTGTAATGTTTAATTGCTCTGTGTTGTTTCATTGGTTTGTGTTGTTCCATTGTGACCATGTTGTTTCATTGTTCTGTGCAGTTTCATTGGTCTATGTTGTTCCATTGCTCTGTGTTGTTTTATTACGAACTTGTTGTTTCATTGCTCTGTGTTGTTCCACTGTGACCATGCCATTTCATTGCTCTGTGCAGTTTCATTACTCTATGTTGTTCCATTGTTATGTATTGTTCCATTGTTCTATGTTGTTCCATTTCTCTCTATTTCATTCACTACAAGAAAATAGGCCTTTTCCAATGACTTTTAAATCGCTGCAAAAAAAATTGCCGCAAAAAATTAATATTTTCGATGATTTTGAAATTTGCCGCTCAATTCCAGCTGGAATTTGGAAAATGGGAGGGAGAAATTTTTTGCAGCGACTTTTAGATCTTTTGTGGCGATTTTTGTTCGCCGCAAAAGATAATAACACTGTAGCGGCATTAATTCCATCGAATAGAAGAAATCGCCGCAAAATATCTTTATTGTGGCGAAAATTGTTGCCGCAATAGAGATTTGTGGCGAATTTGTGTGTCGTTGCAAATGAGCAGTCCCAACAATTTTTTTCTTCGCTGCAAATGATATTTTGTGGCGACGGTTCTATCTGTTGCGGCGATCTTATGTCGCCGCAAAAAACTAATAAATTTTTATTCCCCCACTTGTTTAATTTCCTCATTTCCCTCCCGTCTCCCCCCACCTCCCCCCTCTCTCTCCTCGATCCCTCTTCTCCCTCAAGCCTCCGCCGTGCACGACCCCACCATGCCAATTCCACCTCACCTCGACGGCCACCTCCTCCTTCTCCCCCCAGCCCCCCGCCGATCTCTTTCCTTTTCCCCCCGGATCTGGCCTCGCCTCTCTCTCTTGGATTTCTCTACATCGCCGCCACTAGGGGCGCGGTTCACCACCACCCACAACTCGACGCTGTCTCCAGTCCTCCGTCGAAGCCCCCTTCTTCTCCACGCAAGGTCAGGCGATACAAACATGCCTTGGAGGTCTCTCTCTCTTTTTTTTTTCTTTTTTGTTTCGGAATAAACTATCACCATTCTCTGCACCCGATTTGGATTTTGCCCAAGTTTATATTGTGGCTTGTTGTTATTTGCTTATTTGTTAGAAACAGAGTCTGGGTTTTTTAAATGAAGAATTTTTGGGAGTTCTTTATTGATTCATGAAAAAAGATTTGTATTTCAAGTTGAATGTTGCGACTTTCTTTGGTTTAGAAAATCATATACTCTTGTTTTCTGTTTTAATTTTCTTGTTCGTTGAACTGGTAAACATGCACGAAATCAGAAATTCGTTAAAGAAAATATATCTTTTTTTAAGGTAGGATGCTGTTGCTTCGGCATTTTGCAAATTGGGCTCTTGGACATTAATTTTGAACTTGTTTGCAGGGCATGAATATTGAATTGATTCAGTGTTTTGTGCGTCATATCATATGTGGGTTTAATCTGTTTTTCTTTTTTTCTTTTTTGTTGTTTCCATGGATTCAGTTATAATTATTTTAAAACATAAATCGCATAGTCCACCAATTTTCCTTGTGGTTTGCATAGTTAGCGAGCTGTTAAAAAATTTTCTGTCTTAAAATAGTGAATGTAATTTGTTGGTATGGCTAACTCTCTGCACCTACAACCTCCATTTCTAAGAATTAAGCAAAATAGTAAAAGTTAATGTTTTATCCAAACCTGTAGATTGATTCACAAAATATTGGTTATACATGATATAGGACAGTGATCTGTATTCATGAGTACTATTGTGGTCAAGTTCCTATGAAAGAATCCTTAATCCTTGTTTCAGCGGCGGTTGCGGTATGTTCTCTTGCCACAAAATGTTAATGGAGCTTACAGTTGTAGCAGTTGGATGGTTTATTGATTTTGGTTGGCAGCTGACATTCCGCAATAAGCTAATCCAATATTTCATCTATATGCAGTGTTGAAGCATTTATTCAGTTCAGCTAGTCGATGAGGAACTAACTAGTCAAATAAATGAATGAGCATGGATAAAGGTTTTGGTTTTGCTCTATTTGAGTCCGAGTCTCTGATAAGCATATTCTTTCTCTACTAGATGTGACAGGTCGCAATCATGTTCATCATGGAAAAGGAATAACTTACAACAAAGAGAATTTCACCTGTTCTGGTAATTAATGATGTGAGCTAGAGGGGAAGATGAATTTGATATAATTTGTAGAAGCTAGTTGAAGGACGGGTTTTTATATGTTCAAGTCTGTGTGCTTTTCCACCCCTTTTCCTTCTTTTCTTTTCCACGTGATTTTCTCCTATACATACAAAAAAAAACCTACAAAAAGTATGCAACAGGAAATTGAAGGACGAAAATTTTGTACACATGTTTGTTAGAGAGAGAGAGAGAGAGAGAGATCAGATCAGGGCTATTTGGTGAAGGGTGTTTACATATTAAATTTGGATGGAAGAAATGATGTGTATTTTCTTTGCATCATTAGGTCTTGCCTTAACTGGCCATATTATCATTAACCCTCTACCCCTAATCATCTCTCTTTTCTTGCTATGGTTTCATTGTTAATTAATTTATATCTTTGCCAGAATTAATATGCCGACATCAAGTACGTAGTACTGATCTATGTGCAAATTTCTTTACTTGCACATTTTTCTTAACCCAAATGATCTATTTATATCATGAACTAGTCGACTGGGTGTATTATGAATACCATACAATTAATGCATGGGACAGTCCAAAGCATGCATGCATGCGCACCCAATAAAGAGAAAAATTGCTTATACGTACTAAAGAGTATTATACATAATTATATATATGCTAAATGGTTATCTATGTTGCTTTCTTCAGGGGTCATTGTATCTGAATACTTATAAGGGACTTAATCTGTAAGATTTTATTATAATCTAAAGAAAAGTGATTTAGCTGAGAGTAGTGGTTTAATAAAGTTTTTGGAAGCTACCAAAGCATACTCATGAGATCAGTGGTCCTCTTATTAAATGCACAAATAGTTTCTGTGTAATTGGTAGATTAGTCCCTAAACTCTATTTTTTATTTTTTTAATAATCATTTCAATTGCCACGTTAACACCAAAAATTACGTGTAACACATAATTAGTCATTTAAAAAAACAAACAAAGAAAATTATTTAAAGAAAAGACAAACATATTGCTTAAATGACCCACATAACAGTACCACTTGGGCCATCACTGCTGCAGCAAACAGAAAGTCAAGAGAGGGTTATGGTCTCCTGAAGAAGATGAGAAGCTCATCAAACACATAACCACCTTTGGCCATGGTTCATGGAGTTCAGTTCCAAAGCTTGCTGGTATATATGCATCGTTCCTTCCAACTTATTTTCCAATTTGAAGATCATAATTCTTTTTTTATGAATCCTTTTCAAGCACACCCTCATTTGCCAAGAATAATGCTTAGCTTCACCACATCTAGATACTTCTAGAATGATATATAGTATATTTGAAAATATATATGGCTGGTTGATGACATGAATCTCCAAGTGGGTCTTTTCTGCTTATGTTCGAATTATACCTGCCTAGCATATGTCTATGGTATTGTTATTTGACTCTATGAGGAGTGCAAATGTATTGGATGAATTAATTAATTCATTTCTCTACAAATGTATCATGCATGCTTGGATATAGTATTTCTATTTGCTGCACTATTTAGGTGAATTCATTATAACTTTCAGTTATATATACATATATTATATATAAGGGTCTCTAGTATGAAGTATAGCTTGGGTATAATTCATCTCTGTTTTTGTATTTTTTTTATTTTCTGGCAAACTCTTTTGCAGCGAGTAAAATTCGCCGCAATTTATTTTTTGCGTCTATTTTAATTATTTTTGGCGATACGTACTCGCCGCAAATAATTTTTACCGATAAAAGAAAATTATCTGCTTGAAATATATAGTGGCGACGATAATTGAAACTCGCTGGGAAAATGTCAATCTCTTTGCGGCGATTTTCTAATCTTTTGCGGCGATATAAATCGCCGCAATTGACTTTTACCAACGATTTAGGAGTAAGTAAAAAGGCTATTTTCGTTATTTTTTGGACAGTTACAACGGCAAAAAATCGTCGAAAATAGTACTTTTTTGCGACGATTTTTTACTATCGTTGAAATTGATCAAAAATATCACTTTAATTTTGTCGAACATGTAGTGACTTGAAAATCTCCGAAAATGATTAATTGCAGCGATTATGAAGGGTATTTGCGACGATTTTAAGCATTGGAAAAAGTCTGATTTCTTGTAGTGATATTGCTCTGTGCTGTGAATTGCAATTGATGGTTTAGGGTGAAAACCCTAAACTTTCCCCCAAATTATAAGGGAAAAGGACATTTGCAGCACTGAATGCAAATGGATATGACTTACTTTAGTTATGCCTTACATAAATTCATGCAATTTAACATGAATATTAAATTCATGTGTAACGCCCCGGCCTCGAAAGTTCAGAGAGTTAGCTCTTAATACTGAATATCCTCTTCAATAGCACAATTATATAACAAATATCTATGTCCCTCCACTGAAACACTAAAAAAAATCCTCAATAAAATAAATTAAAAACTCCTTAAAGACTCGAAAATATCCTTAACCCAACACATCAAAATAACCAAAAATAATCAATTTACTAACTTTGACTCTCAAATAAGTACTTGTACCCTCAGGCACTTATTCCTCTACGATTATCACACCTTGCTAAAACTTCCTACTCTTATTTTTCAGTTGAACCATCAAAATTTATTTGAAAAATAATATGGAGATAAGAAGTGAGTTATCAACAACTCAGTAAGCAAAGAACATATACTAGTATGCAAACATGAGCATTTACAAAATTTAGAATACAGAACAAAACACTTCTTATTTTCAAAATGCGGAATTAGAACATATTATCAAAAATATTAGAGCGAAAGTTCAAAAATATTCATAATCAAAATCCAACTGTTCATATTCAAAAACTTTTGGCATAACATAACTGATCATCTTCTTCTTATCATATTATTTCATATCAGAGCATCATATCATAATAGAGACCATGTTTAACCCATGTGGGAGGGTTGTGCATTCTGCGGAAAGCCAAGCAGAACATAAATCACCATGACACAAAAACGATTGTACTTAGAATAGAAAACTACTATTATATCCTGTGGCAGAGCTAGAAGTCACTATTATATACCGTGATAAGGCCAGAAGGCACTATTGTATCCCGTGACAGGGCTAGAGGTCACTATTATATTCTGTGATAGGGCCACATATCAAAACAAAATAGAATCAGAATCACCATATCAGAACCACTGCTTATCTGGACTCTTAGCATTTCAAAATTTTTTTCCACAATAGTGTCAAACAAAAATCAATCATCACCTATAAAATAATAACGTAACTTTTGTAAATTTTCAATTGAACAGGTATTTCGATACTTAAACCTGAAATATTAAAGTAACCTATCTTACCTAAATGTCTAAAATTCTTTAAACGCTAAAATATCATTACTTCCCAAATTTAATCGATATCGTTTAACTCTTTCCAACTAATATATTAATTCTAAAAAACTATTTCTATATAACATAATTTTTGTACTCATATAAAGTGAGACTAGGCCTACTTAAAAAGAGTTTTACTACACAACCTCCTCCACACTACACACTCTATATTTTTTAAAATTTTAAAATTATTTTTTTGAATTTATTATTTTTAAACTATTTCAAGTTTTCTATTCACTATTCATATAATAAATATTTGATAGAAGAAAAAAATAATAAAAAAAAATGTGGTATGTAGAGGTTGTGTGAATAGTAGGAGGTTGTAGAGATTTTCTCAAATTAAAAAAGTTTTACTATACAACCTCCTCTACACTCCACACTCCGTCCTCATGCTTAATACTCCGAGGCAAAAAATGTAATATTAACTAAAACTAGTCTTCCCTACCATCTCTATATAAGGAGCTTTACGGCAAAAAATATAACCCAGGGAGATATGCACTAGACCAGGGTACTCGTGCAACGGAGACTCACCGTGAGAGAAGCTGCGAAGTGGCTTAGATATGGGCGGGGCTGGGCGGCTGCGCACTGAGAGAGAGAGTGATGAGAGAGAGAAAACGGTGACAGAAAAGGGATGGAGAGGCAGTGGCTTACGTTCGGCGATGGCTTACCGTGAGCAAAATGGTTGAGCTGGGGTGTACCGCCTGCGTTTTCTGGGGCTCTTCTGATCACGCCGCTGTATTTCCTTGCCGTGGCTGGTGGCACCGAAAAGGGTTGAGGACTAGGTTGTCGTTGCTCTGTTTCGGGGAGCTAAAACAGGGGACAATGGTGATGATCAATGTGGGGTATGGTTGTGCAGGGTAGTGCTGCGGTGGCTGAGCAGTGGGCTATCACGCTGGTTTTCACATTTGCCGTGGCTGTGGACGATTCCTACGGCAGCGTTGCTTCCTGTGGAGATTTGCAGTGGCGCGGGTCATGCACGATGGTGGTTGGCTACGGGTGCTATGGTGGCGGCATTTACGGTGGAGGGAGTCTAGCTCGCAAATGATCAACTCCGAGGGTGGAACAGAGACAGCTTGTGGGGCTAAAACGTACGGGTTGGTTACGGCTTCCTGTGGGCTGGTTGCGGATGGGGCGAGCTGGCTTCTGGCTTCCGTGGTTAGTGCACGACAGTTCCGAAACGTGAAAGCGACGTCATGTTTGTACGTGGGAGAGATAGAGGGAGATTTCTACGTGCATGTGAGGCTATACGTGGGTATATATATAGGAAAAATGATAAAATCCTAGAGAAGGAAGGAAAGGGAGCCGTGCATGCAGTGAATAAAACGGGCGTGAACCGTGTAGAACGTGGAGTCTGAAACAAGATATCACGGGCATGGGCTTTTAGTCCATTTCAAGCATTTGGCCACGTCTAATCCTTAAAAAAAATATATATGTTTCATAAATTTCTCAGCTTATACCAAGATTTCATCTAAAACAAAAATATTTAATGATTTTAACTAACATGACAAGCCCCAAAAATTCAATATCTACTAAAATAAAATCTTAGGCCCGTCCCCTTTTCCAAAAAAGTTTATTCATAATCCCAACTGGACTTTTCATACCTATAAACCCAAAAATTTTAGAAAATGACTTGGTGTTACACTCGAGTGTTACATCATGTCTTACTTTAGTTACACCTAAAGAAAAGATAAAAAATGTTACCGTTGGAGAAATGACCAACAAGATATTACTGTTGGTAAAAGGACTAACAAAATGTTACCGTTAGAAAAATGACAAAAAATATTATCATTGGTGGAAGGCTAAAAATAATTAAACATTGGATGAAGAACAAAAATTATTACCGTTACACAATACAAATAAAATATTACCGTTATATATGTGAACAAAAATATAATAAAAAATATCATCGCACTGGAAATCACACAAATTTAAGAAAAAATTATTATTCGTAATACTGTATTAATTTTAAAAGTATTATTGTATCCATATAAAAATCATATAAAGTGTTTACAAAATTTAGTAGAATGTATTTTTGAAAACAAGAAGAAAAAGACAAGAGTTTGTAGTTAAGAATGGAAATAAAAGTGAGAGAAAAAAGTAATAAAGAGAGAATAGGAAAAAGTTATTTTAATAGAGAATTTAGGATAGAGAATAAGATGTAGGAAGTTTTTTTAAGATATGTAAAATTTAGGATAAAATTTAAGGAATGATGTATTTTAGTTAAAATTTAGAAAATTTTATAGAGAACCAGATCAGGATGCTCTAAATTACAAGATATTTTACTTGTTCTTGATTTGGTAAAATTCTTTTTTATCAATTAGCCAATTACAACTAATTATCCTTACAATTGTAAATTTTACGGTGTTAGTTTCTCTATTAAGGAAAGGGCTAATAATCGCACATTGTTTAAGCACTTGAACAATTGTGAATTTTACGGTGTTGGTTTCTGTATTACAACTTATATGTGCTGTCCTTACCACTTGAAGCACACTTCTCCACTCGATTTCGAACTGTTTCTGAAGAAGTGTGGCAGCAACAGTTGAGACATCCCCAAGCACGTACACTTAGTATTCTTCCTTCTCAAGGATTTACTTCATTTCTCAACAAAAGGGAAAAAAAAAAAAAACAACTCTCTTTGTGAGAGTTGTTAGTTAGACAAAATGAGCAAACTTCCATTTTTAACCTCTTCTACTATTGGTTTAAATGTTTTTTATAAAGTTTATTGTGATTTATGGAGACCCGCCCTAGTTTTATCTGTTGAAAAATTCAATATTATGCATGTCTTGTTGATGTTTTTTCTAAATATATGTAACTTATTCCTTTACGAAAAAAAATTTGTCTTTATTTTATTTGAAAAATTTGTTGAACGTCAATTCAAAGAAAATATCAAAATCTTTCAAACCGATGGTGGTGGTGAGTTCACCAACACCCAACTCAATCTTCACTTTCAACAAGAAGGTATTCTCCATCAATGCTCATGTCCTCATACCCCCGAACAGAATGGCTCGGTGGAACGATGACATCGAACAATTCATGAATTAGGTATGACCTTATTTTTTCAAAGTGGTGTTCCAAAAAGTTTTTGGATCGAATTTTTTCAACTGCTATTTTCTTAATAAATCGTCTTCCTTCCACTACATTAGATCTTAACTCACCATTTTCCCTTCTTCATGGTCATTATCCCAATTACACATCTCTTCGAGTCTTTGGGGTCTAAATGCTACTCATATACTTGGGACAATAAGCACAACAAATATGACCTAAAAACTCTCCCATGGGCTATAGTGACAAACACCAAGAGTGTAAATGCTACCACCCCACCTCTCATCAAACCTTCATCTCTTGACATGTTTTTTTTATGAATCCACCTTCCCTTAGAAATAGCCTAGAAATCTCCACCTCCCTCCCACTTCTGACCAAAGTTTATCAACATTTATGGATTGGAATTCACCAAGCTCTACACTTTCTAACCCAACGAGTGTCTCTTCTGTGCAGGTACCTCTTCCACCAACTGATTCCACGTCACTCGTGATTGGCGCCATCCCTATACCATCTTTGACTCCTATGGAGCTGTCTCCTCCAGCTTCACCCCCGAGTCGAGCCTCCTAGTACCCAACATGATGACCTTCCCCCCTTTGCCGAGCCCCCTTTCCATCCATTGATCCCCTCATTTCAGATCCTCCTTGCCACAACATGGTAACCCACTCTCAAGCTGGGATCCACAAACCCAACCTAAAGTACACCCACTATCACATTGTTGTTGGCCTTCCCAACGAACCAAAGACAATACACTCCACCCTTAACCATGTTGGCTAGACCAAAGCACTACAAGATTTGATCCAAGCTCCCCAAGATAACAACACTTGGACACTCGTGCCTCATTCCCCTTACATGGATGTTATTGGTTGCAAGTAGGTCTTCAAGACCACAATCAATGTCGACGGTACTCTCAGTCGATTGAAAGCACACCATGTTGTCAAGGGCTTCCACCAAATTGATGGTGTCATTATACAGAGATGTTCTCTCCTATAATCAAGCTCAGGACCATCCGGATCATTCTCAGTATTGCCCTTGTTCGCCATTGGGATATTCGCCAACTCAAGGTCAAGAATGCTTTCCTCCATGGTGATTTCCAGAAGGACATGTTTATTTACCAATCTCCTGGTTTATACTTTTTCTTCTTATGTTTGCAAGTCAAACAAGGCCTTATATGGCTTAAAACAGATCCCTCGTGTCTGGTTTGATAAATTTAGTACTTTCCTTATTGCCTATGGTTTGTAGTATAGCCCTGCTAACCCTTCACTTTTCATATTTCACTCATCTCTAGGCACTATTTTTTTACTCTTATATGTATATGATATTCTTTTCCCTGGTTTAAACCCCTCACATCTTAATGCCTTCACTACTACTCTCAGTCAACAGTTTGCAATGAAAGATCTAGTTCTCATACACTATTTTTTAGGCATTCAAGTCACTGCAACTCCTAGGTGTAGTTTTATCTCAATCTAAGTATGCTCTTGAGATGTGATTAAGAAAGTGATTATTAGTGAATTTGTATTTTTTCTTAATGATTAAGGATGTTTAAAAATACTTTAAAAAAATCAATTACATTAGTGTGCATATTTGAGAAGCACATTTGGTGCGGCCTAACAATATCCTCAAATAAAATAACAATATCTTAATAGGATTGGCCAACCAACTATGATTTAGATGAGATTGATAAACTAACTACTAAATTTTTAAATATTAAAGGTGCAAAAAAGTTGGCACATTCTTTTAAGAAAAATTCTACTTTACCCACTCAATTTGCCCCTTATTTTGACACCTCATATATTTTTTTAATTTTTTTTCATTACTTAATAGTTAAGCAAGTGACTATTAGTGTATTGATTTTTTTTATATATATATTTTTAAAATTTTTTTAAATGATAAAAAAAATATGAATAAAAAAATTGAGAAAAAATAAAAAATGTGATTTTGGCCTAGTGGTAAGTTGCAGCGGGCTACTCTGAGGGCAGAGTAGCACCGCTCTCTTTTAATACACTCAAATGGTCGTGAGATTTGGACGATCTCTCCAAGTGGAAGTTTGAATAGTGACTACAAAGCCTCTTAAAATTAAAATTAGGAGGGATGCTAAAAATCATCTCACACAGTATATTTTAGATATTTTTATTTTTATTGTATTTTATTTTTACTAAACTAATTAAGTTGTTTTGCTCATCATTCATATATCACATACGTTTTATGAAAAAGAGAAAAAAAATAAAATAAAAGAGATATGGTGTGTGGTGTATGAAATGATAAGAAGAATTGTTATAAAATTAGAATTTATAAAAATTTAGGGCTCATATTTTAGGATTTATTGATTTAGTATATTGTAAAGTAATTAATGAAATCACAATGTGGTGATGTGAGATTGGAGAGCATAAAAACCATTTTTACAGATAAAAGATTGAGATTAAAGAGGTTGAAAAAAAAATTCCTAAGAAATTGTAAATGATATTTGGTAGATATTTATAAAATTTTAAAACTTTGCTTATGTACGTAATATTAGAAATATAATATAAACTCTTTTACACACACATATATATTGATCCACCTCACATATTTTAATTCCTTACTATGCCTTAGAAACAAATAGGTACAACAATATGACTACCCATTTCCAAACAACAACAAAGATGATGCCTAACTTCTAATTTTAAACAATTATAAGGAATATAGTCATTATATACTTCAAGATGAGAAAGTTGAGAAAGAATTCGTGCCCCGCACTCTTTCACCTTCACGTTCGAATTACTTGTTTTAACTGATGCCCCAATGTAGCTCCATCCATCCAAATTATTTGATTGCTCCAAATACCACTTCGCTGGTAGAAGGCGTGCCCCGCACTCTTTCACCTTCATGTTTGAGCTACTTGTTTTAACTGATGCTCCAATGTAGCTCCATCCATCCAAATTATTTGACTGCTCAAAAAACCATTTGGCTGGTAGATACACCCAAAACCCAATGGGCCCTACAGAAGGGTCTTCAGGGGCACAAAGGACTAATGGTTTTTTTAAAGGACCTTCATTAGTCTCAAAATGATAAACAAACTCAACAAACTGGCCTTCATCAGGATGATTGCCCTTGAAAATCATTGGATCTAAATTCTCTACCTCATCAACTTCATAAATAGTAAAATGAACATATCCATCCCACTTACTATTATTATCAAAGTTTGGATGGATTTGAAGTGTTACCTGGGAACCAAAACTTCTCATGTTGAACCACTCTCGAACTTCAGCTCCCAAGCAAGGTCCACACATTACCTTGGGATTAAAACAATTATTTTCCTGCATGTGAAGTAAAAACAGAAAGTTGTTTATTGGATTATATTAAATAACCACTCCCACAAAGCATCTTATGAAGAGATCAAAGAGACTCACAACGTCATAGCCTTTTGTCTGTAAATTACTTTCTTCATGATTCAAGCTTCTAATGTTGTAGACTCTGCCATCAAAACCAATATAGATGGCCCCAATAGAGTCATCATTGGTCATAAACATTTCTTGCGTAGAGCAAGCATCATTTGAGCCAATCTCTGGCACTGCGAAAAAGTTAGTGAATTTGATAGCAGTTCCACCTTTATACAATTGTTCCAGATACCCCTCACCATTCATGTCTTGAATTCCACCAAGTGCTAGGCAATCAGATACATCCAGAATTTTAAGAGATGACAAACTACAAATAACGCTTGAAAAAATTGAGAGCTTTTTGTAGTTATGTATAGACAATATGGAAAGGCCGCATAAACTCTTAAATGATGGGGGTAGTTCCTTTATGGAAGTACCATCCACATAAAGTAACCGCAATGAATTCATGTTTCCCACAATGTCTGGGAACTTCTCAAATCTTGAACAATTAGAAAGATAAAAATGTTCAAGAGACTCCAAGCTAATCTCATTTGGAAAGCTTTTAAGGCGTTTGCAACCATGTAGACTCAATCGTCTGAGCCGTTTGAGAATACCAATAGATTTGTGGACCTTAGATAAACTTGTACAACCTCCAAGGTCTAGTGTCTCAAGACTTGGGACTCTGGTGAAATCTGGTGTCTCCAACAAGTTTTGAGAGCCGCTAAGATCAAAGCGTTTCAAACTCCCAAAACTCTATTATAAAACAATAAATATTGAACAAAAAAAAAGCATTGGTGAGCTTAATACCATTAGTAGAAACAAGAACAAGAAGAACAAGAAGAAAACACCTTACACTAATTCCCTTCCACAGTTGCTTGAAGTGACTGCATGGAAATCTAAGTTCAATAAGATTGTCTGCTTGAAAGCTGTTTGACAAAGATTTTGAAGGATATTCAGACCATTCTAGCACCCGTAACCCATGTGTTGGCATGAATCTTAAAGGGTCACCACTGTGCCAATGCAGATTCAATAACTTATCACATAGATTAGAAAAACTCATGTTGACAAAACTTGTGTTGTGAATTTTAAGAATTCTCAATTTCTTCATCTTTGAGAAGGCTCTGACACTGAATTGTTCCAAATTTTGATTAGGAAACTTTAGCACTATGCCTTCTATAACGTCAGTTCCCTAAAAACCAAGAACAATAAAATTGTGTGAGAAATATTTGCAAAAACTTTAAGAATTAGAATGAAAATACACTATACATGATTTATATATGGATTAATCCACTTACAGTATTATTCTTCAACACGTGAAGGACATCCTTATAATGCCACAATCTACTACGCCAGCCAGGCTCTTCGGGGATTCATTATAAATTCTGTCTTGACCCATTTTTTGTAGCAAATCATGCATCTTCAACCTTTTAGATGAGATGGTTATAAGACATTTCTCCATGAGAATATCAATATTGAGGTATGGGTAGTAACCAAAACTTTCTAATATATCCATTAAAATGTTGTCTAAGACCTCTCCTTTGAAGAAACAAGCAATATCTAAAAACAGTTTCTTTTGCAAATCCTCCAATCCATCAAAACCTACTTGAAGTATATCTAAAATTCTTTTATTAGGATTTGCTTTCAGTTGATCCCAAGCACCTTTCCATGCATTTGTTCCTCTACCAAACAAGGAGGACCCTAAAACTTTGAGAGCTAAAGGAAGGCCTTGAGCATATTTCACAAAGCCTTTGGATAAATCCACATAATTTTCTTCAGGATGGGGTTTCTTGAAAGCTGCCAAACTAAAGAGATGCAATGCTTCATCATTATTCAACTCATTAACCTTATAGATATCATTCACTCCATGTCTTTTCAATAACTGGTTATCTCTGCTTGTTAAAATGATTCTACTCCCCGAACCAAACCAATCATGGCTCCCTGCCAATGCTGTTAGATGTTCTTCTTTGTCCACATCATCAAGGACTAAAAATATTTTTTTATAACATAGTCTATTTCGTATCATATTCATTCCCTCACGATCGTCCCATATATTTATTTCCCTTTCCATGAAGATCTTAGAAAGAAGTTGTTTTTGTAAAGAAACTAAACCACGATTTCTAGTTTCTTCTCTAATACAGGCAATAAAGCTGCTAGCTTCAAATTGGTAACGTATTCTATCATAAATGACTTCTGCCAAAGTTGTCTTACCCACACCAGCCATACCATGAATTCCTATAAAGCGAACATCATCCAATCCAATACCAAGTATGTTCATCATTTCCTCCACATGGGATTCCATTCCAACAAGGTCTTTGGAAAGAGTTGAAAAGTTACGACTCAATCCTTGAAGTATCCTTTTAATGATTTCTTGGACAATTGTTGATTCATACCTTGGAAAACTGATAAGATAATTAATTATTATGAGATAGAGATAGCCTTTCAAGAGCCAAATGTATGGTAATGTATTAATGTGCAATATAGCACATTATAAGGAGCATGGTTTTGGGATTTTGGTTGTAACCTCCACGCTCCCTTTGTATAAGGTATTACTCTACCATAAATAAGGGTTATTAATAAAAGTAGAGTACAGCCGTTCTCATATCTACAATATTATAGCACCTTAATAATGTTTAACTTTTGACCCATACATTTCCATTGTTTTTTGGTGAGAATTGGGAGAGTTAGGGTGTTGTTTCTAAATTAGAATCCATAGGAGAATCGTAGGTTTTGATAAGGAATCAAGGTTTCTTGGTACGTTGATGATCTGGGAGTTGCTGTTGATGCCAAATCCAAAGGGCAAGGCATCATGATGTAGTTTCATATAATTGATAGTAAAGTACAAGGGAATTGGTTTAGGGAGCAATGTAATGATATGTAGTCAAAAGTAACTGATGCGTATAGTAAAGCGGCCAGAGGAAGGAAGTAGTAGCTCTGAGGATGAAGGGAAGCCATAGAAATGCTGACATTTAGAGGAATAGATATGGATGCAAATTAAGAAGGTAGTCAAGCCCCTAGAGAGAAGGAACCATGAGTGATGATACAATTAATAGTCAAACAAATATACATATTTTTAAAAAATCCAACCAAGAGGGAAAATTGGGTAATGGCAATAACTAAATGTCCAATGCTTGAAGATGAAATGATTAATATTAGGGTGCAAACACTTGTTGAATGGGCTGGTAGATCTCCTTCATCGTTACCCTAAATTCGTGGTCATCCACAACCAAAAGCAACCAAACAAATCTTGATTCAGAAACATTAAATAGATCATCAAATATTCATTCTAAATCTAGCATACAACGTAAAGCCATATCAGTTAATAAATTTATTTTTATGAAATCTCTAACAAGAGGCTTAGATAGTGGGTTGAGATGAGATGAGTCGAGATAAAAGTTGAAAAGTCGAATAAAATATCATTAGAATATTATTTTTTAATATTATTATTCCTTTGAGATTTGAAAAAGTTAAATTATAAATTATATTTTGTATGAAAATTTGAGAAATTTGTAATGATCTAGATGAGATAAGATGAGATTGAAATGAAATGTTTTTTGTATTCAAATCTAATCGTGACAATAGCACTTCTCTAACAAAAAAGTAATAGATCATACGGATCAAGTGTTAAATTTATTTAATTAAAGGGATTAGATTTCACATCAAGAATTTATAATTTTTGTCACATGAGCTAGATTGCTAACTGCTCAACAAGAGTCTAACATGTGTATTTATATGGATCCAATTAAATTTGAATGGTACAGCCGGCCGGAATCCAATTTTATTGGGGCACAAATTTGAGAATCTCCAACATATCCATGCATGCACTTGCTATAAGAATAAAAGAGAAAATGTTACCTAAGATGAACATGCCATCCGGATATGTTGCCCACTTCTTTCAAAGCAACTCTCCAAGTTTGCATCTTCTCCATATCAATATTAGGGTCTTCTTCATGCCTAGCAAAAGCTTCTGCAAAAGCCCCAGTTTGGTTTCGTACCTCAGAGGGATCAACATGGTAGAAAATAGGCAAAATTGTCAAGCCCGTCTCTCTCATACATTCAACAATCTGGGCAAGTTCAGTCAAGCACCATCTTGAGGAAGCATAGTTTTTTGAGATAATGGGGATGGCGTACAAGGATTCACGTATTGCTTTCAAGAGCTCTTGAGAAATATACTTTCCTTGCTCAAGTTTCTCGTCATCTTTAAAGGTGATAATGCCTTTCTTTTCTAAAGCAGTATATAAATGGTCTGTCAAACTCTTGCGGGTGTCTTCGCCATGGAAATTGAGGAAAACATCATGTATCCATCGAGGTCTTGGAGAATTGGAAGAAGACGGTGGTACTGATGATGAGGCTCTTTGAGCGCTTAGGGGAACCATTAGACACTTGACAAAAAAAAAAACTTGTTTAAAGAAATGTTTGCTAGTAATTTGGAGATCACTTGGAGAATTATGAGAAGAGCGAACACTAACTGGCTAGCTAGAGATATATATAGGAAAAAGGCTCCCTTGCTTTCCACACTATCAAACAATTTAACAAACATCACCATTAGTGGGAATCAGGCCAGCTTGATCATGGGTTGATGTTAATTTCAACCTCGAAGACGTAAACAAGACGGAAGAAAATTTGAGATCAGTTGACTTGGACAATTGATCATGCACATTAATGGCCTTGGCCGCCGGTCTTCCACTGCCAATCACGTCTTCCACGGCATGATCACAAGTCCAAACTTCCAGTTGATCTATTGTTTGGCAAACCACGTCATTAGAAGATTTTATTCTTCATCTTAAATTTAGGTTTCTGCAAAATATATTGGGAAATAGGCATAAAATTTATATTTGGTAAATGTCCGACCGTGTTTATGTTAAGAAAGTTGTTAATTTGGTAAATAGCTTACAAGTTATTTTTGAATTAATATCTTTGAAGACAACTCTGCCACGTGGCAACTTGTCTTGCAACAACAACACTTTTTTTTTTTTTTTTTAAAGAAGAGTACCGTATCTTAATTTAATAATAATAACATAACAATAACAACCGCAACGACGATTATGGTTATTTTTAATAATTTTATTTTAAAATAAAGGTATTTAATGTTATTTTTATAAATTATTTTATATAAATATGGCTCATTTAAAATATAATTATATAAAAACTTTTATAAAATAGTTTTATGTCTGAATAAAATTACCAAGCTGGTTAAGCTGCCATGATTGGGTTATACCTTTGTTTGGGTTAGATGTCATTTTCTCCTCGTCAGGGTATCAATCTTTATATATGCTGTTTCTCCTGTTGCTGAGGTTGTCTCAGTACTTTCTGTTATATTTGTTGATTACACTTTAATTATTAAGCATTTCCTTTCCAAATCCCAATTAAGTGTTCTGTGAAGCAAACGGGTACCGTTTCGTTTAATGACATGTAAACTGAACTCCACTTTAATTAATTGCATCAGATTTCTTATAATAAAAGATTCATGTTGACATTGTCAGAATATCATATAAAGTTTATTCCAAATAAATTAGAGCCTAACAACTTGTAGGAAATGCAGTTATAATAATATGAACTGACATGTTGTTTTCCAAAACTATTATTTCCGATTACATCTCTATATGCAAAGTCATATTTGTATAATAATATGAGCCTAAATTTTTCTACATTAGTTTATGCATCTCCAAATATTTAGTTAGTTATGAACGATATCTATATAAATTTAGAGATTTACTATTCACTCTACAAAACATATTTTACTAATTATTTCTTTATGAGCACATGAGATTCATTTTTGGTATATATAAATTTGATGTATTTTATTATAGGAATTGTTTTTTTTTTTTTTTATAGGAAGGAATTGCTAAATTTGGATGCATAAAATTGTTGTTTTTGAGCGTAGATTATGTAATGGAATTTCTACTGGGTGCTAAGTGCAAACCCTCAAAAAAAAAAAAAACATTTAGACAAAAAATTAATAATAATAAAATTTTATTATTATTTTACTTTAAATATGTATAAGTCAATGTGAAAGTTTTACTTGAATAGTAAAATGGATCTCTAAAAGAGATAATTTTATATATACATATGCATAAATCAATGTGAATGCTCTTAAAATGCAAATTATGTATTAGCTAGCTTTTTAACGAGAAGCTTAAAAAGTGCATAATTAATTAACTACTTATTTAACTATGCACTTTCTCAGTAGATATTATAGGAAAGTTACTCATATTTCTACGTCTACGGTCAACTTCGCCGGTTTTTAAATTAGATGATACTCAATTATGATGGTGCCACGAGCACATCAAGATAATCATTGTCATATCACCTTGTTAAAAGGTTGCATTTAAATTATATGTATAAGAAAAGGATCGCTTGAGATCGAAGAATCAAATGCTATACTTTGCAATGATTAGGGGTGTAATCGATTCGATTTGGTCTTATTTTGGATAAAATTTAGAATTAAATCGGTATATACCGATTTTACATTTTAAAAACCGATTATGCATCGGTTATATTCCTAAACTGAAACATCCGATTTTATCGGTTTCAGTTTGATTCGGTCCGATTTTTTGGTTTTAATAGTATTAGTATTAGAGTATAAAATATAATTAATATACTAATATACCTTAGTATAGGTTAATACTAATTAATTAAAATGAAATGTAATTAATATACTAATATATATTAGTATTACATTAGTATTACTAATGTATTATATATTTATAAAAAAGAATATGTTGAAAATTTATTAGGCCATAAAATGTTATTAATATATATATTTTATGTTTAAAGCATATGACCAAATAAATTTTCATGTTTAAGATTAAAATTTTATGTTATAAAATATAATAACATTATCTTATATATAATTATAATTTATATTATTATATATATAAATTATTAATAATATTAAAAAATTAATTTAAAATATATAATATAGTGAACCAGTCCGGTCCAGTCCTAAAAAGAATAGAATCGGAACCGGTCCGGTCTTGTCCTAAAAAGCATAGAACCAGAACCGGACCAGTACCAGCTAGTTTTGGAACTAAGAGAACCGGTCCAAATTTTACGATTTTTTGATTAAATTTTACACTCCTAACAGTAACCCTTCATTGTCAATATTGTGTATTGCTATTGGAACTTGGATGGGAAATCTTAACGCGATGGGCCAAGCCCATACCATCCTACCCACGATTTGTGAAAAGAGTAAACCGGAGGAATCTGAAGAAATTGGGCCTAGACAGTGTCCACCACAAGAAGGGGATTCGGTTAGCAGCTTGTCCCCTCTCCTCATTAAATTGAGTCTGATGCCTGTTATTGATAGCCGCATTAAATGTCGTATCCTGCTATCACCATGAAAAGCAGGAATGATCGTGATAGACGGGTTTCATAAGGAATGATGCAAAAGCAAACCCATGACAACAGTTAAAAAGGAAAAAAGCTACAAAAGATAGGAAAACAATACTCAGTCTCTGGATCCTTTAAAAATGGAAAGAGAGTTCACTGAGTTCGGCATCGAAGGCTTCCTAGCTTTGGCCAACCTTCCCCTCCTCTTACAGGTAGCAGGTTGAAGACAACTTCTTCAACGGGCAGTACACAAAACAAGTCCTAATAGCTGGCTCCATCTATGAGATCTAATCTTATTTGGCCTAACAAAAATAGTGTGCCTTTTGTATGCTGGCCCCCACACCCTTGCGCCCAACATTTGAGCAGCAATCCTCACCCATGAACATGGAAGGTAAAATGGTGGAGATGGAGTAACTAATAAAGAAACTGATGGCAGACACTGAGGCTCTATGAGAGAGGGCGAAGTGCTAAGGAAAACGAGTGCGAAACTCGGGGAGGATGCTAGCCTGAGTAAAGCTAAATAAATGGAGGGAGAGTCACAGGTCATTGGCGAGGTATGTAGACAAATGAGCGACGAGCTACAGGGCCTCAAAGAAAAGTATGAGGAGATGGCGAATAGATTGGGAGAGTCCTCGTCTTTAGATCAAATACTGAGCAACACAGACTTGTTGTATAGTCTAGAGGTGATGGCAGTGCCACTCCCACCCAATTTCAAAGCCCCCCCAGATAGAAATGTATGATGGATCCAAGGATCCGACCGAATATTTAGAAACTTTCAAAACCCACATGACACTAGATGGCTTCCTAGGAGAGATAGCGTGTTGGGAGTTCCCCCTCACTCTAAAAAGCTCTACCCAGCCATGGTTCGAGACTTTCCGGTCGGGCTCCGTTCATAGGTTTGAAATGCTTGGTCGAAAGTTCTTAACTTAATTCATGGCCAGCTGAAATAGAAGACGACCAGCCACTTACTTACTCACCGCGAAGCAAAGGGAAGAAGAGAGCCTGAAAGGGTACCTATATCGCTTCAACAAGGAGTGACTGGCCACAGACAAGCTAGATGAAAAAATCATGTTGGTGGCACTCCTGGGAGGCCTGTGGCCTTTCAACTCATTATTGGTCAAAATCGCGTGGAAGACCTCTGTGGTGTTGTGGGAATTCATGGATCGGGTAGACGATTTTGTCAATGCTAAAGACATCCTTCAATGCTGAAGACATCCTTCAATGCTTGAGCACGCCCCGACAAGCTAACTCCGATCGGACCACTGTAGCCCCCAAAAAAGTCATGGGGGAAAGGTCATTCGACAAAGATCCCTAAGCAAGGAAGGGGCAGGGGGCAAAAGAAGCAATGTCGGGAGCTCCGTGAGGAGGGTGTAGAGGAGTATGAGAGTGCAAACATGGGACAGTGAGCAGTTGACGGAAGGGGGCAATCATGATTGAAAGGGCCACCCATACTGTCCTTACCACAAGGAGGAGGGTCACCAGACCGAAGATTGCCAATACTTGAGACATAAAGTCTTGGAAGAGATCCGTGATGACATCAAGCAGGAGATCCAAGGGGACACCCTGAGGAGGCTCAACGCCCAACATCGCTCCAGGCGAACAAGCCCCGACAGGTGGGTATCGTGATGGGAGGGTTAGCGGAGAAAAAGTCCCAAAAGAAGGCCTATCAAAAGAAGGAAAGCGAGCCCCCCAAACTCATGCCGCAACAATGTACCATTAAGAGAAATCCATACCATCGCAGGGGACACGCCAGGGGAGGAGCCTCAGCTTTGAGAAGGAATGCCTACGCCAAGAAGGTGAGGTATGAAGATGTTTCAATGCTGATAGGCCATCCAAATAGGCCTGAGCCCAAAGAACCTCCACCACAGCTTCGATGACGCCAACCGTGAAGGAGTCATCTATCCCCACGTCTTGGTGGTAACTAATGGTCAACTACACCACCTGGAGGATATTGGTGGACAATAACAGCTCGGCCGACATCCTCTTTTGGAAAGCTTTTTCCAGATGGAAATTGGCTAAGACAATTTGTGCCCTTCCCCCATGTTGTTGAGAGGGTTCTCTAGCGATGTCGTGTAGCCTATGGGAGTGATAACCATCATTGTGGGGTCGGGCAAACTATCCTTGATGACCATGATGAACTTCTTGGTGGTCAAGGCACACTCCTTGTACAATGTCATAATCGGCTGACCAACCTTGAATAGTCTAAAGTTGGTGACTTCAACCTACCATCTGAAGATGAAGTTTCCAAAAGAAGAGGGTGTGGGGGTCGTGTTCGAGGAACATGTTGTGGCGAGGGAACGCTATAAGTAGAAGCTTATAGAAGGGGGGTGAAGTAGACCTGATGGCCCATAATGAGATAACCACGAATGCCCATACAACTATTTGGATGCAGTATACTTATTTTTGTCCCTTCAGTATACCAACCGCCCATGTAAAAAGTCATTCATACTAAAACGGACAATACTGCGTTTATGTACCATCCTTGTTGTATGCTATTCCGATCACATGGAATTGGTGACACGCCAACAAATTTAGCAGCAAAGGGGGAAACACCTCTCCCAAGTGTGCCACTCTTTCCTTGCCCGCTAGTGCGGGTCGATCTCGAATTCTGCCTATACCCCAAGGCAAACGCTCTACGCCCGCACCTTGACTGCGGGGAGGGGGGGGATCACATCTCCCAAGTGTCCCACTCTTCCCTTGCCCGCTAGTGCGTTGATTCCGAATCCCTCCTAGCCCTCAAGGTCGATGCTCTATGCTCGCACCTTGATGAAGGAGGAGGGAACACATCTCGCTAGTGTCCCACTCTCCCCTCACTCGCCAGAGCGATCAATCCTAGATCTCACCTAGCCC